>JAUPFV010000002.1:6582063-7039165 GCA_036936605.1 Limnanthes douglasii subsp. nivea | reverse complement strand
ACTATTGGCTTCACTCATAATAGATACTATTGAGTTTGCTCATAATATAATATATTTATACAGGAAACATAAGACAATCAATAAAATTTGGCCAAAATTCTTCCAAACGAACTATGGTTCACTACCAATCGGGAATATACACTTTAAAGAACAAGATTGTCCACAACCTAATAAAGAAAAAACATATTGAGCGTCTAAACATACGTAGTTCTACACACTTTATGAAATTTTTTTTTATAAGAGAGCTAATGTTATGCTTGTCCAACAGAAAAGTTGGAAGTTAATAGCCGAAGCTATTAAGACATACAATATTTTCTAAAAAAACATTTAAAATCTATGAAAAATACATTAACCTCACATAAAATGATGTCAAAGGCATTTTTGGTTTTAATTTTGGAACGGAACGAATGCCACTTAGCGAAAAGAGTTTTAAGTATGGGACGTCGAATAACCAAATTCATTATAATTACAATATACTTCCCGGATACGCTGGAAAAACCCGAAGAGACCCTCTCTTTCAAATAAAAAACAAGAAGATAAATGTAATAAATTCAACTTATGTACTACTACGTATTATTACCAAAACATCTATCACTTAATTTACTTATTTGTTTGTGATGATAACACCAATATCATGAAATGGTTCCAAATGAATACATCATGTAGTTGTAGTCATTGTACTATTAACATGCTATACCTTATGCTTCATTACTTTAGAATACGTTATACTTTTAACAATGGTTCACTACACGAAACACTTGAATAAAATCAACGACTACGATTAGGCTAAAGTGATTAGAGAGAAATAAGTAAATATTATGAACAATTGTTTACATAATAATCCTAATAAAACTGTAGGTTGTACCCCGATGTTAATGGTTAGTAACTCATCATTTTGTTACTATAACATTGTATTAAAAATATATCATGTTATTGATTATTTACAATATTTGGGTGCATTCATTTATTCTAAAACATAATAATAAGAATAAATCCAGTTTTTAAACCCTTAATGGGCTAAAAAGCACTAGTGGTCCCCCATGTTTACCACTAGTATCAACTCGGTTCATTTTCTTTAATCATGCATAGAACTCATCCCCATCCTTTTTAAGTTACATTTTCAGTCCCCCCGCACATGTGAAGCCTGTGAGCTTGACACGTGGCATCAGTTTTTGTTGCAAGAATGGTCCCCCAATTTTTTTTCCAAAAATGCCCCTTAGCATTCCATGTGAGCAGCCATGTCACCTTTCATGTCAGTTTTACCATTTACCTTCAAATTTTACCATTTACCCATTAACTTAATAAACGGACTGGGCCGAACCCTAATTTAATTAAAAAACCTGAAACCCAATATGACCCAACCCAGTCCGTAGCAATATAACCCGACCTGCTTCCCTTTACCCAAATCAGACCCGTCGTTCTCGTTCTTCTCTCTACCTACCTTTCTCCTCTTCCATGGCGTCTCCTTCTCTTTTTCCTCTCTTTTTCTCAAAATCCATCTTTTGTAAGCTTCAGCTTCACCTGTTGCGGTTATTATCGGCATCCCTAGTAATTCAAGAAGCTCCTATAAAACCATTACAAGTGAATAAATCATCTCCACTGCACTACATACACAACTTATTACTCTATAATATGTTTTAGTCTAAGGCTAAGCTTACAACACATTCTTGGACACATTTCAGAAACCTCCGGTTTCTCTCCACAGAAACACCCTCCTCGGCTATCGGCAAACCGGAGCTATCAACGCCGGATGAACGAAAAAACCAAGCAATCCTGGCAGCAGATTTCAACGGCGATGGAGTTCCATCAACAACAAAAATAGGGTAAGCTCTAAGCTGCAAACATATTAAAAAAAACTAAAACTTGATAAATCGAAAACAAAACCCACTTCTAAATCTCTTGAATTTCCATGACCCATAAGCTAATTTCCTCTTAAACTACATCAAATCAATAAAAAACTGAATAAATCCCAGAAATTCAAAACAAAATAGTTACTGTTATAAGCAAAAGAAAAAAAAGTACATACCTTTGAGAAGAGATTGATTGTGCGAAATAAAGTTAGTCTGAGATGGGGATTAAGAACATTGTTTCTGACGGCTGTTTCTTGCTGCACAATCCAAAACGAGAGGTCGAAGGCAACGCGTTTCTCTCTCAAGTAATCGAAACCCTCGAATCGAGCATAGGGTTTAAGCAAATCCCAAAATTTCCCTCCGACACCCATTGAATCGATTCTCCACAAAAAAGAAAATTGAATGTGGAATACTTACATACTGAGAATTTGGAGATTTTTTATCATAGAGAAAGAGAACAATTACAGACTGAAGAACAGGAAAAAAAATCTGAGTGATTTATACGAGAGAATTCAAAAGGTCTGGTTGGCACCGAATTGTATCAAGATTGAATTTTTATGTTTTTATTCTGGGTTTGATCTGAATTGGCCTATGTGGGCTTGTTTTTTTTAACATTTGATCCGGTTTACAATATAACACCGGTTATAAAACACAAAAGATCCTTCATGGAAAGACGGATTTCTAGAAAAAGAGAGGAAAGAGATAGGCGAGAGAAGGAGACGCCATGGAAGAGGAAAGAGGTAGGTAGAGAGAAGAACGAGAAAGACAGGTCTGATTTGGGTAAAAGGAAACGGGTCGGGTTATATTGCTACGGGATGGGCTGGGTTATATTGGTTTTAGGTTTTTTTTAATTAAATTAGGGTTCGATCCGGTCCGTTTATTAAGTTAATGGGTAAATGGTAAAATTTGAAGGTAAATGGTAAAACTGACATGGAAGGTGACATGGCTGGTGACATGGAATGCTAAGGGGCCTTTTTGGAAACAGAATTAGAGGACCATTCTTGCAACAAAATCTGATGCCACGTGTCAAGCTCACAGGCTTCACATGTGCGGGGGGGCTGAAAATGCAACTTAAAAAAGAATGGGGATGAGTTCTATGCATGATTAAAGAAAATGGACCGAGTTGATACAAGTGGTAAACATGGGGGACCACTGGTGCTTTTTAGCCCCCTTAATGCCACGTTTCTTGAAATTGTCTGCACTAAAAAGAAACTAAAATGATAGCTAAGTTGGATCATTAAAAAATACTGAAAGATCGCAAGTAAATTAGAATTATTGTTTTGCAGACAACTTAACACTACTTTTGTAGGCGATTGCAGAGAATGTAACTCTAGTTTTGCAAACACGTTAATAATAATTTTGCAAGCAATTTAAAAGTAATTTTTCAAACAACTTAACAGAAAACTAATGATAATTTCACAAGAAACTTGGCACTAGTGTTGCAAGCAACTTAACTGTATTTTCACAAGCAAATAAACCATACATTTTATTTTTATGTTTCCAGTCGGTGTTTTGTTCTAAAATATACAGTAGTTCAACGCAGAAATACTTGAGTATTTACTTACAATTCTTATCATAAATGTTATAATATAACTTAAATAGCTTGAGCATACATCAAAATTTCAAATTCTAAAATATATAAAATATTTATATATCGTATTTTCAAATTAATCTTGAAATATTGACTGAGATAATTTATCTCAGGGGAAACTAGAAGCTTGTTGTTTTCCATAATCTTACATCAAAATTTATATTTTTCGTTATAAACCCATAAAACATCAAGAGTTATCTCGATGAATGGGTTCTTGGCAACTAAGACGCCCCAAATTGTTTTAAAAAATATTTCTTACTGCCATACAACAAGTACGTATAGAGCCTTATATCATCGGCATACAACACTATATTTTAATCCATTCATACTTAAATTGTTAACTCTATAATGTTGGAATATATTTATTTAATATATTTATGGAACGTCAATAATTTGGACCGACATGCTAAATAAACATATTTGGTTATTGTCTTAAGGAAGTCCAAATTAAAAGTAATCGAGTTAAATATTTAATTAATTAAACTGGACCTATGGGTGAAAAAAGTGTTATGGGCTCAAGTGTGGTAACCGTGTTGAATTTGGGCATTGTGATGAAGAGAGCCCAAGTCTCAACACTTAAGCCTGAATTAATAAATCAGGGATATAAATTGAATTATCAATTTATCGGGTTATGGTCCCGGACACAAGAAAGTATTAAAAGATGAGATTTACAATATTGGGATTCACATTGTAAAGTCTATAAATAAGGGGCTATGTTTAGGAATTTCATTATTATTAACCCTAATGAGAAATTCAGTCGCTTCCTTCAGTGTCTGGAAACCTTTCCTCTTTTCACTAATTCGATTATGCATGTTTCTCAATTTCATAAACGGAATCGTTGAAGAACGCAAATGAACAAAAAGAGAATACTAGATGGAAAGCAGCAGGAAAACCCATAAGTGTTCTTGGTTTTCTGTTTATTTTTTAGGTGAATCTAGAAAAGAGTTTAATTATTTTTCTGTCATTTTTATATATTATTTAATACGATTTCGAATAATATATAACATATAATAGTTTACTAACTTTATCTTAGAACTAAATAAGAATATAATTTTCAAGATCATGGTATCATTGATGCGACATTTATTTTTAATTTAATGTTATAAACGTTGATCTTGACCAACAATTATATAAATTATTTACAAACGTGTTAAACCTTCTCGTGGGCTACTTTAATTTTGTAATTTATCATACAAGCTGAGTAAAGTCATTGGGTTGTACTATGTATCAATTTTTTTGAGTGTCACCATTTAGAAAAAACATTATCTTAATATTAATTTAATGAAGCTTAATGTTGAACTGTGTAATTTGTATTATGATTGGCTTGAAAGTATCATTCGTTTGAAGGAAATGAAGGGTTGCTTAAAAGTAAATATTTCGATATTGAGTGAAACCTATTTGATGTGAATATTATATATATATATATATATATATACCTTCGAGTTAAACATGGTTCAAATATGATTTTCCAACCAACTAGTCTTTTTCTGCTAATAACGGATAAGAATTAGAATTATATTCTTTTGCATCAATTTTCACTATAGTTCCATAATACAAAATTGAAGGTTGGATTATGTGTGATGTTATAAAATCTTAAACTATTTTTTTCTATATATAACAAGAATCTTAATATTCTTATAGAGAACATATGATGTTACATTATAAACTTATTTTGTTACATTATAAATAGTCTTAATGTTATTTCAAAACACTTTATAGAAATACTTTTACATAAATTGAATGCACAATATTTTATTTCTCTCATTTTATCTTAAAGGGATATTTGGACATTGAATTCTATAAAAAAAATGATCAATTTTACGATTATGAGATGATCGGTAATGAAAGATCAAATATATTTATCATTTGAATCTTAACGAGTCACTTTTAGTTTTTTCCATAAAATTAAAGTTGTTCATTGATTACTTTTCTACAGACTTAATATCCTCACAATTACAGTATTGTCTCAATGTAAATTTGGTTACGAGGTCTTAAACTAAAATTGTATAAAATGAATTGAATGCTAAAATGAAATAGTTATTATTATATAAGACTATAATTTATCTTTGCTAGGCTCGTAGGAATTTGTTTTGGTTGTACATCCTTAGATGTACAAGTGTTCCAAACGAAGATTTCGATTCATTTAAGGTTAATATAACAATTTTAAAAAACTTTCTTTGAAAATGTATTGTCTAAACTTTTGCACATTTCATAGCGGCAACCACCAGGGTTATATGACAGACTTAATTATTTTACCTAGCTTAAATATGGGTATAATATAGCCAAAATATATCAATGAATAATATGTATTATTTTGGTCATCTATATATATGAATGATTTATATTAATTTTCTGAATTTGTCTTAATATTTGTATTTCTCTGTATGCATTCAATTTCATTTACTTGACATGTTTCTCCTTGATATATCCAACATATTTATGAATGGTTGATATACAAAAAACGGTCTTCGAACATCGAATAACTATCTTATCAACCTCATTTTAAAAGATATAACATGAATGCTTGCGGAAAATGCATATTTATTTGTCCAATTATTTAATTTATATATACTATAAGATATATTATATGTATAACATTATTACAAAATTAATTTTATATATTTTTTATACAACTTATTCATTTTACGAATATTTTATACAGAAATCAACATTGTATCTAAAGATATTTTACCATCATTTTTTTGTAATTATTATATCCTGAGATAATGAGAAAATTATTATTATAACATATGTATCAATCCATCAAATATCTCTAAAATAAATTTGGGTGAGGTAAAATTTCACATAAGGATCAAACGATTAAATGAATATGAATTGAGATAGATTGAAAGATAAACATTCTAATATATTTCTTATAAAAGATCATAATAACTTAGTGATATTTTTTTATTTATTTCTTTCTCTAACTTTTTACCTACCTTAATATCTACCAAAATTATGTCTTATATATTGGTCTCAATTCATATATTTTAGGTCAAAATGTTCCTATTGGTCTAGCATTTTCAGTTGCCACATTGCTTTCGTAATTGTCTCGTGGCCTTTTCTAAACAGTCTCACGTATCTTTTTTTATTGTTCACGTAACCATACATATTTTGGAAGTTTTTTCTTTAGATAAGGGTCTATTTTATTATTATGCTCTCAAGTGACATACTTACTTTCAAAATATCATTATATAGTTTAATCTTACTCATAAACACTTTTCCATGGGATGTGCTTAGTCTGTATCAGACTCTAACCGAGCCATTATAGCACGTGTGAGTTCCTGGCTATGTTATACTATGTTTATAAGGACTTAGTTAGCAAATGAGAACCTTAGCCACCATTTAATAGATTTCTTTATTATGGAGGAGCTCAATCATCGAAACTATACCTCATCCTTATCATGACACAATTGGATTAGATCACCCTTCATCTAAGGCTCATCTTGAGGACCTAAAGTTATAAATGGAGGAATGGTCAGTGAGGAAACCGACCTCCCTTTAAATGTTTGCTATTCTCCATTCAGAAATGAGGGTTCAGTTAGCTGACCGACCTCTATTGAATCAACTTGCTTGGATTTATTTATACATAAAGGGTCATCCAGATGGTCGACCTTATTTTTCTCACTCTAGTTGACTTTTTATAGATATAAATGGTCAATTAGTTAATTGACATACCTATAATCACTTTGTTTGAATTTTTTTAAAAATGAAAATTAGTTAGTTGATTGGTATCCCTTTAGCTGCTTGACTTGGATCCCTTAAGATATGGGGGATATGTTAGTTAACCGCCCTCCTTTTACATTCTGCTTGACTTGAATGCATTAAAAAAAGGCTCGGTTACCTAACCAACCCCCATCTATATGCTCAAATTTACTTTACAATGATACGATAGATCGGTTAGCTAACAAACCTCTATTCAACTGCTTAACTTGTCATCACTATTAGAGGCATGCGCAGTTAGCTAACTGGTCTCCTTTAAGTTTTCAAATTGGTTTCACTAGGAAATTATGTATCTATTAACTAACCAACCTCTATTTATTTGCTTAACTTGGTTTTTCTAGGAGATGAGGCATCAGTTAGTTAGTCGACCTCCCTCAATCTGTCAACTTACTTTTATTAGGAAATTAAGGCTCGATTAGTTGACCAACCTCTTTCTATCTGTTTAATTTGGCTCCATTTTATGAGAAGGAGTATGTTAGTCGATCGACTTCCCTACATCTTCTAGTTTAGGCTTTATCCTGAAAGGACATATAAGTTAACTAATCGATCTTTTTTTGTCCTCTCAATTTAGCTCTATACTAAAGAGATGGATCGGGTAGCTGACCAACTTCCTTTTAACCCCTTTAATTTTGGGTTTACTATAAGTAAGGGTCAGTTAGCTGATATACCTCTTTTAACCTTTTTAGTTTGGCTTCATCCAAACAAGGGAGGGTCAGAGAGTATACTAAGCTCCATGTATTTCTCCAGCCTTGTTTGGCCTAGAGAAGAATGGTCAGTTAACATGACGAGTTCCTTTTGGGCCTAATCCAAATTCTTCTTAGCAATAAGTCTTGTTTAGCATGCTAGTATCCTTGGACATATGAGCTCGCGTTCATAGTGGTGAGCCTATTTAGGCTTCTTTCACGGGCCATGATTTAGTCTTTTTTTTTCTTCTGAGCTCTCCATTATTTCAAAAGTTAGTTCATTCTTGGGATAAGCTAGGTTCAAATATTGAAGTCCAATTTCCTAATATGTACCTCTTATTATTGCCCCCAGCTTACTATCTATTGATTTGTGTGACTCGTCAGCCTTTTACCTTAGCATAATTTATGTGTTGTATAAAAATTGAAATGAGGACAAAACCAAAGAAATGAAAATAAATTTCTTGGTTGAGACAAGTCTCAAACCTCTCATAGACTTTCTGAATTTCACCCATAGTTTTTAGAAAAACTTAATAATTTATGTTATACTTAATATTATTAATATCTGAAACTTAGTGCAACTAAATTATCATTTCTACTTACTTGAATTTTCATTAGAGAGATTTACCATGCAAGTAATTTATTAGCCAAAACTAAATCATTTTACTTATTATTGTTTAACTTTGTATTTATAACAAATAAATAATCTCATTATAACTGAATTGAGACGAGAAAATGTGAAGTGTATAGTTATTAATAAACCTCATATAAGGTCAATAAAAAAAATCTCTAAATCTTGACCATATAATAATTTGTAGGTGATTTTCTCATAATATTCACCATTGTATTTATCTATAATGAAGTCTAGTTTTCATCTTTTACTCTCCATGATTTTTCAAATTTAACGTACCATGATAGATTTAAAAAAACTAAAGTACTAGAAATCTAAATTTTGGCAGTAAAATTTACAAGTATCTCAATTGTCTTTTTAAAGTTTTTGCTATGATATGCTAAAACAATACCCCCACAAACTATCATCAGGATTACACGATTGGATCTGACCCTCAAAATTATAGTATTTTTATCATCGACTAGAATTTTAGAGTAATGGGTTTACCATTTAATAATCTGAGAGATATGCTTACTTTCTAAATGAATAATAATACCATATTTCCATTCTATTTGAATAATCATATTATAATTTAGAATTTGGTTACCTTGAATTGTAAAACTGAACCTAAGTTTAATGTCAATGAATAATGATACATTATTGAATACATAACATTTAATATTAATTATTATATAAATCAACATACTGAGTTGAATTTTCAAGTTCTAAGTTTGGACATGGATTCATATGAAGTGTCATCATAATCTTTAGGCTAGATGTTAGACAACATCGCACTATACATTTCCATTTTTTTACGGAAAACAATGTTGGTTCATGATCATATTCGGAAATAACCAAACTTCTGTATGTGCTTATTTGACTATTTTATGATAGAAATAACTGAAACCATTCAACATTGAAGTCGAGTTGTGCATGAATATGTTGTATGTAAATAAACAACGATATCATGAGTGGTATGACCCTCGTATATGTGTGCATAGTATTTTTATGCATCGACATATACACAAAACTATCGGTCTTTAGCGTGAACGTCCAAAGTTTATTCATGCAAGTCTCGCGTAACAAAAGGCTACTCGGATGACATATGAGCATATGATGTGTTTATGTGTGAATAATGTTGACAACATACTTCCATACTAAAAAAAGAAATTGTGTTATATTTCACAAACTATAAACATCTAACGTTATCATTTCAAAATGATCTAAAATATCTCTTTGAATGTTTGAAGGGGGTTAATATCATTCAAAATTCAAACCTGAAATAAACAATAATTGGACATGAGGACATCACCCCGTACATTACAAGGTCCAAATGATCAACGTTTTGAGGTCATTAATCCACCATCTCAAAGTCCATATGTTTACAACATCACTAACATGCTTCATAAACCTCATATAGATGGGGTAACATAATTATACTCGCATTAAAACACCAAAACTTATATATATATATTCACAACTGTACATGCAACCTATACGTGCATAATTCAATGGGCAACATAATATAAAATCTCCAAAATATCAAAAAATATATTAAAAGATATAAAATATTTGTTGCGAAACTGAATGACACGATCGTTGCTCGAATGTCCCATGCAATGGTACGTTTTGGTCATGAAATGATGCTATGTGGCTAAAAAATGGCACAATGTGACACTAGTACACTGGGTCGAGATAAGCAGTTAGCTCGTTGTTGTGTGTTAATAGAATTGATGCAATGCCACAAACCACAGAATCTAACCCTTTACCGCGACCACCTAATACTTCTAAATGAAAAAAATTCTTCATTTTCTTCTCTAAATTAATAAGGTTTTATCAAAAATATTGGAACCGAACCTTTAATCATATTCATCTACGTACACAACTTTTTAATTTGAACTTAACCATAGTTAATTTAAATACACTTTATATAAACACAAATTACATATCCATAATATCAGTCAAATATAATGAATTCAAATCATACATATAATTTGAATCCTGAAATCTTAACGACCAAATTATATAAGTTTATAATAAGATGAGAGAAGAATCAATATCAACTTTTAATTTCTACATAAGATAAGTAATTAAACAAAAAAAAACCTAATACGGTTAACAATATATTTATGTAACTAAAAAGCTCTATCGCAAATAAAGAGTTACAAAATGCTTGATAACCTTAACGATTTGATTGATAACAGATATTTGAAGGAAATGTTTTGACTCATTCTAAATTACACGAGATGTATTTTTAGTTATATTAATAGAATCCAAAAACACGGTTCAGATTTTGTCCCTTAAGATTAAAAATACGATGTAAAAAGAGAAAAAAATATATGATAGTAACTCTACTTATATACTGAATAAAATTTAGACTAAAATATATTAAACTTAAATTGTACCTTCTCTAAATAAGATTATTATTTATATTATTTTCTCTAAATAAGATACCATTATTTACAACTAAAAATCACCATTAGTTTTCGGAATTACACTTATTTCAAAACTACCACTTATTTTAATTTTGTATCAAAACAATCATTTTGTTGCACAAGTAATTACTATTGTTCGTCTCTTTTGTACATATTTTGTCGCTAACAGTGACCATAAATATAAAAAAAAACCCAACAAAAACGATAAACTAGACACAAATATAATATAAATTACATTTTTGAAACAAGTAACTAACGAAGAGAGTTTTTAACCCATTATTTATATATTATTTTCTTTATACAGTCCATGAGAATTCAGTGAACTCGTCTACTATAAAACCCGCTATCTTATAAAAGTTTGGATGCTTTAAATCTATATTGACTAAACATCTCAACTTTGGATATTATTAGTATTTTTTTTTCCCAAACAAATTTGATGGATCATGGAACTATTCAAGGTAACTATCATACAAATTTGTCTTCTGAAGTGTACGAAAAACAATCATGATGTTTTGACTTTTTTGTCATTCTGTTGGTGCATAGAATTCATCTCTCTTAATAACGACAAAGCTTTCAAGTCTGAAGTACAACGGATGCATGCACATTCACTCACATAGGCTATAGGCTGTACGAGGTTAAGAAAAGGAAGTGAAGCAAAGTTTCTGCTTTCTTTGAACCTGTGCTGTTTGACTCTTATTTACACACTGTCCATTTCAATGCATGTACACAAGATATTATAAAAAAAGGTTTAAATGAATAATTAATACTATAATATTAAAGTTCTTAAGTGAATTTTTCAAATCACCAGCTCAGTTTCAGTTTGGTTGAGCTCCAAACTCGAAACGAGTCGAAACGAGATCGGATTGAACAAGAGTACTTAGAAAACTTGTCAAACCATGTAAATTTGTATCGAGCAGAGCTCGAATAGCTAGATATTAGGTCTCACTTGGCTCAAATCCAATCCCAGATCGGTATACGATTCGGTATTTCCCATAGCAACTCCATACTATATAAAACTACAAAATATTGTCTCTTTAAAAAAAACCGTTTTGATACAATCTCGAAACGTTTCCACAGCCCATTAACGTTCATGGAAGAGCGCCTACAATGATTATAGCATCATTAGCAACAAAGATTGCATGAAGCGTGCATACAATGTTTGAGAAGCTAATTACTTTCACCATACATAGAGGCAAGCAAAAAGTCTGAGAACAATAATAAATCCTGGGAATGGAAATTTGAACTCACTAATGAGTCCCTTCCAAAGCTTGGGGAGCAGCATTAAAATTGTCAAAGCCTCCTCCGCTTGAAGGGGCAGCTGCATTGGATTGATAAGGTGCATGCATAACCATAGTTGGGGTACCATCTGAAGAAGTGGGTGGTCCGTTACTCCCAGCCCCTGTTGTTGTGGGCATCATCATAGGAGGTCGTGGAAGACCATTCATTTGTCCAGGTATAGAGGAACCAGGTGGTGCCATCATCTGGGGCATCATGTAACCTCCTGCCAAAAACAAACAAAAAAACAATAGTTGCACCATCATGTGTATATGTTTCTATTTCACGTAGCACTAGAAAAGACTAGAACGTAAAAACATGAGCTAACTAGCAATCAAGAGATAATAAACAATAGCGATTTTGAACTGATAAGATGTAAACCCTTTTTACATACCCAATCAAATAGTACAAAACAGTCATACACAACAGGAGTGAACCAAGATAATACTATAAACAAGAAACAAACAAGAGTTCACACAACGAAACGGAGATTCAAACCACATGTTTTACCTGGAGCACCCGGTGGTCTTGGAAAAACAGGAGGCCTAATCCCCATCTGTGGATTCATGGGCATTTGTTGTCCAGGCATCATAGGCGGCGGCATGAAAGGAAGGCGGGGCCTGCCCATAAGATGTTGACTGTAAACACCTCCGACCTGAAATGCTGCAGCTTGCCCAAGATGTTCCTTGATTCTTTGATCGATTAAACTTTGAGTTTGCTGCTCTTCAAATTGCTGATAATAGGATCTCACATTGGACTGAAGCACGTGTTGAATCAGTACAAACATAACATCAAAGAACAATGCACAATCAAATAAAAAACGCATCTACTATACCTTATGTTTGTAACCTGCATTATGTTGCTTTCTTACGGATGGCTGAAACGGAGAACAACAACACAAGAACAGCATATAAGAGCACCATACAAACATACACTAACGAAATTCTTCTAGACTAAGAAATCAGCTATTCATAAGCTACCCTAGTCTACTTTGTTTCTTCCCAGTGTTTAACCCAGTCCCAAAGATCTGAGATTCCAAAAAACCTAACCCTAAAACTCTAACAGAACAAGACGAATCGAAGGAGTAACTTACAGAATCGTGAGTCAAATACGTATCGCAATAATCACAGTAATACCTGCGAATTCGAAGCATTAGAATCAACACTAAAATTTTCGTAATGGATTGAAATCAGAATCGGAAAATAGCATACCGAGGCATGACTCAGTGACAGGTCTCTGTGCTGCCGTTTGATGATATCCGGTAAGAAGAAATGATCGGCAGTTGTGAACAGCGACGTAATCGATTCCGTCGAGCTCCCAGTCTTTAAACGACGAAGATGGATAGACGGTACACCGGACACTTGGATAAGGTCGATGCTTCCCCGGCGGGATTCACTGATGATCGATTGACGGTGGCTAGATGCGCTCCGAACAAAAGCGATTTCGAGAGAATCGATTTCGAGAGAGCGATTTCGAGAGAGCGATTTCGAGTACGGCAATCCGAGTGGTCGCAGTAAGGATGGGTTCGGGTTTTGACCTAACATGTATCATACCGTATTCAAAATTCGGATCTAATAAATATAAATATTATATAATAATTAAAATATTAAAATATTAAAATATTTAAAGAGTAATTCATCTCATATTTGAAATAATTATTCAATAATTTTATTAAATAGGGTTGGTCGTGTATTTAACAACAACAAAAAGATCTATATGGATTACTTTTATAAAAAAGTTTTATAGGAGTAATTTCTATAAAAGTTTAAAATATGATTAATGAATATTGAATTTTAAAAAATGACCATTTATAATGAATTTTTAAAACAATTCAAAGTGTGATATCGATGGAGTTTTCTAAATTAAAACACATACATGTTATTTTGATTTTTTTTATAATAAATTCAAAGATTTTAAAAGAGAAGTTAAATTAATTTTTTTAATATTTTTCAAAATTTGGAATAATTTTAAAATTTGAAGTTGAAATATTTTTTAATAGTGTGAGAACTTTGAAAGTTTTCCACGCGGGTGCATTTTAGTTTGTAATTATTAGAATTATATGAGTTTTTTTTCACTTGATCGTTAATTGGGAATTGATGGAGAATTTGTGAATTTTTTTGTTTATCTTCATTTTTCTTGTCAAGTTTAGAAACCTCGTAATTTTTTTGAAAGTTTTCACCTGGTTTGGGGAGATGAGTTGAGAACTTGAACCAAATAAGATTAATAGTTTGGTTACGTGAGAACCAATTAACTTATTAGTTCTCAATTAGTCCTCGTCTTGGTTCTCACGTTTACGAACCATGTAATAATTTTGAAAGTTTTCACTAGTCCATATGATGCGGATCAATTTGAAACTCGAACCATTTGATTTCTTTAAAAGTCATCAACCTTGTTCATGCTGCAATGACCGCTTGAAAACAATAGAAAATTCACGTCATCTTTATTTTGGCTCTCGAGTTTATGAACCATATAAGAATTTTGAAAATTCTCAAAATTCTTACATGGTTTGCACATGAAGGTCATAACTTAACTTAAACATTTGCCAACATGTTCTTTATTTTGGTTATCACGTTTATGAATCATCTAACAAAAAAATAAATTATATAATTCGTAATACGAGACCAAAATAAAGACCATGTGAAGTTTGTAGAAACTCTTACTTGGTTTCTAATTTAATTTGATCTTTTTAAATAGATTAACATCTTTTATTCGTTTAAGACGGAGTATTTTGGTGGTTTTTTTTATATATATATTTATAAAACATAAATATATTATTTTTGATATAATAATTAATTTAATCATGGTTTGTTGTAAATATAAAGAAAACTATATAACTTTAAAGAATGAAATATAATATTGGTATTTGTTAATGATTATCAATATTAAAGGAAACCAAGAGATTAATCAGTAAGATTAGGGGTGGTATTTCCGCGGAGTTTTGTTTGGTCCGAACATAGAACGGGTTGGGTTCGGGTTAAAAATTTGTAAACCACAACCGGGTCGGGTTCGGGTTTCTAGTTTGTCTGGTCCGTTCCAGTCTGAAAATTATAAAAATATATAGAAATTAATATTTTTATATATAATAACAATATATATAAAATAAATTAAAAAATATTAAAAAATGTTAAAATGAATGTTCGTAGATCGAGCAGGGTTGACCGATGGACATGAACAGACGGACTCGGGTTTGAAAATATAAACCCCCGACAGGTCGGGCCGAGTTCAGACTCGAGTGTCTAAAAAGCGGGTTCGGACGGACCGACTCGAACCCGGTCCACGGACGGTCCATTTCCATCCCTAAGTAATACTATGAGATTCAACATATCATCAATGTTATTATTAGGGTGGAAAACTATGAGATTCAACATATCATCAATATTAATAATTATTATTTCTTATTAATGTACTATAAAATATTATCCTTGTTATATATAAACAAACAACAACAAAACACGAAAATCTATCTACCAAACTACCTTTATTACCTTATTCTACCAAGTTCTTTTTATTATCTTTCTAACACGGTATAAGAGTGGTGTACTTCAATCATTTGGAAAACATTCATCTTCCAACATCCAAATTTAAATTAACCAACCTTTAAATTAAAATTAGCCAACATTTATCTTAAAAAATCCAAAATTAGCCAACATTCATCTTCCAACCATGAAATTTAAAAACACAAACCAAAATGTGAGAATAAAATTCATGTATTACAAGAAACAACAACCAAAATACTCTAAATTACAACAAATTTTTGGTTGAACAAAGATTATACCAGTTTGTTTACAACCATTTACGATAGACATAAAGCATTCCGGGGAGATATCTTGAAATAAGATCTTATTCCCTCAGTTGAATCATCATATGAAATAGTGAGAATAAAGATGGCCAGACTACAAATCTTGAAGTTAACAATCAACAATTAGGTTATTCCATCATCATAATATTTTAGAATAAGCTAGCGTCAAAATCAGCTGGCTTAAAGAACAAACCAGAATCATAAGGAAATAGATGAAATGGTCATTCAGAATCTACTGGGAAACAGAAAAATCTCCATCAAAAGAAAATAAATCCAAGTTAAAATATACATATCTTGGAATGCACAAAGATACCAAAGATAATTATTTTGAGTTGGTGAGGTTACCCGAAATGATGAGAAGATAACCATAAGAAAAAAGGCACATATAGTTAATAACATCACAGGGACCACCTCAGGCAGTGGCAATAGTCAAGAGACAAAAAATAAATGAGGCAACAATGGATACCAAGGATTTATAGGACTAAGTCATGGAGGTAAAATAACATAATGAATTTTACATTGGGGGGCCACATACACGATGAACCATGACCCATCGAATATTATTGACCGAGTACCACTTTTAAAGGCCCATGTTGAAACTGCAAATAGGGGTTTAACCAAAATCAAAGGAGAATGATCTATTGATATTTCTCCATAGTTGAATTTAAAAATGCTTTTGTGTTCCATCATTATCTTACAAAATATTATCCTTGAGTCATGTAATAGATGGATTTAATTGTGTACGACTGATATATTCTTGGTTTTGCCGTTCACAAGACATTTATACGAATGATATCATTGGACGTGGTATTGAGCGTGGGAGTGTCTACTACATTGATGAAATGGTTCACCAAAGATAAATCTTACTTTTTCACTGGACACCTAATAGATAAATTTGGTTGTCATACTGAACCCTAAGTTATCTCTTTTTTTAGTTTTTTTTGTATTTTATTTTTTTATACTTTATAAGAATAATGACACTCATTTATCATGTGAAACTTGTTTGTTGGCAAAAATTCATCGAAATTATTTTAGCCCAATTAATACTCGGGTTAAGTCTATGTTATATTTGGTACAACCAGATATGAAGGGGCCTGCACCATACTTTAATAAAAAGGGTTTTCATATTTTGTGATATTTGTTGATGACTTGGATATACTTTGCAAAACATATAGCTGAAGTGTAAGAGAAATTTGTTGATTTTTTCAAATGATCCAAACCCAATTCAACCAAAAATCAAAATTATTTGATATCACAATGGAGAGGAATATGTTAACCATGATATGATATTTTTTTTTAAAAATAACCCAATTCATCAAAACCTTTGCCCAAATACACCCAAAAATAGAGTTACATAACGAAAAAAATCAGATTATTCTTGAAATGACTGAAATATGATGATTGAGTCTAATGTTCCCTAACACTTACGATTTGAAGTTGTTGTTGTATTAACCTATTTTCTCAGTCGTTTACCCAAAAAACGTTTGGCTATAAAACCCCACTTCAAAATCCTGGAAACCTTAACATATATATCACTTACCTTAGCTCTCTCACATCGTGTCTTCAATTGTTTCATATTTTTCATATTCCAAAAGATGATCGACCTAAACTTGATCATTTTTCCATAAAATGCATTTTTGTAGGCTATACACTTTATCAAAAAATATATTATTGTTATAATTCAGTCAATCATCGCATCCAGGTCACCATCGATTACGACTTCCTTGAGTCAAATTTATACTATCTTACCCAACCTCGTGTTCTGGAAGAGATCATAAGTGAGTCACTAGGCTAGTTAAGTTCCCGCGATCTTTCCGTATATTTTATCCACAAAACAACCTCTTAACATAGAACAGACTAGTGATTTCATACCTATAAATGATCAACCTTCAAACGATGTCCTACAAAAGGTAAGTGAACCACTCAGTCAACTTGCTTCCCATATAATTAATAAGTATGTATATATTAACACTAATGTATCAGTGCCTGAAGAAAGTATATATATTTTGCCTAACTGGAATACTCGTAGAGGTTCATCTACATGTTACTTAGCCAAACATGTTTCCAGAGCCAACAGATATCATGTGGGAAACTTGGTTAGAAGGAACAAGTCAAAAGAGGTCAAGGCATTCACTACGGTTCTCTACACCAACTAAATTCCAAAGAATTCCCAAAAAGCAACATAAAAGAAGGAGTGCAGATTAGCCATTAACGCCAAAATTGATGTCCTTGCAAATAATGGTACTTGAAAGAAATGTAAACTTCTAGCAGGAAAAAAGATGGTCGGATGTGGATAGGTATTCAGTATCAAACACAAAGCTAATGGAACCATAGAACAATATAAGGCTCGAGTTGTGGAAAAATGGTGCATAGGGACATTAAATTGATTATTCTGAAACTTTTTCTCCAGGGGGAAATATAGATAAAATTCAAGTTTTATTCTGAGTTACAACAAAAAAAAGTTTGCTACCTCTCCAGTTTGATGTAAAAAAATACATTCCTCTATGGAAAACTTGAAATAAGAAGTATATAAGGAATATCCACTAGGAATCTCTGATGGGTTTTGAAAAGATGATGTATATTGACTTTAGAAGGCATTGTATGGCTCAAATAGTCACCATGAGTATGGTTTGGAATATCTAATATGGTAATGAAGTAGTACGAGTACAAACATAGTAACTTTGATCATACTTTTTTCTATAAAATAATAGTAACATGATTATTTGTTAATAATCTATGTACATGACATGATCATAATAAGAAGCGATAATAAATATATTGCAAGGTTGAGGAAAAACTTGTTCACATAATTTGAGATGCAAGATCTATGAGGGTTTGAATACTTTTTAAGAATCAAGGTTATACGTTCCAACAAGGAGATTTTATATCATAGACAAAGTATATTCTTAATTTACTTGCAGAAATATGAATGGTTGATTGTAAACTAACATAGACTTTGATGTAAGTTAATCGTAGGCTTAAAATTGGCGAATGTGCTAACCTGAAAAAAAAATATCAATGACTAATTGGAAAACTAATTTACTTGGTACATAATTGACTTGATATATCCTATATAGTTGGGGTTGTAAGTCAGTTTATGCACCAACCATAATTAGATCATATGGAAGCAATCGTGCTGATAGTACAGTATTCAAAAGGTGTGTCAAGGAATAAAATTATGTTCAAAAGAAATATGCATCTAAATGTTAAAGCCTACACTTATGCAAATTGGACCGATAATCCAAATAATCAAGGTCTACACCGGGTATTTTACGCTAGTTGGGGAAAATTAATGACATAGATAAGAAATAAGCATAAAGTAGTGACAATTTCGATTGTTAAGATAAAATTATGGGGAATTGCTAACAGAGTAACGAGAATA
This sequence comes from Limnanthes douglasii subsp. nivea, assembly GCA_036936605.1. Lineage (NCBI taxonomy): Eukaryota > Viridiplantae > Streptophyta > Magnoliopsida > Brassicales > Limnanthaceae > Limnanthes > Limnanthes douglasii. The sequence continues at coordinate 7,019,820 of JAUPFV010000002.1, read as the reverse complement.
TTATGGATCAAGAAATTAATTGTTGAAATTGAATTTCTATAATGTATTCCGAGTCAACTGAAATGTGACAATAAAGTAGCGATAATTATCTCGATTTTTTTTTTCAACACAAAATTAAAATGTAAAAGTAAATTAAAACTTTATAAATGAAATCATTGAAGATGGTACAATTGAACTTCTTAATGTGAGGTCGGAGGATCAACTAGCAGACATTCTTACTAAAACTGTAACATGTCGAATCTTCATTAAAATTTTGAGAAAATTACGTTTTAGAATTTTGACTTGTAACTTGATGGTGAATGTTAAAGATTATCATTGTAAGAAGCAGACCAAAATATTAATTGGAGATTAATAAAGAATATTAATATGTTCAACATATCATCAATGTTATTATTAGCTTATTAGTGACAAAGATTAAGAGAATCAACATATCATCAATGTCATTAATGAGAGGCTATTTCTTACATGGTTTTCCTTATTTCCCCATACTCCATGAGTGTTTGCCATTTTTTACTTCCTTTATAAGTAAAATCAAAATATACCCTTTTATAAATAATATCTTCTACATAAATATAACACCTAATTCTGAGGTTGCTCTCAGTATTAAATATTATCTTTAAACACCTAATTATGCACTTTTAAAAATTAGAAATAACAACTAATTCTGAGACCAACCCTCATAATGAGTTATTTTTTAAACACCTAATTCTGAGGGTCTAACTCGGAATCTAATCTGCAATTTTGGGATTTTTTTTTAAAGTTTTTAGAAATCAGGTTTTTTAGGTTTAATGAATCTAAGACTTAAACTCAAGATTAATAGGATTATTAGTGGTTTGGGTGAAATTTTCTGGTGTTGATTTATTCTTTACTTATTCTATTAATTTAATATATTTTTTTTAAGTTTTAATTTTTTTGGGGGTTTTTTGGATTTTAATTTTAGAAGTTTATGAATATAGTTCACTAATGAAGAAATTAGGAGTTTGTAGGAAATAAATATAAAGATAAGAGAATGTTAGAATAGATGCTCGGTAAAAAATAAAAGTAAAGAGAATAATATGAAATAAAAAACATACATTTGAAGTTAAATTAAGAGTAAAAACTAAAAGTAAATGTTGATTTTTTAAAGAAAATTTTAGATGAAAGAAAATAATAAATGCTACGAGGAAAATAGTCTTTTCCATATCAGAAGAGAACTATGAGATTTAACATAACATTAATGTCATTATTAGAGAAGAATACAAAAATATTCAACATATCATCAATATCATTATTAAAGAGGAAGACTAGTAAATTCAACATACCATTAATATCAATAATTAATATTTTATACTGATTTACTACTAAATATTAGCTTTGTAGACATAAATAAACAACAAAATGAAAATATTTTCCACCAAATTATCTTTATTATTTTTTTCCCAACCAATTTATTTTTATTATATTTCTAAAAAATAATCACTAAATAGGTAAAATATTTTAGCTTTCATTTAAATGATAATTTATCTTTTTTATTAGTATAAGATGTCTCTTATTTCTAATCTGAATTGGATAATCTTTTCAAATATTTGATAAAATAGGCTCAAATTGGTTAATGATGGAATTCAGGCTCAACATGAGTTTAACGTTAGCATGGACTTGACCTTAACATGGGTCTGGGCCTCAGATAGGTCAAAGTTTTGGTTGTTTTAGGAATCGGTCTAAAAATAATTCTGATATATTGGTTTTGATTTAAATGGTTGAATCAATAATAGCCGTTGATTATGTTGTGTGAAGGTTGTTAGAAGTTTGTTGTGATCAAGACGTGTAAATGAGTTTAGAATTTTATTGTAATTATTTTGGGTTGTTATTGTGAGTATGGTGTATGCTTAAACAGTTTGTAGAGGTCGAATAAGGTATTAACAAAAAATAATTGAGTGATTCGAGAGTTTAAGAATTCCAGTGAAAGAAATACTGGTAACTGAAAAACTTTAAAAATTTGTATAATATTCTTGAGACGTTTTGTACATGGTGCCTCAGATTTTATTTAGTGTTATTGTATTTTCTAATGATCGTACCATCAATAAAATTAGATTTATTACTCATGGATGTAGAACAACTCCACAACCCAAACCATGTAAATCTTTTATAGTTTTTTGTTTTTATTTTTTAAATCCTGCATACTCTCTATGAAGTTAAGTGAATTTCTACAATTTGATTATGATTAACGTTGTTTTGATTCCTTTACAAGTGTTGTGGTGAACATGAAATTGGAAATCAGTTGATTGTCGATGATAACATAAAAAAGAAAGACAAAAATCAATGAAGATGAGTTCGATGAAGTTTGATCTTGATAAATATACTGGAGATAATGATTTCAATCCCTAAAGAATTAAAATCAAATCTCTCTTTATATGTATCGTTATTGATGAAGAAAATTTGAGAGAGATTGACAAGGCTCACAATGCTCCAATATTAAGCTTGATGGATAAAGTACTTAATGAGGTTTTTGAAGAATTTAATACCATGAGCATTTGAAATAATCTTAAAGTTATTTACGTGAAGAAATATTTTTACATATATTATATCTTAATAATAAATTATATACTTAAACCATAAACTGCAACAAATAATTATCAATGAGATTATTCTCAATTTCAACAAGATTATTCTTGATTTGGATGCAGTATGTGTCAATGTTGAAGATAAAGATCAACTAATTATCTTATTAAGTTTATCACCAAAAGTTCACTTTGTTGACATTATGCTCTATGGTAAGCATTTTGTCTTACCATGTGAGTGTGCAGAGTGCGTTAAATTGAAAATATATTAAAAAGAAGGTTAATCTAAATAATGGCTATATAGATGGATTCAGTATAAAAAGGAGGCACAAGAAAAATGATTACAAAATAAGAGAGGAAACTCAATATCAAATCTTAATGATTAAATACTATTGATTATAGAGTAATATGACAGTTCTGCAGGAAACAAGATCATATTAGGAAAAAATGTCATGGGAGGAAGAATGAAGATAATTAATAGAAGTTTGTAGTTGGAGATACCTCAATCGTGTCTATTGATTATGAATTTACTGATGTACTAATGGAAAAAAGTAGGTCATGTACCCACGAGCATCATTTTATATGATATCATTTGTGAGAAGATACTGGTATATGGAAAACTCTTTTCAAAATCATATTATAGTATTTGTAAGTTTCTCTTTATTTGTGCTTTGTAAGTATGAATACTTATAGTGTTTTTAGCCTTTGTATGTTCTTAAAAGGGGGTCCAGCCATCAGGAATCATAAAGGCTTCCTAATTCGGCGGTGTTCAATCTCAGGTTGAGGAGCATTATTAGGCATTTACAACCGAGTTAGATGAGCTTCAAGAAGTAAGAGAAAAATTGTCCTCTAGGCCTCCAACTCTGAGGTCCAAAGTGGGGTGGGTTGAGGTAGAAACTAAACTATCGAGGGAGATGACCGAGTTTTATAATATTTAGAGCACGTTTACCAAGATAGAAGTTATGACTCTCTTAGGATAGATAATCAAACTCGTTGTCATTATTTTTCTCTTTACAAATAAGAATCAATCCACAAATAGTGATAAATTTTATCTATTCTAAAAATGAAGGCATTATATCCAAAAATTATATAATATCAGGCATCAGTATATGGCTAGGTATAGATGTTAGACCTCTACTCCCAGAAAGGAGGCTAAACTGCCTCAAACAACTCACCCCACGGAAGCAAAAACATGCTCAAAAAATGGTTCATGAAACTCGACTCAACTCTGAAAAAATAGTCCACCCACCTGCTTTGAAACCATGGAATCAATAACAGTCATTAATATGAACAATTTTCCCAATCCGAATCTTAGCGAAGGTTAGGGTTTGATCTTTATGCGCCCAACTTTTTTAATAACAAACTATTTCCTCCATATGGAACTTATCCATACTTTAACTCTCTGTATCAGAATCTATAAATATTTCAAGGTTCAAAATAGTACTCAGGTTGGAATCATGGTGTTGAGTGTTTGTCTTATAACCGTAGGTATTGGTGTGGATTATTTTCCACTGAGGGTAATTTTGTCAGGTGTTTTGTGGTGTTTCAAAGGTATTTAATACTTAAGTGGTTTGTAGTGAGAGATTTGAGCTGCCTGGTTGTATTAAATATTCATTACCCTCATTAATGAAAGTGGTTGGATATTTATACCCTTAATTATGGGCATCATGGGTTTTCGGGTCAAACTCATGAAACCGGGCCGAGTTCAAAAACCCATTAGTTTATTAAGCAGGTCACCAATTAGCTTAGTCAAAATGTGATTAGCTTTTAATACTTTAGTCTAGTTCGGATGGTTCAGTGGGTGGTTTTTGTCCGAATTTCCCCTGTCCGGTTTCTTCAGTGATTGGTGAATAAATCTGGATTCATCAGTAACCCCTTTTTAGATTATGTTCGAAGGCCTTTGGCAAGACCTAAAAAATTGATCTTGAGCACATGTGACAATGTCCGGACCAATTTCGATTTGTGTAAAAGACTTATCCGGACTGACAAAACTCTAAGAAACTCAAAGGTTTTGCCATGGATCGTGGGACACGTGTCCTTCTCTGATTCGCCTCACCAGCCGTTTTTCTCCTAGAACGACGCTCCTACTCATTTCAAAAAGTAACCTCTTCAATTAATGCTTGTGACATCAGCGCCATCTTTAATCATTACTTCCATCTTTTCGTATTCTCTTAGGTTTCAGGGTATCTTTTGTTTCTTTAGTATAAATTAACTCATTTTTCACCGTTTTACTATCTTCATCATCTTTTCACTCCTATTCTCCAAAGCTTTAATCTCTCTTTTCCAAAAACCCTTTTTGGCGTAAGTTTATGTTTACAGCAAGAAACGAACTTGTAAAAGGTGGGTGGCTTAATCTTTCGGAGTTAGAGAAAGCACAAAGAGTCGAACGAGAAAGGCGCATTGCTGCAGGCCTCCCAGTCTCTCCTATTGACAAATCTGAAACACCAAGCTCAGAGCCTGTTCGAGGTTCGTCTTCTGCCAAAAGTTCTAAATCTAGAAGGTTATTTCAACCTAGTCTTTCACTGATCATCTTAGGCTCATCGGTCCAGGAGTCAGAGCCTATTCTTGAACAAGAGCAAACGGTTACCAGTACTAAGAGACCCTCCTCATTCATAGCCATGTGATCAGATGCTGAAATCTCCTCGGAAAAGCAAACGCTTCGACAAAGAGGCCGCTTAGTAAAATGCCAGGCTGTTGCTCCACAGTCTAAATCTCCAAAATTAGTGCCTTCTAAGTCTGGGGCCAAAGACAAAATTACAGGGTCAGAAGCACCCATTAAGGTTCCCAATGACAAATTGTCTGGTCCGGAGGCTACTAATTCAAGCCTTTGAAATGATCCCTCCGAATCTAAGCCCCAGCCAGACTCCAGACCACAAAATAAAAAAGATGCTCAGCCATCCGGACAACTTACTGAGCCAACCACTAGTACTTCTCTCCTAAAAACAACCGACAACCCTTCCATGGTAATGGAAGACGTAATAGAGGACAGTATTGAATAAGCCCCTTTTGAGACTGATGTCTCCTGACAGACAGGTGAGACCGCCATTGTCAAGAAAAGCAAGGGAAAAGAGAAGCTTTGTTTAAAACACGCAGACCTGCCGGAGTGCCTTGAAGGAAGAGTGGGACCTTGCTTCCACAAAGTTAGTGTAAAGTATCTGTTAGTCATGTAGAACATCAATTATACTTTCATTTACACAGCTAAACTAGGCCGGATGCGGACGAAGTGGGGGATCCCAGAATCTGTTAAAGTGAGGATACCGGTCGATCCGGAGACGCCAATGGATTACAAACTCAGTGAGATAGTTTTCTACATAGAGTTATTCAACTGGGGGCTTAGGTTTCCCTTGGACCCAGAGATCGTTAGATATTTCCATCTGATAAAGCTCTGCCCAAGCCAACTGAGCCCCAACGCTTGGTTCACACTCATGGCCTGCATCATGGCCTACATGCTCTCTGGAATCCCACTTTCGATGGAGCAGTTCGCAGCTATGGCCAGTCTTTGCAGAAACCACATCATCCCCTTCTACCATTTTAACATGGGCGACAATTACAAAGTGGTGGATGATCTGCTTGAGTAGGAGAAGAATTGGAAAACCCAATTATTATTCATCAGTGGTATTTGGGAGAATGGAAAGAAGATTAAGGCTGGTGTCAACCCAAGCATGCTTACCACCAGATGGAAGAGCACAGGTTAATATTTCATCATGTTCGTTTTTCTTTCCTTAAAAAAATTTGTTTACTTAAACATTCTTCTTTTTCTTTTGGTAGTGCTGCCAAAGGAGTTCAATGACTACTTAGAGGAGGGGCAGACTACTTGTGCCAAGTTGAATGCTTGGGGTGCTGAAAAATGGGGAAATCAATTTCACAACTGTTTTACCAGTGGCAACTTGGTAAGATCCCATCTTTGGAACACCACCGGCCGGAGAGACTTGTCTTGGGAGGAATTAACCACTCCTCCCCCTCTGGAGGTCATTCTTCAGAAGACAGATGCAAAGGATGGAAAGCTAGCTTTGCCGAGGAGAGCTAAAGCCCCAAGCAAAATGAAGGGCAAAAAAGGTAAGGCTAAACAGGACGTAACTGAGGTCAACCCAGGTGGTGTTGAGGAGACTGTCCCAGCAAACCAGAAGGTGCAGGACCAATGAAGGATTGATGCTGCTCTACTTTAAGTGGTAGAAAATGAGAGCACCAAAGAGGCAGTTGAACCTTCAAAACCCACAAAGGCTCCCAAGAAAAATAGAAAACGAAGAACAAAAGGTGGAGATAGGGAGGCCAAGAAGAAGAAAACCTTCAAGGGAGATGAAGTTGCTCTCCGGCCTCCGGAATCTCTTCCCTCGGTCGACCCAACAGAACCAACTCATGCATAGGAAATCCCAAGTGACTTTCACACTGGAGATGGCACCGGAGGGGACATCAATATTGATAGGGTAGACATCAGTGACCTTCAAGGGATTGGCCTTTATTTTGAAGACCTTGAAAATGACGACTTTACTGGTCCTTACCTCCCCCCAAGCTCTTCGAACATTGTCACTTTCAACGGTAAATATTTTTTTGTTTTAGGAGAGAAAGACATGGTGACCTATTCCTTGTTGAGAAATATTCAACCGGTGCTTAACTTGCAGAAGCAGGTGCGAAATCAATAAGCCATCATCAACACACTCACCTCTGATAAAGAGAGTTTGTCTAACAACCTCCTTACTGCCAACCAGAGTATTGAGGCAATAAAGAAAGAGAATGAGGAGTTGAAGAAGGGGAAGGAGGATTTGGCCACCAAGCTGGCCACTTCGGAGGGGGCTGTTAAACAACTTGAATCCAAGTATTCAGACTTGGAGAAGAATCTTTCTACTTCAAAAGAGGAGGTGAAGGCCAAAGAGAACGTCATTCAGACCCTGACTAGTGACAAAACTTTGCTCGAAGATGCTATGTCTAAGGCTAAACAAGAAAAATATGACTTGTTAAAAGAGCAGGAAAAGACCATCCAAGCCAAGATTGATGCATACACCAACAAGGTGATAGACTCCCGAAAGGAAAGGTATGCTGAAGTCAAATCAGATATGGTCTTGCTCTTTCATGAGAAATTCTCGAAGAGGACACTAGAAGATCTGTGGCGGTTTGTGGAGTATGATGACATCCCATTTCACACGATGGCGGATGGTGATAAGAAAAACTATTCCAATGGTTGGGATGATACAACTGATGAAGATGAAAGGACCAGAGAGAGTCTAGATGAGGAAACCAATGATCCAAAAAAGAATCCAAGTGAGGCTGGGCCATCTAAGAAAGCTCAACCTTAAAGTATCAACTATCTTTTAATTTTTGTGTTTGAACTAAAGTCCTTGGATGGCCAAGGAATTTTTGTAATCGTGTCCGGCCCTTGTCCGGACAGACCTTTTCCTTTAAAACCTTAAAGTCCTTGGATGGCCAAGGCATTTTACATATTTTAATAGGCAACTTTATCTTACACAATTCTTACATTTTTTTATGGTTTCCCAACTTCGATGGCTAATGTTTAAACAACCCTTAGTTATTTTACAAGTATCTTAAAGTGAGAGTGTTTAAATTCTCCGATGAAAATGTTTAAGTAGTCATCACTCTACCAATTCAAACCAGTCTGCCATTTACTTTAAAAATTTCAAAGAAGCTATCAATCGAAACCCTCCAAATTTTTCAAGAAGGAATCGGATTTCATTAAAAAGCCCAGACACCTCATTAAAACCTCCCCGCGCCACCAGGGTAGGAAAGAGTATGCCTCATAATATTTACATAGACTTTAAACAAGTAAATATTTACATAGTTTTCGTTTTAAATACAACCGGAGGTGTTCAATATTCCAAGGGTGATTCAAAATTCTTCCCTCTTTATCTTGAAGCCTGTATGTCCCAAGCTTAAGCTTTTCAGTGACCACATAGGTTCCTTCCCAAGTTGGAGCTAGCTTGCCGAACTGCTTCTCCTTGGTATGCAGGAAGACTTTCCTCAACACTTTATCTCCTGGTTGAAAATCCCTTATTTTTACTTTGGAAGCAAAACTGCTTCTCATCAAACCATGATAGTGTGTGGCTCTAAGGTAAGCCTTAACACTTCTTTCTTCAATCAAGTCAAGTTGGCTTCTGATTGCCTCTTCGTTAGCTTGTTCGGAAATATCGTGGACTCATAATAAAGGGATAGTGGCCTCTATGGGAGCTATTGCATCCATACCATACACTAAGGCAAATGGGGACTCTTGTGTTGCAGCCCCGGGAGTAGTCCGGTAAGCCCATAGTACTTCTTGTAGATAACCTGGCCACTTTCCAGCAGCCCATTCTAGATTTTTTTTAAGTCTGGAAATGATGGTTCTGTTAGCTACTTCAACTTGACCATTTTCCTGTGGGTGGAACGGAGAAGAGAAACAGTTTTGAATTCCTCTAGAGGCACAAAAATTCTCCACATCCTTGTTATCGAACTGCGGCCCATTGTTTGTGGTTATCTTTTGTGGAACCCTAAATATGTAGCAAATATTAGACAGAATAAATTTTATAACAGCTTTCGAAGTAGTTCATACCAATGGGGCTGCTTCGATTCACTTTGAGAAGTAATCAATAACAACTATTATAGTTCTGCACCCTCCGGATGCCATGGGTAGAGGTCCCACCGAATCCAGCCCCCAACGAGCAAAATGTATTGGCTCAAAAATTGACTCTAAAGGGATAGCTGGGATACGAATTTCATTACTGTATATTTGGCATGAATCACACTTTTTCACCAATTCCTTGGCATCTTGCATTATGGAGGGCCAATAGTACCCAGCTAACAAGACCTTTCTGGTTAGAGCCCTGAATCCATAGTGTGCTGATCCCTCACCATCGTGCAATTCGGAGAGCACTATTTGGGACTCTTCGAACCCCAAACATCGTAAGAGAGGTCTACTAAAGGAGTTTTTTTGTAAAGAATGTCTCTTAGGATGACAAAGCCTCGAGCCTTATACTTTACTTTCCTTGCCACTGATTTTTCCGGAGGCAAGATGCCATCTGAGAGGTACTGGAAAAGAGGAAATCTCAAATCTTGAGGTTGATTTACTTTTATATTTAAACTTTCTTCTTCCTTGCTCTGACTGAGTTGAATGTATGGGCACTCTTGTACATGAATCCATGGGTATGACTCAGAATAGGCTATGGTTGCCAAGGAATCTGCTAGCGTATTTTCTGTTTGGGGTATGTGCTCATAGGTGATGTTTTTGAAATTAAGTGCCACTTCTTTAAGAAAAAATAAATATTTAACCAATTGCTCCTTTTTGGCCTCTGATTGACCTTGTGCATGATGGATTAGAGGCTGAGAATCGCTCATTAACCTGACTCTTTTGGCTCCACAAATTAGAGCTAATTTCAAGCCAACTATAGCAGCTTCATATTCAGACTCATTATTGGAAGCCCTCAAAGCAAAACATATAGCCTGGTACATTTTGTCGCCGTATGGAGAGGTTAAACATATTCCAGCCCCACAACCCATGATACTCGATCCCCCATCAGTTCGGACAACCCATACTTTCTTAGTTTTTTCAACTGTTGCTTGTTTAATGTCTATGTCTGAGTGAAATTCAACTAGGAAATCAGCATCATTTTGAGCCTTGACTGCTGTACGAGGGGCAAAATAAATATTATAGTCTCCCAGCTCCACTGACCACTTGGTCATTCTACTTGAAATGTCTGCCTTTTGAAGAACGTTTTCAAGGGAAAAGACATCCGGACAATGATAGAATGAGACTGAAATTAGGGCCTCATTTTCCTAGCAGCAGTTACTAAGGCCAGTGCTAGTTTTTCAAGTTTTAAATATCTTTTTTCTGCATCAATCAAGCTTTTGCTGATATAGTACACCGGACGAGGATAATTATCCACCTCCCTTACTAGCACTGCACTTAGGGCGCAATCAGAAACTGCCAAGTATATGTAGAGTGTCTCTCCATCAACAGGTTTAAACAAAGTTTTAGGAGAGGATAAGTGCTTCTCAATTTCATCGAATGCCTGGTCACACTGCGGAGACCAATTAAACTCTTTTGCACATTTCAAAGTTTGAAAAAAGGGGTACACCTATCTGAAGACCTTGAAATAAAACGGTTTAGAGCAGGCAACCTCCCTGTCAATCTTTGTACTTCTTTAATATTCAAAGGAGGCTCCATTTTCAATAAAACACTAAGTTGGTCTGGATCAGGCTGTATACCTTTCTCACTTATCACATACCCTAAGAATTTTCCGGACTGCACTCCGAAAACACACTTCTCTGGATTCAATTTTAATTTACCTTCACTAAGCTGGCAAAGGTTTCTTGGAGATCTACTAAATGTAGCTATTCGTCCACACTCTTCACCATCTTGTCATTGATATAGACTTCCATGTTTCTTCCAATCTGATTAACAAAAGCCTTGTTTACTAATCTCTGATAAGTAACCCCAACATTCTTTAATCCAAATGGCATCACCTTGTAGCAATGGAGGCCCCTATCAGTAATAAATGTAGTATGTTCTTGATCCTTTAAATCTACTTGAATCTGATTATACCCGGAAAAGGGATCCATAAAGGACAATAGCTTGTTTCCAGATGTGGAGTCCACCAATTGATCAATTTGAGGGACCGGATATAGGTCTTTTGGGAAAGCTCTATTGAGATCTGTAAAATCAATGCACATACGCCACTTTCCATTTTTCTTCCTTACTAACACCGGATTGGCTGTCCATAAAGGGTACTGAGATTCCTTTATGTGCCCTACTTTAGTAAGGCGGTCAACCTCCTGAACTATGACATCAGCTTTTTCCTTAGAAAAAGCTCTCTTTTTTTTTACAACATGTGCTACATCCCTCTGGATGGATAGTTGGTGTGATATAATGTCTGGTGGCACTCCGGTTACATCAACATTGCACCAAGCGAAAACATGCTGATGGTCTTTCAAAAAGGCTAACACTTTACTCTTTTAATTCCGATTTCATCTTGGACCCGATCTTGACATTTCTTCCTTCAGCCAGATAGTGAGTTTCAACTTGTTCAATTGGTATTAAAACACCAAGGGTCTCTCTGGGGTCATCAATTTCACCCTCTCCTCAAGAGGGCCCCTCAAATTTCTAATCCTCACTGATCCGAACTGCCCCCAAAGTTTGAGGGGCCAGTGCTGTTGCATAACACTCCCTTGCTACCTTCTGACTGCTTTGGAAAACTCCCACTTGTCCTTGCACAACGTATTTTAAACATTGGTGGACTGTTGAAGCCACAACATGCATCCTAGGGAGCCAAGATCTCCCAAAAATGGCATTGTAATACGTAGGACAATCCACCACAATAAAAAGTATTCTGACCATCTTCTTAAAAGGGCCTTTGCCCAGCAAAATCTCTTCTTCAAACTCCCAGATTACGTCAGCTGAGCTTCCAGTGAAACCCACTATTGACCTGTTCGAACGCTGAATCACTGCTGGATTCTTCATCTGTTTATAAGAAGTTAAAAATAGGATATTGGCTGAACTACCGATGTCCACCAAAATTCTCCTTGTGTCATTGCCCCCAATAGATGCTCCTATCACAACAACATCTTCATGGGGACCAACTATGTCCCTCAAGTCATCTTCATCGAAAATAATGAAGGGAAATGAAATTTTCGATTGATAGGAAGCCTTGCCACCTTCCAGTTGGGTAGCTAAAGTATGAACACGCCTCTTTCTCGAAGAAGCAGTTGGTGCAGCCATGTTGTCTCCCCCAAATATTATAAGTGACTCAAAAAAGCTGATGAGTCCGGACACCGTCTTGCAGTGCTCTGTGATAACGCCCACCTTATTTCGGGTTGGATCAGGATCCAAATATTCTAACTCTACATCAAACCTTTCAATTATCACCATAGCCCCATCCGGAGCCGATGCCCCTGCATTGTTCGGGCCAGTCCGATGAGCATTATCATGCCTATTTCCACTTCTTCTTTTAACATAATCCCCCAACTTCCCTCTCTCAATAAAATTATGCACTTCTTGTTTCAACACGATGCAATCTTCAGTGGTGTGGCCAGTATCATGATGATACTGACGTAAACAATTATTTCGACTTTCCCTGGGAGATTGTATTGCAGCCGACTTTTTGAAATGTACTTATTCTTTTGTTTTATCATAAATGATGGCTACATTTTCTTTCAACTCAGCAAGCCACTCCGGTTGAACCCAAGGTGCTCGCTTATTTCTAGATTGTTAGCTTTGAGCTGGTGCAGACGGGTGGGATTGAGCCTTGGCCCTATTTTGACCCTGTCCGGCTTCATTGGCCTTGTACCCGGACTGATTCTGGTTTTGATTTGGTGCAGCTGGGGCAGACCTCACTTGCCGGTGTACCCTGGTTTTCTTTATTTCATCCACATTAATCTGTTTGCCGACCTGATTCAGTAAACCTCCCCACGTCATGGCCTTTTTCCTGGTTACTCAATCAGCCAAATTGCCAGGGTTCAAACCCTGCCTTAGAGAAGCTATTACTACTTGTTCAAAACAATCAACTAATCTATTTTTGGTGTTCACAAAACGACTTATGTATTCCTTCAAAGATTCATTTGGTTCTTGGGCACAATGGACGATAGTGTCTTCATTGCCCTTCACTTCTTTACTTCCAACAAACTGCCTCCGAAAAGCCACCCAAAAAGTATCAAAATTTCTAATGCAGCCTTATGGCAGACTATTGTACCACTTCAGAGCACTCCCCGTAAAAGACTGGGAGAACGCTCGACAAAGTAACTTGCCATCATCGTCAAAATTCATCATAATTTTTTTGAATTGCTCCAGATGATTATCTGGATCTTTACTGCCATTATATTTTTCCATCTTTGTGCTGTCAAACCTCTTAGGAAGGTTTCCGGACAGTATCTTGGAGGACAATGGAGATTGTCTCCAATTTCGTCCATGAATAAATACGGTATCTTCGTTTGGAGTTGTAAAGATACCTGGCTCATCGTGAAAGGCAAAATGATCCACTAACAACCGTTCTACATGTCTCCGGCCGTGGCTGTGACTATGAGACGACCCTTTACCCAGATGCCTCTTCAACCTTCCATGCATATCCCTTTTTCTTGAATATGTTTTGACCAACTTCTGTTTCTTCTTAGAACGACCTTCATCGCTGCTGGATGACAGGGATTCTTCAACTCCATCTTCATTCGAGGAGCTACTAGAAGACTCAGAGTCTGAATCTGAGCTCTCCACCGGTTTAGATCGGTGAGACTTCTTTGAGCTAGCATGAGTCTTTTTAGTACTCACATGGGTTTTTGATGTCTCATGCTCTCTTGGATTGTCAGTAGGGTGAACTGATACTTTTGACTTTTCTTTTAAACGCATCTCCTCCCTTTTAGCAGCCTTCAAGGCTTCTATCTCAAATTTTAGTCTATCTCGCTCCTCGATCGTATATTCATCATTTTCTCCCACCACTTCTGCCAAAGCTGGTGGCACTTCCTGCTCGTCTGGATTTATCCGAACTAGTTTTTCTTGATGGTTTCGAATGCTAGATTCAGGCACTTTTTTCTCCCACTGTGATCGCCAATTTGGTGTGGATTATTTTCCACTGAGGGTAATTTTGTCAGGTGTTTTGTGGTGTTTCAAAAGTATTTAATACTTAAGTGGTTTGTAGTGAGAGATTTGAGCTGCCTGGTTGTATTAAATGTTCATTACCCGCATTAATGAAACTGGTTGGGTATTTATACCCTTAATTATGGGCCTCATGGGTTTTCGGGTCAAACTCATGAAACCGGGTCGAGTTCAAAAACCCACTAGTTTATTAAGCAGGTTACCAATTAGCTTAGTCAATGGTGATTAGCTTTTAATACTTTAGTCCAGTTCGGATGGTTCAGTAGGTGGTTTTTATCCAAATTACCCCTGTCCGGTTTCTTCAGTGAGTGGTGAATAAATCCGGACTCATCAGGTATAACATGGTAATGTAATATTTGGCACTTGAAATCTTGGCTAAGAAATTTCTATCGAAGTTTGATCAACATAAGATGGCTAATTATGATGACTAGGATGCTCCAGAGCATCATATTGAGAAATTTTGAAATGTTATATTGAGCTTTAGACGATAATACATGCTTATGTGCCGATATATTTTTCCCGATAAGTTCATAAACCAAATCCACCATTAAGTGAAAAGACCATATTTATAAGATAAATACGTATATTAACCGAAATAAAAAAGAAATAGACATTTTAGAAATCAAATATTCAACCACAATTGATTAAGTAACATAAACTGGTAAATTGGGTTTGAGTTTAGTACTCATCTTCTGCATCATCTTCACCACCATCAACAACCATGACACCAACCTCCTCATAATCTTTCTCAAGGGTAGAAAGATCTTCATGACCCCATGGCTAACTCATATCCTCCATACCTTCACCAACATATCACTGAACAAAAGCTCTTTTAATATATATAAGATTAAACCTGTGATCAATATACGAGAAAACTTTAGCAACACTGGTTGAGTTTGAAATCAAACAAACGACTATGTGAACTTTATCGGGATCATCATTGAGAATAACAGTTAATGCCTAGTAGTTTATACCGCACTTGAATCTAATAAGATTATAGTCCACAAACTAGATGGTACACTTGGTCTTGAGGTTTGCAACAAATGTATTCACATCATTTGATGCAACATCACCTATGTACATCAAATAACATACCATGTATTCCCCATGTCACGAGTCACACTTAACAATCATAAATGATGGCTCAAATCCAGTGTTGGTAATATCTGTAACTGAGAGCTATTTATGGTACGTATTCTTCATTGAGGTACTAGAGTGTATGAAAAAAACATAAAATGGATCATATGATATATGACTAGATTGGTATGGAACTCAGTTACATCCATGTTATAAACACCATCCAACATTAGAGATGTTGTGAAAGATGGAATAATTTAAGAAACTAATTGGTTAAAGTTTGTGTAAGTTGGTCGCTTTTTGCCGATGCAGCGTTTTTAATATATATATATATATATATATATAACCTTATTGTCAAGCAAAACAGATATATTTGAGAATATATTGGTTGAAAGGACACTGTTGTATAAATTTATAGTGTAACCTGATACTTGAAGTAAATGGCAAATAGTGAAACCCAATTTGGACTTTTATCCATAGTCAAAAGACAAACATTTTAAAAGAAGAGATCCAAGAACTAATTTAGTACCTCTGCCCACAATATTAAACAGAATGTTGGGAATTTTGTTTAGAGATTTCCGGATAAACTCTGAAGTCTTATTTTAACAATTTCAGATTGAAATTATTTTGGTGGTTCTCCAAAATTTTCAACCGGATAAAATCAGAGTGTATTCTTTTGAACAACGAGAATGGATTTTTTGTTGTTGTCTTCTTTTTCTTCAACAGAACCATACTTATTTATTCAACCAAATTTCAAAAACTGTAAAACAGTTTTAAGTCCAATAACGGCTATAATTTTAAATGATAAAAATGGCCAAAATTATTCAAATTCAAATTTGAATTAATTTTCCAAATTCAAAATTTCCATGAATATTCACAATAGCCTTATCATTTAAAATAAATTTAACCACAACCAGGAGACGCCCCTTGGACCCACTAATCATAATATATTCTTACAAGCGTGTACTCCACACTCTCCGACTTGCTCGATAATATATTACGACTGCATTGGTCGACTAGTCAATCCAATTACACTAAAATATCCAACAATCTTCCCCCATTTTAGTGCAATTCATGATTAACTAAAACAAACTCACAATAAATAACAAATTTATGCATAAATGAAATATCGTAATGATTGAATTTCATATTAGTATATTACACATTCCAAATATTCGAATATCAAGGTATCACTAAGGATTGAACCTTTACTATCCATAATGAATACTCGAAGATAATATACACATAAATTTACATTCTCAAATGTTCTTACTTGACACTATCTTTTACTAGCCTTGTGTCCTTATCCTTCTTAAGCATATCAAAGCCAAGTCCTAGCTTCTTGAAGCGGCTAAACTTCATACTTAAATAGGTAGATCTTTTACTCTTGCACATGCATATGCAATTTTTCAAAAGAGCTATTAAGAAGATAAACTTCAACCTCCACAACTTGCATGTCTGAACACATACTTTGGGATAATACTACTAATGTGTTCCAATCTCTAGATGTTAAGCTTTCCACATTGAATTCAGCACCTAATGTCATATTAGATGGGAATTGGGTATCTTAACATGAGAGATTTCAAATGGACTTTTAATCCCATCCCAATAGCCGATTTGTGCACAAAATTTCTACTTAACCCTTTGGTTAAATTATCGGCTAAATCATATCGAGTTCTCACAAACTCTACTGCAATAACATCATTCATGATCCGCTCCCGAATCATAATTTGTCTGACACCTAAGCCTTACCTTTGTTAAAGAATTAGGTGGTATCTTTAGGACCATAACAAAATTTCATACATTAAATTTATTAGCCACTCAGCTTCTTTACTAGTTTTTGCTAATGCCACAAACTCGGATTTCATTGTTGAATCAGTAATTCAACTTTGTTTCTTAGATGCCCAAGAGATAACAAGTCCTCCAAGTAGAAATACACATCCACTTGTAAAGGAGTGGACTTCAATATTCAAAATATAACTTACATCCGAATATACTACTAAGCATTCCAACAACAAATTCCAGTATCCGACCTAGTGCCAGTCATTATGTACATATACCAAGAAGCGTCTCAGCTTCTTCCAAATCCTTCATCTCAAAACTTAAAGATAAATATATCTTGCATGCTTATCGGACAAGTTAGTTGGAATATGGCAATATGCCAAATGTATAGGTATAAACCACTAATATGATAAAACCTTCTGAATAACATACACAATAGCTTTTCGATTAAATAATATATCTCAAACACAAATCATAATTGTAAAATCCGTTGTCTTTCTTTCTATGGATTTTTAATTAAGTAATATGTCACATGCACAAAGTATAACCGTAAAATCCTTTACTATTTCAGGGCTTAAATCATTTACGATTGTTTCCATAGATCTTCATACCATTTGCTAAATGCACATGTACAAATATTTGAATATTTGAATAATTAAATTACAACCCTTTAATTAATATTTTTCTTGATAACTCCATGGGCATGCAGTTTGTTATTATCTCTAACAACATGTGAACTTTTCAGGTTGAAGACTTTTCTAGAACTTATGAATAAAGTTTATAAAAGTTAATGTCTGAAGAATATCATGCAAATTAAACTACGCAATATGCACTTATTAAATGCAATTTTCCACTTTATAGTAAAACTGCATGCATATACAGACAAAACTGTCTCGGTGGAGGGTTACCTGAATTTGAAAATGAGTGTAACCTTAAGTTTGTTTTATCAGCCGATACTGGTAGAATGGATTCTACCGTTAGCAGTAACAATCCACATTTGGTCATGCTTTCTTGATAGAGCACTAGTAAATGACGGTTCCTTTCACATTTCAAGAGACACACTTTCATGCCCGCCTTTACAACACTGGATCAAAATTGTTTTCTTTTTAACCACCCCTACTAGACTCCCAGGAAATGATCCACCAAAACCATTGTCACCAAAGTCTTTCATGAATGGGTCCTCAAAATAAGGTTTCTCACTCTTGCAGGTTGGTCGTTTCTCCCTACCGAAGTTTTAAGTATGGGATCATTAACAGAAAGCCCCTTACCACCAAAAGAATATGGAGCTTTGGACATAGAACTGCTCTGGAAAGCATCACTTCTATGCCTGGTCTGTTGTTCATTACCATATCGGTCCCTTGACTTCCATTCACCCCCTCTGTTTCTAAGTGAGTCGTTCGTGTTATTCCATTGTTGTCTAGCTGGCTGTTCATATGGTACATCCCTTCTGCCAATATTTTCCTGAGTACTGTCCCTGGAAGACGAGGGCACATACTTACTTTCTTTGGTCATTTCTCTGCTCACATTGAGTTTCCATGAACATCGGCAGCAAAGAATCGGTCACCGGAGCGACGTCCGAAAACTGATTGAGCCGCCGTTTGCGGTGGTGAGATCGTCGGAATTATTTCGGTTCCTAAGGGCTGCTCCAAAGATAGTGTATCAGAGGTGGCTTATGGATTTTCTGTTTCTTTGGCCTTCGAGACTTCATGCGGATAGATCCTGCTCCTTTCTTCAGCAGGGAATCCTCACCAGCCATAGTCGCCGGAGAAGAGAGAACAAACCCAACAGAATCATCTATCAGGTTACCACCAACGCAGATCGATGAGGACTGATTTCTGTCTCCTCGAGTTCAATAGTATTAAACTTTCTGTACGTCTGAAGTTGATTGTGTTCCCATCTGCCGAAATCTGATCGTGTTGTATTCGTTGGACTTGGCCATCGTTAAATAAAAAAAACACTCGATCACCCAGTTTTAGTATGATCTGACCATCCTCGGTCCAAGTAACTCCTTTATCCCAATATTCCGAATATCGTCTAATGTAACTTGACGTGATGGAATAAAACTTTGTCCAAGAATCTTCATCCTCGTAATCTCTCATGACCCATAACTCCCATCTGGTCTTTTCCAATAAAAAAAAAGAACCTTCCTTAGACGTCATGCTTATGGACGACAATGGATCCCGAGAATCAGAAAGGCATTCCGGTAGTAACTTTGTGGAGAACGTTTCGTCAGTCAAATTGAATATTTCAATAAGAACGCGTTTGTTTTGTTTGCAACCCAATGAACATTACCTTTCAATAATGATTTGGCCAAAGAAAAATTAAAATACTCAATCCTAATGATCTTGAAGTCATCAGAGTTTGTGTCAAAGCCGAATCCTATCTTGAACGACATAAAGCCCCAAACTGTCAGTCTTGATAATCTTTACGCATACCAACCCTCTACATGCACCAACAAGTACGTTATTCGTTAAACCGAAAACAACAGAGATATGCTCATCAAGTCGATCGTCTACGACTTTCTTCAGCGAAAAACGTTGGACCTCATCAGCATACACTTCTTGGACAACATACACTTCTTGGACAAGCAAACATGGATTGATATTGCTGTTACATTCCATGTGCGTCAAAATAAAGTTAGGGTCGGTGATTGTCATATTCCATAATGTCGACACAACTCGACGCTTCTTCTTCTCTTGTTTTCTGCTTGTCAACTTCCTGTTTCACTTTGAATTTCCAGGCCCTTATATTGAGTTAATTCCTCTATTAATTAGAGATGAAGCATCACAGAACAAATCCTTTCAAAAAATAACAAAAGTAATCTTGCAAGATAACAGAACCTAGTCTGATATCCTTCACTGATTATTATCAAACTCTTATTGCTTCCATTTTTTTTAAAATGTTATTTTCAAGTACAATTAAAGAATATTCATATATAAGATCAAAATAACTGCACAAGTAGTTATTAAATAAATAACCCCCTCTTTATTTTCCAAATAGTTTGGAGCAATTCAAATCACAGATAAACACAGATCATCACCATTTTTATAAACCGAAAACTAGAAATTGATATATAATATTCCACCAATAAAGGGAAAAACTTACGGATGATACCATAATTCCTTTTCTGCTTTAATACTTGATAATGAATTCATCCATGTCAAAACAAAATTCTCTTTCAAGTTATCCAAAGGAGAAGCCATGTTATACCAATCTTATCATTTCAATCTACATAAAACAAGAAAATATAATTTCAATCTTTTGTTGGGAATTTTGTTTAGAGATTTCCGGATAAACTCTGAAGTTTTGTTTTAACAATTTCAGATTGAAATTATTTTGGTGGTTCTCCAAAATTTTCAACCGGATAAAATTCAGAGTGTATTCTTTTGAACAACGAGAATGGATTTTTTGTTGTTGTCTTCTTTTTCTTCAACGGAACCATACTTATTTATTCAACCAAATTTCAAAAACTGTAAAACAGTTTTAAGTCCAATAACGGCTATAATTTTAAATGATAAAAATGGCCAAAATTATTCAAATTCAAATTTGAATTAATTTTCCAAATTCAAAATTTCCATGAATATTCACAATAGCCTTATCATTTAAAATAAATTTAACCACAACCAGGAGACGCCCCTTGGACCCACTAATCATAATATATTCTTACAAGCGTGTACTCCACACTCTCCGACTTGCTCGATAATATATTACGACTGCATTGGTCGACTAGTCAATCCAATTACACTAAAATATCCAACAAAGAATTCTTGTAGACTAGTACAATTGTCAGAAAGCTTACGAATGAGGTCCAAGCAAAGAACAATAATCTATTTTTCAATGGTGTAATGGTCACAAGCAAAGTTGTTTGCTCTATTTTTTGCAACTAATAATTTGTTTAGGGTCGAACAATTGGCGGTATGTTCTAGTTTTAACTTCATCAATGATAATAGGCTCAATTTCTATAAAATATTATACGAGGGACATTCTTTCTCGCATTGGTTTCACAGGATAAATTGTTGACAATATCATCATCTCTTTTAACGGTCTTTTCACTTTCCATATGGCTATCAAGTTAGATCCTATGCTCGATACAGTAAATATCCCAATAGGCATTTCAGATATGAATAATATGGTCGATGTGGATTGATGTGTAATCTCTAATGTTGTATTAAGCAATGATAAATATTAGGTTATCAGATACGATAAAGAAACAATTGAACATCGTTTATTAATACATGACACTCTTTATTTTATCACATATGTATGTGTAGAGATTTCACACTAACTTTTAAAGAAAGCTCTCTAACTTGGTTCAGTCAGTTGCACATGGGTTTGATAAAAAGATTTAAACTTTTTGGAACCTGTTTAAGAACCAGTTTAATAGAAGTAAAAAGATAAATGATGATGGTGACTTCATAATACATTGTAAGCACGGGCACAATGATAGTTTATGAGGTTATACCCGGCGTTTTGTTCCGACAAAGAATAGTCTAGATAACTATAACAAGGTTATTTTTTGTGTTTATTTTAACAAGAGATCATCTCATGATTGTTAACAGAAGACAGTATGAAGAAAAAACTTTATCTTTTGGGGTATTTTTGGCTCAAGTTGAGTCTTTTATTAATGTTGAGAAATAATAAGGTTGAGGATAATGCCAAACAAACAACCTCGTTAGAACCACCAACAATAAAAACAAACTTGTGCATCCATTATGACGGTTTATCAAGTACCCCTTATGCAACAACAACCTCATGATCCTCCAGCTACCCCTTGACATAGACCATCGCAGGTCCGACTAAAACTTAACCCGGATCATGTTGGTCTTTCAATTAAGGTTCGAGGTAATAGAAAAACAAGTGGATTTGATGATATCTCATAGATTTAAATGAGAATGTGAAAACGTGCTATAAGAAAGCTAAAACTTTGTGTCATTATGGATGCAAGTATCATGATGAAATTGGTCATTAGACCAAATATTGTGTATCATTAAAATAAAGGTTGAAAGTTTGATTAATAATGTGTTAAAATATTTTTTCAAGTTAGAAGTCTCGAATCTTAATATCAAGGGCAAACGTCAACTCATTTTTAATGAGCCCATTATCTTCATATAATCTTCGATAATGACGATCTTAGATTAATGGCTCATGACGATATCACAATGATCAATAATAATATAATAGAGAATGAAGTCATGAGAATATTTATAGATAAGAGTAGTTTGGTCAACATTATTTTTAAATAAGACGAAGAATATTTCAGTAATCTAAACCTCTAAGAGAACATCAGTTGAGTTCACTAATGGAAGCACTTCTGTAATATGAGAGTTAATGGTACAATCATTTTAGGTAGAGACGAGTGTTGGAAGGTAATTTTAAGTTTTGTTCATGGTTGTTCATAATCCAAACTTTTTATAACACGATATTTAGTAGGTCATGACTCGTTAAAATGTATGTCATAACCTCAACTATATATCAATGTCTTCGATATGTTGTAAGTTACACAAATAATATCATAAAAAGTAACTAGAAGGTTGCTCTGGAGTGTTATGCAACATCATTGGCCTTAAATAAATAACAACTATATGGGTCTAAAGTAATGGTTGAAGCCATTGACAACCAAGATAGGTCACGAGCGTGTTTATTTTATGAGAATATACTGAAACATTTATGTTTAAAGAAATACATAGTTTGAAGAATGGTAGTTCATTCTTAAGTAACATTAGAAACGAATGAATAACTTTTTATTTGATAACTTGGATTCTTTTACTTGGAAAATATGAGGTTGCCTATCATACTGCATGTCCTAAGTTATATGTTAACCCAAATGTTAAGCATATCAATTATTAGAGAAAATATTTTTCATTCGAGAAGTCCAAAACGATAATAGTCAAGGTCGATCGACTCTTCAAGTGAGGCACATCAGATAGTTTCAATACCTCATATGGATAGTGAACCCTAAATACTCGTTCTCTCGTCTCTGCATATCTCATCTATCGTCTCTGCATCTCTCATCTATCGTTTATATTTCTCTCGTCTCTCGTCTCTCATCTATCATTACAAAAAACACAGGTTTCACAACTATCATTACAGATGTCTGAAAATTCATCTTTTTCGTTTTGACTGTAACCTTACCCAAAACCTTCTCAACGACATTTTACAGAAAATCGAGATAAAACTAAAAATGGGTAAAATTTAAATCAATACAACATTTCAACTACACATAAAAGTCAAAACAGATAATATGTCAAAATCACGAGTAAAAACAGAGTTGAAAACTCAAAAGACATAGAATTTGCAGAAAATTGATTAATATGAAAACAATTCAAGATTAAACGTCGAAGTCAAATAAAAACAACACCTAAATAAAAAAAAATGAATACGGAGAATCGAAAGAAAAGTTGAATTGTCACCCACAATAACTCCAAATCCAAAAAGTGTACGAAAAAAAAAACATTATAAATTATTATTAAAATAAAAAAAATGAATAAAAAATATTTTTTTTTTATACAACTAACTAAAAATATTTTGAATATTATAAAAAATAGTTGGATCTCATATTATCCATAAAAAAATAAACATAATTTTTTAAAGGGATTTATACCAATTGGGTACAAGTATCCAATTTACTAATAAGTCCAGCCTCAAATAGATTTTACCAATATCTACCAAAATATGATTCTATTTACCTATTAGTCCAAACTTAAATTTTAAATACAATTTTACCCTTAATGAATTTGATAATATCACAAAGAAAGTTTAAAGAGTAAGAATTGATTTTGAAAGTGGGGTTATATATTTTAATTTGAGGATGTAATTGTTTTGTTTTTATAGATAATTGAGTCTTTTTTTTAAATGGGTTGGATCTATTTGTAAAATGGATCTTTTGGAATATGTTTGGATAAATAAAAACAAATTTTATACCCATTACGTAAGTCTCCCTTTTTTAAAAATATATAACACAATAATCTCTAGTGGACAATAATTTAAAAATCCACATTTTAAGGCATATTATAACTTTTTTATCATGGTTTCTTCACCCAAAAAACAAAAAGCCCATAACTTTTGTTCTACGAACCTTTCTCTTCCTTCCTGGTTTCATAAAAACATAAACTTGTAACTCAGTGTTAATCTAAAAACTTCCAGAGAGACAGATAGAGTTGAACTTGGCTCTTCTCCGTCTGAATTCCTTTCTTTTTTCCCATTATAATTCCATTTTTGGCTCCACTAGTTATTTATTCTTATCTTATTTTTTTTAAAAAATTAATTTTTTATATTCGCATTGCAATCTCTCGTCATTAATCAAATCCGATTTTTTTTCCCTTAATCTTCCGATATCTATTCATTAATTCCATATTTTTTTTAATTCAATTGCGTATCGCTCTGTATCAAACCCAACCCTTTCCGTCTAGTGATAAAAATCGTCGTTCTTCTCTCGAAAACTAGGGTTTGATCTTCGTCGAGTTTGGTAATTGTTTCTCCTCTTTTAACCTGATTTGATTATTCGTAAGCTTTTTTTTTATTTTTTTTTATTTCAGTGTTATAACAATGAACTGGGTTAAGATTTTCTTGTCGATTTAGTTCTTGTTCAGTTCATTTGGAGACATTTAGTTTAACTAGCTGTTCTGTTTTGAATCTGATTAAACTTGTGTTTGGTTTTTTTTTTTCTTTTTTCAGGATTCAATTCCACTCAATCTAGGCCGATTTTTCATCATTTCTGGTAATTTCAAGGCCTTTTTATATGAGAATTTCCGAGATAAATTTATGTGTAAAAAAAAAGTTATAATCTTGTAATTTTTGGTTAGTTGTCCTTGTCCTTATCAAAGTTTATTTCTTAGTGGATCATGATGTATATTGATAGCTTATGAATGCACAAAAATGTTTCACTTTTGGCTGCATACCACTTTTATTGGTCTCTTTGAAGTCAATTATTCTAATTCTATTGAATTTGTGGAGTATCATTTTGGATTTGATCTCTCTGTATTGTTGTATGTGATTGAAGTGAAGATTCAAAACTTAGATCATGTGAATGTGATCCTGTAGATATGTGATTGAACAAGTTTTCGGTTTACAAGTTTGATAGGTGTTTGTTGCGCGTTGAATAATTTTAGTGCGAGTTATGGACCAACGAAAGCTGTTTTTGTGTCTTGTAGCTATACTATGGTTATAGGTCAAGGTGAACTTCTTTCTGCTAAGATTGTCTAGGGTTTGTGTAAGAAACTCGATATATGCTTCGTTTTTCTACTATGTTAAACGTAGTTTATAAGGTTTCTAATTCGCTTTTTTAATGAAAATATCGTTAGTTTCTGCGTAATCTATGTTGCTTGATGTAGTACTGTATCGTATGATGTTCTGTATTTTAATGGATTGTTTGGTGCCCGTACAATTGCTTACGATTTAGATTTCAGTATTTGCTTTCAACTCTTTTTTAAGTTGATAGGCGATTTTTGTCTCCCTATGCAGGCCAACGTGCTATATTGTTCTTTAAAAGTTCATCGATGGGTGAAGAATCTTTCAACAATTCGATCTAACTTCACGACTATATCGAGGTACAGTTTGTGAAAAAAGCACCACTATGGCACTTGAAGATTTCTTTACTCTGGCAGAGATAGAAGATGGTTTTGCATCTCCTTCTCGGGTCGAAGAACTTATCAATGTTATAAAGTTCGAAGAAGACTGTATTGGTAAGAACATTGACGATACAACAGCAAGACAGTGGACTGCTGTTGCAAAGACAATCTCCGTTACGAAAAGCAAAGACTGTCTTGATCGTTTTATGCAATTAGATGGTCTCAGATTTATTGATAGATGGCTAAGGGATGCACAGAAGTGCGGTGAAGATTCGTCTGAAATCAATGTAGAGGAGTCTATCGTAGCACTGTTACAAGCTCTTGAAAACCTCCATATCGACAATCCCGGGTCATTTTTTCCCGGGATTGAGGTTACTGTCAAGAACCTTTTTGCACACAGTAGCTCTCAGGTTCAGAATATTGCGAGAACTCTTGTTGATAGCTGGAAGCAGGATAATCTTATCGACGCTGAATGTTTAAAGGCAAGTGATAAAGAGGATACACTTTTAACAGAAGTTTGCGAAGCTGATTCAGGAGTTCAAATTCAGAAAAGCGATGTTGAAGAACATATCGCAATTGATCGAGTTGAAGAGAGTGTTTCTCTAAACGAGAAAAACAAAGCTTCAGAAAATGTTTCGAATCAGTCTGAAAACTCTAAAGATCAAAAGTCGGCAGTGCACAAGCGTTGTAGTTCAGCTGATGAATCGGTGAACGTAGCTGTACATTGTTATGATTCTGGTGGTCAGGAAACGGAAGTAGAGCGTCTTTTAGAGAAGAGCACGGTTGCCCTTAAGAATCACGAGGTGATGGATAATAAAGAGGCACCAGGTACCTCGAATTCTACGGATAAAAAAGATGAAGTAAAGTCATCTCTGGCGTCCGAAGCAGCTCAAGAACCAGAAAACAATATAGATAAAAAGCCATGCGACTTTGATTTGAATCAAGAGATCTGTAATGGGGACGTTGACCCCATTCCTGTTGCTGTTACTTCATTTCAGGCTTCAGAGATTCTTGAGTGTAGATTATCCGAACAGAAGCAGGAGTTACTTGATTTCGATCTTAATGTGGCAGAGGACGAAGAAGATATAATTGCAGTTCGTCCTGCTGAACCTTCACTCGAAATAGGTTCCAAGAGATTCGAGAGGCCCAGATTGGATTTGAATCTTTCTGGGGACGATGATATTGAAAGTCAACTAGAAAGGCAGACCTTTAGAAATCTTTTCAGCCATCTTAACCCATCTCCGGCTTCGCAAAGAAATATCGATTTGAACGACCGACCGATGTTTCATAACGACTCCAATCTTGGACCAACATATAACGAGAGAACCTCACAAAGAACGAATCTTTATCAAGACTTTAGGCCACAAGAGCAAGTCTTTTCCATTATGGGTACAAAAGTTGATGCTAACAGAAATGAGTTTATTCCTCAAACTCCTTACTTATTACCTCGTGCCAATGGTATTGAACATGCGTATTCTTCAGGTTACGGGTATAATGGATCGACTATGGTACCAAACATTCCTTTTCCATTGCCTATGTGTAATCCCGGCTCAAATCTAGCCTCGCATCAGACTCCTGGGTCGACGCAGTCATTTTTTCCTCAGTCATCATTCTTAATGAGTTTGAACAGTGGCACGTCTCGTGTAAACGGTTCAGGACGAGTATGGCCTAACTTTGATGTGAGCATGAATGGTGCCCTCCCGGGATCTAGTGGGTCTAGACCTTTACGGCCAAACATTGATCTGAAAAGTGCCCCTCCTCATTTAAAGGCTTCGGGAACTGCGAGGCCTAGCTTTGATACGAGCATGAATAGTGCGCCCCTTGGCTTTAATATGTCTGAACCGGGACGACGTTGTTTGGATCTAGGCATGTTTGGTGCTCCCTTTCCAGCAAGGCCTAGCTTCGAGCAGCCTCGAAACGGGTCAGGGCCTGTACGTTCCGACTTTGATTTAAACAACACGGGATTTTCGTTGGAGGGTGGGAACAGGGACAACAACAATATAGTCGTAAGACAAATGTTGATGCCTAACCAAGGACAGCCCTTAGAAGAGCATTCAAGGACAAGTCTTCAACCATCTTCAAGTTCCGGGATTAAGAGGAAAGAACCAGATAGTAAATGGGAGCCTTACCCATTTGGCTTAAGACATCGATCACAGCCTCCTTAGAATTTTTTTAAAAAATAAAGAGGTTTAGTCTTGTTGGCCTATTTTTCCCTTGGAAGGTCAGTTCATATTATTTTATTTCTATTTTTGCTGCAAGAGAAAAATAAATAATGGTATAGGAAATGGAGTTTTTAGGCAATAAAACTGGTGGGATTATTTATGGTTTTGATTTTTGATTTTCTGATGTGTAGTTTTTTATTTTTTATTTGAGTTTATTTATTTATATTCTGGCTTTTGCCAACATAGAAGTAATACATGTAGCTGTAACTTCTTCTTCTTATAAAGTCACATCAATAATTTCTTAAGTTTCATATTTGTCATTCTACTTATATAAACCATCTTCTTTTGTCATTTACCCTTTTATCATCTTATTTCACTTTGTTTTTAAATTTTGGATTCCAAATCAATTGGATTTCAAATCAATTTGCTAAAGCATAATTAGCTATCGGAATTGGATGTTATATTTGTACCAAAACAATTATCTTTGTTAGTTTTTTTTCATCCGTAGTCATTCGCGGTAATTACGTAAAAAAAGCATAAAAATGGGACAAACGTGATTTTTTTGATATGAAAATAATACTATTGATTGTTTTGAGACAAACTATGGTTTTTAGTTTGCAATTTTCCTTTGTCTTTTACTTTTTATTTTTTCCATCTTCATATGTTTAATTAGAAAAAAAAGTAAAAGTCGTGTTGTTTTAACCGTCCTTTTGATAAATGAATGTATTAGTTATTGATAGTGATTCTCTTCAGATAATGAATGAGTCAGTTGTAAATAGGGATTCTCAAAATGATCCGACATTAGGTAAATAAGGAGATTACAAAATATTTTTATCCCTAAAGAAAATGAGGAAGATCATTGAGTCTGATTTTGAACTACTGATAGATAGTCGATGAGTAGTTAACGAACCTATATTTGATCCTCCGTTATAAGCAAGTTATGTTGATCCCGTATTTATTTGTTGGTTGGTCGAAACTAAGAATCTATATTCCCACATGTGTCATATTTTACCTAAATTATCTCACTCTAGTATAACTTCTTATCCAAACCAGATTCCATAGATGGTGCTAAAAGAATTGATATGAAATCCACTAAAAAAATATGTGAGACCTGATAGCTAGACTAATTTTGGAACCCCAGACGTATGAATACCGTTTGTTTTGAGTATGTATATTCACCTATGAATATTACCTAAAAGATTAGGATCACGACTATGAGTTTGTTGTTTGATTGCCATAAGGATATATTCAAAAGTTTGTTTGGGAACCAAAGAGTCACACCTCATAACATAATGATATTTATCAAATCAAAATTATCTTATTATAAAGATTATGAACTATATATATAAAAGTCATAAATCATAATAGTGGATTTTAGATTTCTAAATAAGCTAAAATGACTAATCAGGGGCGGATCCAGGATTAGAATTTAGGGTGTGCCAAAAATATCATTGAACTAAAAAAACTCAGAGTAATATATAGTCAAAATATATTAATATACTATTACAACTAAATATGGAAATCTATTTCTAGTCTAAACGTAATTGCATTCTTCTCTTACTCATGCCTTGAAAGCGCTTGATAATATCTCGATCATCGATTGTAGCAAACACTTCTTTCTCCACAAATGTCACTAAGCTATCATTAAGCCATGGATTTGACATTCTATTTCTCAACTCATTCTTCACATATTTCATACTAGAAAATACTCGTTCAACACTTGCGGTGGCCACCGGTAATGACAGAGCTAGCTTTAAAATCTTGTACACAAATCCAAACGTTTTGTGCTTTTTTGTACGCACAAGAGTCCTACATAGATCCGAGATACTCTTCAAATCGAAAAAATTATCGTCCATCTTCATACACTCAATATAAGTCTCAAGTTGTCTAGACAAATCTTTATCACTAACATCCACAATATCATTTAGGTATAATCTTGCCAACCTCACAAGTGAGTTAGTGTCAAAACCTTGAAATGAAGAACAAGAATTCAAACATGCCACACAATTCAACAACTCAACATTTTCGGGTGTAAATCGATCATTCAACTCTTGCATTACACAATCTATGACATGTAAAAAACAATCATTCTTGAAATGATTGTGATTTGTCAAAATCGTAGCAAGTCTTTTGGATTTATTACCTTGCACATACCTCGACTCCATGTCGGGCACATCAACTTCAAGATTACCACAAGAACCCACAACTTTTTTTTTCATAAAATGGTTCCTATCCACTATCTCTCTAATTTTCAAAAGCAGTGAAATTCTCTTTCTAAATCAAAAGATTTTTCATGATTCTTGTTAAGTCAATTAGATAAATAAATTAAACAATTCTAACAATTCTAAATCAATTTATCAAATTGATTTCTTAACATACTTGGTAGGAAATACTAAAAACACATTGACATACCCGATTCTCAAATTCATTTCTTAACATAGTAGAAAATACTAAAAGCACATTGACATACCTAAAATCAAAGGATTCCACTGCTTCAGTCCTGTGTTTTTTATGTTTGTAAGAGAAAATAGGTGATTTTGATTGAGGAGGAGAGGGTAGAGGAGGCTGCTGCGTTTGAGGAGAAAGAAAGAGAGTTGCTGCGTTTGGGGAGAGAGAAAAAAAGGGCTGCAGTTCAAGGTTAAAAACTAAACACTCTTACCACTACAATAAAATTATTTTTAGAATTTAGGGTGGTCCATGGCATACATGGCCACCCCATGGATCCGCCCCTGTTAAATGTATTTAACTATAAAACAAACAAACAAACAATTACATTTCCCTAATTTAATGCATTGATTAATAAGTTACTCATCTTATTTCTTTAATCTAGATTTTTAATCACAATAATGATATAATAGCATATTTGAGTGGTAATTGAGCTCATCTCCATATTTTTAGAGCAACCCAACAATTAAAATTAGCCCCACCATATTGGATTAACTCATTTAGTATTTTTTGAAATGTTTGGCTATAAGTCTTGTAATTGAACTACTAAAAAGGGGAAAAAAATTCTAACCTTGATTCAAATATCTCTCCACATGTATGAGCAACATATCGAGCTTATTGGTTTTCACATCATTAGTTTTTTGACATGAAATAAATGTGACTTTCCTTAAAATCAAAGCTTTGATACCAACTGATAAGAATTCCACCAAAAAGAATGGTGAAACCCGATAGCTAGATTGATTTTGAAATCCTAAAAATATATGAGCAATTTTTTTTTAAGTTATCACTCTTCACTTATGAATTCTAGAACCACAACTACAAGTATATTGTTTGAATGCAACAAAAATATCTTGATAAGTTTAATAGTTTGTTCAAGAATTAACATGACACACCTCACAAGATAATAAATATCTCAAATTAAAGTTGTTTGATTATAAAGATTATGAAGTATACTTGGAACAACATCTAAGTATAAAAAAGTCATAAATTAGTCTTAAAAGCAAGTATTCATAATAGTTTCTTTTAGCTTTATAAAGGAAAAAAATACTAATATTAAAGGTATTTAAATAAAACAATTAAACTTTTGAGTTTCCTTTCTTTAATGTATAGATCAATGGGTTGCTCATATTAATTCTTTAATATATTTTTTACTTCAAAAAACCTTATTCATTGTAAGATTTAGCCGCTAAAGGGTATCATACTTAAAAATTTTTGGAAGAAAAAATGGCAGCCAAAGAAATGTTGTTGCCAAAAGAGTTTCAAAACGATATTACCGATTTAATGGATGTAAATGACGAGATAAAACTACTTTTGCTCGTTGAATAAGGTAATATTTTCAAGAAATGTGCAACAAATGATAATGAAATGTCAATAAAACGTCATACAAAAGTGAAAAGTAAACATTATTCAGTGTTAACCTTTAATCAAGCGATGAGAATCTGCAAAACCTTGAACATAGTTGAGGATGCATCTCTAGATTTCAATTATATAATAGTCAGATTTCTTACAGACATAGAAGAAATTAAAACCAAAACCTCGACAATTTGTCATACGACTTCATATATTTGGTTGCCTACTCGAAATAAGTTCTACTTATGATCCTTCTTCGAAGATCTGTGGTAAAGTTTCAATGCTTAAAAATACAAAGTCTTTCATTGTTCAATGTATTTTTTAATTCCATCAATCTTAATATTTATCTAACCATAGTTTATTTGACGTGGCTGGACATAAATTTGAATTGGATTTGAAAGCGCAAATGTTTTTTTATCTTATATATTTTGTATGCTTAAGTTATTTTTAATAAGTCGTTAATAATTTATTTATTGTATTTATTTTGTTTTTTTTTCTATTTTAGTTTATTCTCAATTTGCTTGATTTTCTCGAAAAAGTATTAGGAATGCAAATGTTTGCATCTATGGTGGCAGAGTCTTATAACTATGTGAATGATTGGAAGTTAGATTTTGAAAAATTGATAAAATGCATATGACAACATTATAGAAGAATCAAGTTTTGTGGAAGAGTAATATAAACGTGGAGATAAACTCACCACAATTTAGAAAAGCATTGCTAATGAAACCGACTCATCCATCATTTGTGAAGAAAGGGCTAGAATATGAGTAAATACTGGCTAAATCGAAGTTTTAATTTGAGAAGATAAATGAGAGAAGAAAAAAATGATACGAGAACAAGGGTTTGTAAATAGGTCAGAAAAAGTCGAAACATATGCTTTCAAATGGTTATTATGCATAATGGTATTATTCACCATCTTATTTACAAAAGTATTTATAGTATAAACCCAAATATGAAGTTTGGTATTTTGTGGGTGTACACACCTGTACAAAAGATGGCCCATCTTTCTTCAGTACATTAGTTGCCCAATAAAAATGAGGAGAATAATCCAGACGTGGATGATAAACCCGCATTGTATAATCTTATCATTCTAGCTTATAATATTTCTTATGCAGCCGATTTGAGTTTGCAATTTTGATGTTGTGTTGTTAAATTACAACAATATTTTTGCATTGGCCTTGATTGTGTCAGCTTTTTGTTGATTTTATATCTAATAGGCTATTTTTTCATGTTTGAAATGCTTGACTTGTTCTATATTTTATATTACATTATTGCGTAATAGTGCTCGATTGACGATGAAGATTACTACATCGGAATTTAGAAGCTTACTTTGACTATGAATTTGATAATATTTATAGTCATGAAATTTTATCTTAGCTTGCAGTTATTTTATCAGTCGTTAGGTTTGTTTAACTTTTTATTTATCATAACAATCTAAATATATTTTGCATAGAAAAGATAAAAAAACATCATTGACAAAGTTTGAAATATAATTAATAATTTGGCTAACAAAAATACCTCATCAAAACCTCTTTATGTTATAAAGGCATGGAAAAGAGTACAATACAAAGCACCTACACATCTAGATAATAAAATGTAAAATGTGTCCATACTATGGATGTAAATACTAATATTTTACCATGTTGGTGAGCATGTAGGTTCATTGCTTGATCCTTACCAGTGCTTGATATGGTACCTCTTAAATAGGTCCAAATTTTCTCTCACTCTTCTACTTTGTGTTTTAAAACATCTCCCGTAAGATCAAGTTAACAGTTCAAAAAATCCTCTCTTAGCTTCAAGTTGTATCAATTTCTGATGAGATTTTGATAATACTTGGCCCTTACATGAGCTTATTCCATTTTCTATTTAATTATATCGACGTCAACCTATTTTTTTCTTTGTTGCTTTAGAGTAATGGCCTCTGATGTTATGGATGCTTCCATCCGGTATACCATAAAAATTGAGATTTTTTAGTTTTTGTTGTTGATTTAATTAAATACAGCCGTAGCACTTCTTACAAGTCGTCTGGACATTTTGCTTTGACTATCTTGAGTTTTATCAGGATACCATTTTAGATGGTTAAATTTGCGTTGAAACTTGGCGATTTGTCCGTGGTGATTAGGTGTTGAGAAATATTGTTTATGTGTACTTTGTGAAAATAAACTTAACTATGTTGTCCCACAATTGAAGTCCATTATATGTTATAATGACTCTTGGAATTCCATATCTCGTTTTTTCTCAACAACATGCCGCTTAGATTATAATTTTATTAAGAATTTGGTTAATTCACGACCTTTAATCTCATTCGAGGTTTGTATTGAATTTTATATTCATATAATTTGATAGACTATCTCACTAAACAAAATGATACAACTGGTTTTTGCAACACATTCATTAGAAGGAAAGATGTTCGTACAATAATGATATGATCATGGAAATATAAACACATTTTGATTGACTTGATACAACTACCAATACCGACCTCAACTTTTCAAAGCTAAGGTGACATCGATCACTTTTTCTCTAGCATAGTAAATTGGTCGTTGCATTTGTACTTATTATATTGTTAAAATAACTCTCACTATATGATTATAGAGTGCTAATTATATATACATAATTTATAATTCTTTTGGTTTAGATATGGATTTAGTAGATGCGAGATATTGTTTTAACTCAAAGTATAAGTTTTCACATATATTATCCCATTATATTTTTTGGCTCATTTTCAGCATATTAAATAACTAATACCCCTTATCTGAGGCCTTCGATATGAATCTTGACATAATAGTGACGTGGCTGGTGAGTTATTATACCGCTTTGAAATTTTTGGATGACAACATATCATCTAAAGCTTGTTGTTTATATGATCAACTTTGATCTTTTACTTGAGGAAAACAAGTCATAAAAGGTTCCATATCCTTACTACAAATGAACACATGGTCGGCCCGAGCTTTAAATTATATTTCTGGAGGTTAACAAATGTTTATGTTAATGTGCTAATGCGACATTCATCTTTATCATTTTTTATGAACATATTATCAATATAACGTTCCATCTTCTTTCCAAGTTAGCCTTCAAAATTATGATTTACGACTCGTTGGTTCGTTGTTCCAAAAATTTTGAGATAAAAAATAATTATTTTTATATGTTTAATCATGGGAGAAAAAAGGTAAAAGTCGTGTTTTTTAAACGTTCTTTGATCAATGAATGTGTGAGTTATTGATAATGGTTTTCTTTGGATAATGATTGAGTCATTTGTAAATAAGGATTCTCAAAATGATTAGACATTAGGCAAATATGGATATTTAGAAAAAAAATTCTCCCTAAGACAATAAGGAAGATGAATCAAATTCGTTCGAAGATATTGAGTCTGATTTTGAACCACTAATAGATAATCGGTCAGTAGTTGGCGAACTTATATTTTATCCTCCAATAGTTTTTGTGACATGATAAGAAGCAAGTTATTTTGATCACGTATCTATATGTTGGTTGGTCAAAATTAAGAATCTAAATTCCAACATGGTTTCTATTTTCGATCCCAAATTATCTTCATCTTATGTGAGGCCCGATAGCTAGAATAGTTTTGGAACCCCACAGACGTATGAATACCGTTTGTTTTGAGTATGGATTTTTCACCTATGAAGATTACCTAAAAGATTAGGACCACACTATGAGTTTTTTGTTTGATTTCTATAAAAATATATTCAAAAGTTCGTTTGAGAACCAAAAAGTCACACCTCATAATATAATGATATTTCTCAAATCAAATTATCTTATTATAAAGATTGTAAACCACACACACGCACGCACACGCACACGCACACGCACACGCACACGCACACGCACACGCACACGCACACGCACACGCACACGCACACACACATAAGTCATAAATAAGACTTAAAAACAAACAATAAAGATAAAGGATTTTAGATTTCTAAATAAGCCAAAATGACTAATAGGTTGCTCATCTTACTTCTTTAATCTAGATTTTTAATTACAATAATGATATAATATTATATATCTGAGTGGTAATTGAGTCTATCTCCATATTTTTAGAACAATCCAACAACTAAAATTAGCCTTACAATCTTGGATTAACCTATTTAGTACTTTTTTGAAATATTTGGCTACAAGTCTTGTAATTGAAGTACAAAAAGGAGACAAAAAAATATAACCTTGATTCAGATAGCTCTCCAAATGTATGACCAACATGTCCAACTTCTTGGTTTTAATCATTCTCAATCTTTTGAAAATGATTTGTCCTCAAATCATCACATATGTTGAAAAAGAGACAAATCAACAACATTAAAGCTTGCACTAATACTATACTCATATGGTAAGTCAATTTTGTAGGCATTATCATTGACATGTTATACGATTTGAAAAAATCTATCAGCCATATGGAGGAGTTTTGAACGTCAAGCAGACTCGTCCGTGGCGTCGCTAGGATTTGATCCTTATGGCGTCCTGGCATGCCCTCTCCAGATTATTATTAGTTATAATCTGAAATGATAAGCCAAGTTCGGGTTATCTATAAAATGCACAATTAGATGAGTACACTTCAATATATACAAAAATCTAACAGGAAATTGTAAAAATATCTTGAACTAGAATGTCTCGTCACATGTGCATTCATAGTATCCAAGTCCGTTGTTATAAGTCCAATTATTTAAATGTAATCAAACTATAGTTTAATGATCCGAAAAATAACAATGTAGATAGTATCATGTATATTTATAGTGTGGATATCATTCAGATTGTTGTGGATCTATATGGATGATCATTTTATTCTATCACTTTTGTTATTGGCCTTCAAAATCCAATAAAATTATGGTTTTATGCGGATGTAAAAACATCATATTACAACAATTCAAAACTTAGTCTATGGTTTCTTTAAAGAAAAGAAAGTTAGCATTTAAAAAAAAAAATAGTAAATTACAAAATGTGCCTCTATTCAATTAAGTATGTTTCGTTCACTTAACATAAATAGAAACATAAAAATTTAGATTTATATGTCAATATGTTTTATTCCTACATAATTGCGATATAAGCAATTTGTATTTTGCAGAGATATTAATAATCGTCTCAACATCTCAATTTTTCCACCGTAAAAAAAATCATGATTAATAAGCTTATTTTCTTCTTTATACCCTTCGTATCATCATATACATTAATTTGTTTTAAAAACTGTTAATATCACATAAAGTCTAAGGTTTTTTTAGACCTTAAATACAAAGGATATGTTATCAAACGAATATAACTTCTCTCTATTCGAATATCGATTTCTAAATTTACTTTTAAACACGAACACATGATAAAATAATTTTACTTTTAAACACGGAGAAATTTTAAAATAATATCAATAATTTCTATTTTTTTATATTTAGTGAATTTTTTACTTTTAAAACATAATAGTATTAAATTTTAAAACTATTAGTCCAAATAATATATTCTACTATTAAAACCTAAAGACATTAAATTTTAGAACTAAACTTTTTACTTTTAAAACATAAGGGTTTTGATACTATTAATCAAAAGAATATTTTTTACTTTTAAAATGTATGGATATTTTAGAACTAAATTTTTTACTTTAAAAAAATAATGGTATTAAATTTTAGAACTAAATTTTTTTACTTTAAAAAAATAATAGTATTAACTATCGAAAGAGTAGTGTAAGGATATTAAATCTTATAACTTAAAACTATCAAAAAGTAACAACAACAGAAGGTTCACCTCTGGGTTCCTACCTCGGCTTTTACCGTTGGGATATATATTATATTTATTTTTGATATGCTTATTAATAATATCTATAAGCATTAGTGGGTTCCTAAGAACCCATGAAACCCACCATAGCTCCGCCGGTGAGACTCGTTCTCTTTGTTTGAACACTATTTTCTTGTATTATTTGATGGTTTGATTGGTATATTGTGTAATATTTTTTTAAATGTCCAGTCGTCTATTTTTATGACTCGATTTGACAAATTCCTCAAATTTTTCCATCAAGATTCACACGTTCACTTAAAATTAAACGAGTTAAATTTAAAGGATATTATGGTTAAACCATAGTTAATTTCAAATGAAGCATAGTTTGTTCAGAATGTATACTTATATTGTAAGAAAATCAACATATGATAAATAATCTTCCTATGTTTTCAAGCTCTTTTTAATGATAACGTGTAGCAAAGAAGACAAGATTTTATTCACTACTTCATTTTGACCATTTGTTTGTGGATGACAAGTAGTAAAGAACAACAAACTGGTTCCCAATTTCTCCAAAAAATATTATGATAATCACTAAAATCTTTGTATTTTTATAAAAAAAATGGTTTTAGGCATGCCATGCAACCTAACAATTTCTTTGAAAAATAAAATTATTATATGTTTCACACCATCAGTTTTTTTGACATGAAATAAAGTGTGACTTTCCTTAAAATCAAAGATTTGATACCAACTGATAGGATTCCCACCAAAACAAATGGTGAAACCCGATAGCTAGACTTGTTTTGGAATCCTAAAAATATATGAGAAAATTTTGTTTTGAGTTATTAGTCTTCACCTATGAATACCGGAACCACAACTACAAGTATACTTTTTGAATGCAACAAAAATATCTCGATAAGTTTAATTGTTTGTTTAAGAACAAATATTACCTACCTTACAATATAATAATATATCTCAAATCAAAGTTGTTTAATTATAAATATTATGAAATATACTTGGAACAACATCTAAGTATACAAAAAATCATAAATTAGTCTTAAAAACAAGTATTAATAATAGTTTCTTTTAGATTTATAAAGGAAAGAAAAATAACTAATTTAAAAGTATTTAATCAAAACAATTAAACTTTTGAGTTTCCTTTCTTTATTGTATAAATTAATAGGGTGCCCATATTACTTATTTAATATACTTTTTTACTTCAGAAAACCTTATTCTTTCTAGGATTTGGTCGCTAAAGGGTATCATGCTTAAAAATTCAAGAATAAAAAATGGCAGTAAAAGAAATGTTATCGCCAAAAGAGTTTCAAAACCATACTAGCGATTCGATGAATGTAAACTACGAGATAAAACTAGTTTTTCTCGATGAATAAGGTAATATTCTCAAGAAAGGTGCAACAAATGATAATGAAAGTAGCATTTGATAAAAGTGAAAAGTGAACGTTATTAAGTGTTAACCTATAATCAAGCGCTGAGAATCTGCAAAACCTTGAACATAGTTGACGATGCATCTCTAGATGAAATAGTCTAGTTTATTCCATACTTAGAGGAAATTAAAACCAAAACCTTAAACTTTTTCATACGACTTCCTATATTTGGTTGTCTACTCGGAAGAAGTTCTGCTTGTCTCTTTCTTCGAAGATCTGTGGTAAAGTCGCAAGGCTTAAAAATATAAAGACTCTCATTGCTCAATGTATTTGTCAATTCCATCAATCTTAATCTTTGTCTAACCGTAGTTTATTTGACGTGGTTGGACATAAATTTGAATTGGATTTGGAGGCCCATATGTTTTTTATCTTATATATTGCATACTTAAGTTATTTTTAATAAGTCATGAATAATTTTTTTTATTGTATTAATTGTGTTTTTTTATATTTTAGTTTATTTTCAATTTGCCTGATTTTCTCGAAACAAGCACCACGAATGCAAATGTTTGCATCTCTGGTTGCAAAGTCTCCTAACTATGTGAATGATTAGAATTTTAATTTTGAAAAACTGATAATATACATATGAAAATATTATAGAATAATCTTGTTTTATGGAACAATAATATAAACTTGTAAAGAAACTCACCACAACTAAGAAATGCGTTGCTAATGCAACCGACTCAACCATCATTTTTGAAGAAAGCACTAGAAAAATTGAGTAAAAACTAGCTAAATCAAAGTTCTAATTTGATAAGATAAATGAGAGAAAAAAAAATGATACGATAACAAGGATTTGGAAATAGGTAATAAAAAGTCCAAATGGATGCTTTCGAATGGTTATTAGACATAATGGTATTATTACCATCGTATCTAATTTTTTTTATAATATCAACCCAAATATGGAGTTTGGTATTTTGTGGGTGTACAGACCTGTACAAAAGATGGTTTTTTTTCTTCAGTGGATTAGTTTCCCAACAAAGATGAGAAAAATAAATCAGACGTGGCTGGTGAACCCGCATTGTATAATCTTATCGTTATAACTTATAATATTTCTTATGCGGCCGATATGAGTTTGCAATTTTGATGCTATGTTGATAAATTACAATATTTGTTTTGCATTGGCCTTGATTGTGTCGGCTTTTTCTTGATTTTATATCCAATAAGCTAATTGTTTTTTATGTTTGAGATAATTGATTTGTTCTATATTATATATTACATTATTGTGTAATGGTGATGCATCAATGAGAGAGATTACTACATCGGATTTTATAAGCCTACTTTGACTAAGAATTTAATAATATTTATAGCCATGAAATTTTATCTTAGCTTACAATTATTTTATTGGTCGTTGTGGTTTATTTAGGTTTTTACTTATCCTAGAGACTTAGATATATTGTTGCATAGAAAAGATAAATAAGCATCGTTGAAAAAGTTTGAAATATAATTAATAATTTGGCTAACAAAAATACCTCATTAAAATCTTTTTGTATTACAGAGGGATGAAAAAGAGTACACTACAAAACACTTACATATCTAGATAATAAAATGTAAAATGCCACATACCATGGATGTGACATCCATATGGTGGTGAACATATAGGTTCCTTGCTTGATCCTTACTAGTACTTGATATGGTCCTTCTCAAATAGGTTCAACTTTTCTCTCACTTTCCTACTTTGTGTTTTAAAACATCTTCCGTAAGATCACGTTAACAGTTCGAAAAATCCTCTCTTAACTTCAAGTTGTATCACTTCCTCATGAGCTTT
Source organism: Limnanthes douglasii subsp. nivea (assembly GCA_036936605.1). Lineage (NCBI taxonomy): Eukaryota > Viridiplantae > Streptophyta > Magnoliopsida > Brassicales > Limnanthaceae > Limnanthes > Limnanthes douglasii. The sequence goes on along the minus strand of JAUPFV010000002.1, from coordinate 6,979,427 downwards.
TGATAATACTTGGAACTTTTATGAGCTTATTCCATTTGATTATGTCGATGTCAACCTATATTTTTTGTTGTTTTCTTCTTTAGAGTAATGGTCTCTGATGTTATGGATGCTTCCATAAACCCATATACCATAAAAATTAAGTTTTTTTAGTTTTTGTTGTTGATTTAATTACATATTACCATAATACTTCTTACAAGTCGTGTGGACAATTTGCTTTGACTATTTTGATTTTTATCTGAATACCATTTTAGATGGTTCAGTTTGTCATCACAACTTGTCCATTTGTCTATGGTTATTGGGTGTTGATAAATTTTGTTTTATGTGTACTTTTTGAAAATAGACGTAACTATTTTTGTCCTGGAACTGAAGTCCGTTATATGTTATAATGACTCTTGGAATTCCATATATCATTGTTTCTCAACAATAGGCCGTTCAAATTAAAATTCTATTAAGAATTTGGTTAATGCTTGACCTTTAATCTCATTCGAGGTTTGTATTGAATTTTATATTCATATAATTTGATAGACTATCTCATTAAACAAAACAATACATCCGTTTTTACAACACATTCATTAGAAGGAAATCTATTCGTATAATAATAATATGATCTTGGAAATATAAATACATTTTATTGAATTGATGAAACTACCAATGGAAACCTCAACTTTTCAAAGTTAATGTGATATCAGTCACTTTTTTTCTAACATAGTAAATTGGTCGTTGGATTTTTACTTATTATCTTGTTAAAACAACTCTCAGTACGTGATTATAGAATGCTAATGATATAAAAATAGTTTATCATTCTTTTTGTTTAGATATGATTTTAGTAAATGCGAGGTACCGTTTTAACTTAGAGAATACATTTTCACGTATATTGTTCCATAATATTTTTTGGCTCATTTTCAGCATATTAAAGAACTAATACCCCTTATGCAAGGCCTTCGATATGAATCTTGACATAATGGGGATGTGACTGGTGAGTTAATATACCACTTTGAAATTTTTGGATGACAACATATCATCTAAAGTTTTTTTGTTTAATATGGTCAACCTTGATCTCTTACTTGAGGACAACAAGTCATAAAAGGTTCCATATCCTTACTACAAATGAACACATGGTCGAACTGAGTTTTAAATTAAATTTTCCTAGAAGTTAAAAAATATTTTTGTTAACGTGCTGATGCGCCCTTCATCTTTATTACTTTTGACGAGCATATTTTCAATATAACCTTCCATGTTCTTTCCCAGTTAGCCTTCAAAAATATAATTTACGATCCGTTGGTACGTTGTTCCAGAATTTTTGAGATAAAAAAATCATTATATTACATCAATACAATCAACAATATTTTTGAAAAACCCATAATGTAATCATCAATATAGATTTATTTTAATTTGGTTATATCTGAAAAATATTCGTCTATGAAATAAAAGAGCGCATGGTCAGTGATCATATGAACTAACCCGTCTTCGTGGTAACAAGTACGCGTCTTTTGATTTTTTTTAAATCTATAAAGTCAATACATATCATGACCATTTTTATATTTTACAAGAACTAGATTAACTAATCATGTTTGATATATTTCCTATTTAATTAAACTTACTTGGAGTAACCATTCGACTTCTTTTATGATTACTTTATTTTTACCGTGGAGAAAGTTCTTTACTTACACATCACTATTTATAGTCTCTTGTAAATCCTAAGTGAATTGAAAATCATGAACTCACTAATCCCTATGACATCCGAAACACTCAATGCAAAAATTTAAAAATTATCTTTTATGAAATACATAAAATTATTTGAAGATATATGTTTTTATACCGGTCTCTAAAATTTTACCAGTCATAATTTAAAAATGCTCGGATACTGTCGATAAGCTATATTAACTAGGATGTTTCACGAGAATCATAAATTTATCCCCGTGCCACACTCATGGGAAGCCTTATAATATTTATGTTTGTATCCTCAAAAGAGCTTGTTAATTGCTATATGGCAATGTTAGCATTCCTTCACTTTTTTCTAACTACTTTTTATTTTCGTCACCTAGTTATTAATGATATATTTGATGCACCAGGGAACGTAGATCCAATTGGTTGCATTTTTATGAAGTCAGTCACTCTAGAATCACCTTGTAAAAAAATAGTGCATCAAATATAATAAATAATAGACGGATGGTCTTCTTGATTTTTTGGTTTGCTATAGTAGTTGATATCTCCATATCATCCAAATAGTATTTGTTTTCTGCTGTAACCAACCATATTCTTACTTACTTTTTAAAATATATAAATTCCTTGTATTTGTTTGTATCTGATATGATATAAAATGTTGGACAAATTTCCCATGTGTGTGGGAACCGTCAGATTTCTATTCTTTCGATACTTAATGTGAAGATTAGAAAATCTTCATGTGATTTTTCTACCCCTCTCAGATCATCACCATTAAAAGAGATCAAAGCGACCATGTCTCTAATATTTTTTAAGTCTCGTTAATGCCTATTTATGACAGATTGAAAAGTCTATAATATTGTGTCTCCCCCTGATATTATGTAGACGATTTGCTTATTCTTTGTTTTATCTAAACAGTTGTCTTCCTTAGTTTATTTGGTATATATTCTCCTCATTAACAAACTCAACTAGTTTTCTATGCTCTATTACTCTTTATATTTTATATTAGAGATTATAACAATCCTTTGTACCATGACCATGATCATTGCGAGAAGCATAAAAAAACCTATTTAACCGCTAGTTTTATAGTATTTTTATTTGTCAAAGTCTCTTATAACTTATTTTTCATTTTGTTTTATCGTATATCATATTAATCATTTCTGTGATGGGGTATATTTTTAGCTGGTTTAGAAGAATGTTGTTTAGTTATTATTAAATTATTCTATATGTGCATCTACTTGGATTTGTTGATAAAGTAATCTACTTTTATATGAAAATTTGAGGTTCCCTTTTGTTTTGGTATATTCTATTTTGATAAAAAAATTACTCATCGTAGAAGTTCTCTTATTGATTCAACCTAAAATTTGACAATGTAGTCCATATATCAACTATTTTATGGTAATCTTCTTCTAATTACAACCACCAAAACATTGCCACTGTACTTTTGAAGGTTTTTAATCTCCATGTATCTGAAACAAAATAATCCCTGAACATGGAAGACATGACCCCGTACATCTTAGAGTAAAAATACCAGCAACAATTGGTAATTACATCCCATCATATGGTCATAAATTCCCAGAACTAGATATTTCTAAATATGCACATAATGCGACTACAGAACTGTAAACTCTCAAACACATAGCACAATATTCAAACATGACATCATAACATAATCAACCAACTTAAATGTGACAAACATTCTGCACAAAAACAAAAGAAACATGGATTTCATCATACACATGTAGATGAAACAAAACACATGAGCAAGCGTACATGCATATATATATATATATACATATAAAAATTATGAATTAGTTATTTGCACATTTGTATGGGGTACCGTGCAACAACCAATCACAAAACGTAATTTTTTTGCCTATTGTACGTATTTTTCGCGGTTATAAGGAAGATGGTCCCGGTGAACAACACTTTGCTATGGTGAAGTGCTTCTGAAATAAGTTTTCTATGATAACCAAGCCACTAATCGCGATGAACTCATTTGATCTGACAAACCAAAACCTCCAAATGAGGTCTCAATTACATGAGTGTTCGTCTTAAATTTTTTAAAATTGAACTTGTACATAAACATACAATAACTTACATACTAAAGTGCCATCGATTGCACCAACCAATCCCTAAACATGTGATTATATATTATATTACCACTTAATCATGCATAGGTCTCAAAATTAGAAATCATAAACAAATAGGTTTTTTCCTTAAATGAATCAATAAAAACTATGAGATAGTTAGAGACTCAGTTTTATGATTTTCATCTATATATAAAGAGGAATTATAGTGAGATCCAATACTAATTGTTAAAACATGCTTAAAACTCAAAGATATATATATATATATATATATATATCTCTTTGATTATAAGAGAGAGAGAGAGAGAGAGAGAGAGAGAGAGAGAGAGAGAGAGAGAGAGAGAGAGAGAGAGAGAGAGAGAGAGAGAGAGAGAGAGAGAGAGAGAGAGAGAGAGAGAGAGAGAGAGAGAGAATCTAGTAACTTTATATTCTTTCAACATTCTTAATGAACTCACCGCTGCTATGGACCATAACCCTTTTTGGACTTTAGATCCCAATGTTGAATTGTGAAGCTAAATGACTATCTTTTTAGGTACATTTTATCTCAACCAATATCCATGTATTATTATTTATTTATGTATAATACTTATTATTATTATTATTATTATTATTATTATTCTTAAGTCCAATATTCCCAGTTGATTACTTTAGTTATCTAATTAAAAGTATAACAACAAGCCTGGATACACAAAATTACACATGATGATACATTCCAAATTAAGAGTTCCTTATATTGGATACTTGAATGGTTAAGGATTTACTTAGGGGTTAGGTTGACTTCCCCCTGTGTCATTCATCTAGCGTCGAGTTGAAGAGTGACATACCCCTCATTCTTCTTTTCATGTCCATGCTTTGAGGTTGGAGTATTTCTCTTTCTCCCGCTACAACGATGACAAAATGGCCTCTCATTCTTGTTGAATGACCATTAATCTAAATTTTTAAGGCATAATTCTTAGTTTAGAAGGGAAATTTGGCATGTCGATGATATTTTGGTAGCGATCCTTTAACATATAATGTGTGACATGGTTACCCTTATTTTCACTATTTTTATATGGGGCATGGATCTTGGATCTTAGTCGTGAACCATGAGTGGTCAACATAGCTTGCAATACTTTGAATTGGTTAACATATTCCTACCTCATCTCATTTATCGATCTCTTAACGTCCATAGATGAAGCGACTAAGATAATATGATCAATTAGTTTTTTATTGGGTGTCTCCACATCAACGGAGTGAGCGTATTCCACATATGAATTTCCCATTGATTATTTTTTGTTTACTGGTTTTTGAAAGAAAAACAGCCAGGGTAGCAATCGATTTCTACATATGGTGCAAATTTGGCAAGATTTATTTGTACTAGGATGTTATTTTAAGACATTATTTGATCATGAGGTGAAATATTTCATAATAAACAGTTTTATGGAGGCCGTTCGAGACTTGGGAGAGATTGGTTAGAGCTTGGATCATTGTATATAAAACTATAAACTATTGGAGAATAAATAGGAAAGTTGTTATGGTTGTTAGAGAAAAACTAAAAAATTGGTTAAACATAAAATATGTTAAGTAACCTATTTGTAATTTTGGTTCAACTCGTAGTACTATAGCATAAACTTTATGAGTTTAACCTCATAACTTTAGATTCTAATCCAAGCCTATAAATTACAATTGATACATTTACTATAATTTTTGTTTGGACAATTTCTTTCATTATTACTCATTATATAATTAATTGATTCTTTTATAATCATATTATATTTGTAAATTAATAAATAATATATAAAATAAGACTAGTTACTATTTAAGGCTTGTCAAGAATATAATTATGAGCTACTATCAAAAAATACAAGTTACTAATAACTATATGTGCCATATTTTATACCAAAAACACCATCACATAAAAAATATCAAGCATGTGCATCTTCATCTAATATTTTCATTTTATAGTGGTCCATTTCTTTCAAATTGTAACTCGAAAAATAATAATCCGAAAGTACCATTGCTTTTATTTGTTTAAGAAGAACAAAACTAGATCGAGGAATGACCTTTTTTTTCTTTTTTTATGAACCCAATTAACCCTAGTTTCGTATTTCGTTTCTCGTTTCTTATTTCTCATTTCTCGTCTTCTAATATTTTCATTTTACATTAGTCTCACATCTAGCATATAACATCTAAAATTTTGATTATATCCTGTTCTCGCTTCTAGCATTTAGCATGTTCATTTTACCATGGTCTCGCATCTAGTACATAATATATAGTAGATTCATTTTACTCTGACATCTAGTACTTTTATTTTATCATGGTCTCGCAACTAGCATCTAGCATCAAACATCTAAATTTTTTATTTTATTTTGATCTCGCATCTAGCATCAAACATCTAAATTTTTTATTTTATTTTGATCTTGCATCTAGCATACAGACGAGACAAGAGATGTGAGATGCGGGACACAAAACGCAATACTCTATATTCCTCACAAATACGTGAGACTCTGTTCAATACACTTTTCAAAACACAACAAAATCTGCTAAAACCATAAAGCCAAACTTCTGATTCTAAATTAAGCTTGTTTTGAAAATTCAAATTGAATTGATGGAATATTAATTTGAATAAATAGACATCATGTTCATTGTAATACCATAGCTCAAGTCTTAAACCAAAACCTAGTTTTTTTTTTCGCAATTTTCCATTAAAATCGATCATGAAATTGTATTCGATAAATTTAAAATTATTTTCAACATAATAACCTAATTTCATCAAACATCTATTCATAAAACATAAAACAAAGTATTATTTGGATTATGAAAAATAATAGAGGAGGGAGAAAAAAAAGAGAAAAAAATAGTTTGGTAGAAAATTTATATAATTAATAAAAATATTTGAAACATTAAATAAACTAAATAAGAAATAACAAAACTGAATAAGCGTTAAATATTAGTAAATTATAGTTAAGATACTAAATGAAAATTTGTTTTTAGATAATCATGGATACTTAACTTTATAACATATATAATAAGATAGATACTACGATAAATATAAGAATGTAACTTAATTAAGTATAGTCAAGAATCTCCAGCCACATCATCTATTTCCATAAATATTTCCATTAAGATCATACCAACAAATTAGGGTAAAAAATCATATAATCTTATATCCACTTATTTGCACTTCCGTTATATCCTTATCATCGGCCATTATATCCTTCCTTTAAAACTTAAAAACAAGTTTTTTCGGGGAAGCTTTAAATATATAAAAAGTTCATACAAAATACTTAGGGCATATCTCGTAGAGATACACACGATTTGAAGAGTCGAAAAGAACTAAAGTACCAGAGAATTCTTAAAAGTATTAGAGAAGCAAATAAGTCGTGATACATGATATTAAAATGACATGAGTGATTAGACACTATTCTGACCATAGACTCTATGGTAGCAAAGTAGGGGAATCCATGCTTCTAGCCGTCGATCCCTGAAACCTGTAGAAATATAAGATAAAGTAAGAAGTTTATTTATACTATTGCTGATGCCATATTATCTATATCGGAGATCCGGAACAATTCGGTGAGATACCATGGAGGCAATGGCTGGGGTGAAACCAATTTTTTTTGAATTCCACTCCTTCCAGACGTGATAAATTACCAGAAAAGGACATCATTTGAATGGACGTTGGGTGGAGGGAGAGTGAGTATAATGTTGTGGATCTCCGTGAGGTTAACTCTACTTTGCGCTCTCGTAAATCTGATGTTAGAAGGCCAGTTCCAATCGTTTTCGATAATGATATCCAAAACCTTGAGATGTTGTCCAAGACGGGAATCATTGATGGTATTGGTGCCATAATACTTTGCAAGTGAGGTTGGAAGTATCCAAGGATCATCCCAGAAGGAAGTACTCCTGCCATTTTCAATTGCCAACCTGTACAAATTACAAGCCAAAGGGCGAAGATGAAGAATTTCCTCCAAATCCATGAGGGGGAGGAGCCTATAGAAATGGCCCAAAAATTGTTTTATTTTTTATTTTTTTATGTTTTAATCTATTTATACCAGATGGAGAGATTTCTATTACTTACAATTGACCAAATATGTTTGAGGACAACCACATGATTCCAAATTTTTAAATCTAGAATCCCAAGGCCGTCCTCTTTATAGGGCGAAGTGACCGAAGCCCAAACCACTTTAGCCCCATGGATTTTCATGGTAGATCCAGACCATAGGAAACAACGAAGGTATTGGGTTAAATATTTAATGATCTTAGAGGGGAGAATAAAGATAGAAGATCAATAAACCTGACCAGAAAATAAGACTGACTTGATAAGTTGGAGCCTACCAGCATTTGATACGTGCTTTGAGGTCCACGATTTAATTCGAGAGGTAATCTTATGGAGTAGAGGGCGACAATCTGTATGAGAGAGCCGACCAGTAAGAAGGGGAACTCCTAAGTATTTGACTTGAAGAGATCCTTCTGTGAAACAAAAAATAGGTAGCAGCTCCAATCGAAGAGAATTATCTATACCAAAGAAAAAGATATGACTTTTGGATAAATAGACTTTAAGGCCCGCTAGAGAGAGAAAATCTTCAAGAGCTCCTTTAATGAGGAGAAGGGAATTAATGTCACCATGACAGAAAATCATCAGATCATCTGCAAAGTAGAGGTTAATGATTTTAAGTTTTTGACACTTCTAGTGAAAACATAAGTTCCTATCTTTACTATTTTCCTTAAGGATGCTTGAATGAACTTGCATGACAAGGACAAAAAGGAAGGAGAATAGAGGGTCTCATTGTCTAATACACTTTTTGCCCTTGAAATTTCCATGAGGGCCACCATTAATATTAAGGGAGTAAGAGGGAGTATAAATACAGTTGATAATCCAAGTAATCATTTTATCAGGAAATTGCATATTGATTATAATGTCGAGGATGATATGCCATCAGACATTATCAAAAGCTTTCATGATGTCGATTTTGAGAGCTACTCTTTTGCCTCTACAGTTATTTTGGTAACCCCTAAGAAGTTCCTGGGAAACAAGATGCTATCAGAAATGTTTCTTCCCGGCAAAAGCCGATTGAGAAGAGTCAATCAGGTAAGGAAGAAAGTCATTTATTCTATTTGCTAAGATCTTAGAGATGATTTTGTAGACCACATTGCAGAGGGCAATCGGTCTAAAATCAGCAGGCACAAAATGAGAGTCTTTTTTAGGAATGAGGGCTATGGAGGTTGAGTTCCAAGACTGATCCAAAGATACCTTATGAAAAAACTCAAGGAATCCATTGAAAATACCATTACCAACAATGTTCCAGGAAGACTTAAGGAAACTGGAGTTAAATCTATCAGGATCCAAAGATTTAAGACTATCAATACTAAATAGGGTAGATCTAATCTCGTCATAGGTGATATTCCGAATCATTAAGTCTCTATCAGTATTAGTAACTTTAGTAGTGAGGAGAGAGGATACTATATCCAAACCAGGGTAGTTAGCCGTATGCTTAGTACCTAGGGAGTTTTGGAAATGACTCACAATGACCTTTGAAACACTATCGGGGGTAGACATAGTAGTTTCAGAGTCGTTATTAATGGAGATAATTTTATTTCGAAAAAGCATGGTTTTAATACTGTTATGAAAGAATTTAGTATTCTTATCGCCAAGTTTGATCCAGTTTTTTTCTTTAGAAAGGATTCTTCAGCTCGACTTAGAAAGATAAAAGACGAGGAAGCTTCTATTTCTTCAAAAACTAGCAAAGGATTGAGAGGGTCAGAAGCAAGATTGGATTGTGCCTGAAATAAAAGATTTTGGGCACGAGAGACTCTAGAACTGATGTCACTATACTCATTGCAGTTGAGCTTAGTAAGCTCAGACTGCAGACGAATGGGTTTGTCAGTAACCATCTTCATTCCACAGGAAGAGATAGGAGAGTTCCAACAATTGGAAACAATATCTTTAAAGAGCGAGTTAGATTGCCACTTATTGAAGAATTTAAAGGGTTTCTTTCGCTTTTAACAAGGTAACCCAAGATTAAAAGTAACCGTGGTATGGCCAGAAGAACGAAGAAACCCAAAGTGAGCACACGACATAGGAAAAATGGTATCCCAATAAGGATTGACAAGGACTCTTTCAATTTTGGATAGAATAGGATGGTAAGATTGTTTATTAATCCAAGGTTGTTTATTAAGTAATTCCAAAGTTGGGTACGATCTTTAGCTTCATTAAAGACATAAATGGCGGTAAGCCTAAAAAAAGCATTATAATTGTGACATTTTGCAAAGCAATGTATAAACTGAGGGGATTGAGATATCTTAGATATGGTAATAACACTAGGGTTCCAAGCATTCCATATTCTACCTAGAGGATAGGATTCATGGTTGGTTATGACATGCCAAAAGGGAACCATATGTCTACCAATAAATTCTACATTAATAAGTTGGACTTTAGTTTCCACAAGAATTATCAACGAGATACTATTTCTAATGATGAAATCAGTGACATCCTTTTGCCTACAAGATCCTTAAGACCTCGAACATTCCAAGAAGCAATTTTCATAAAGAGAGAAACTTACAGTGAGTCAGTCGATGGTCCTGTCGGAGGACACAACGTTTTTACCCTTATCCTTAGCTTTAGCCAAACAAAATCTTTTAGGGGGCGAGTCCACCTCTTCTCTACTTTCCACCTCGGTGGCCTCGTCGATGGAATGAAGGCGAGGACTACTGTCCATCTTAGGGTCTATCTTAGAAGGGTCCTCCTTAGAGGACTAGGTCGGAATATGAATGATTGGAGCCTTGCTGGGACCTTTTTTACAAAGGAGTGTAGGATGACCAAAGACAATACAGTTAGCGTTGTAAAATGATATTATAACATTGAAACAAATTAAAAAAATAGGAATTCTAATATGGTTAAAAATAAATTTATAATAAAATACTGTTTATGTGAATAAAACTTTTCTGAACTCTTTTGAAATATTAAAATTGTATTTTACTAATAATTATTGCTTAAACCATAATTTACTTTTAATGCTTTTTTTTGGTTATTCTATTTATATTTTTATGTTTTGTTGTTATATATCATTTTCGGATAAAATTTGATTTTACGTTTTTATGTATATTAATTTTTTTTGGATCAGCTAGTTTACTTTCTTTTTTCAATATTAAAAATCTATTTTATTTGTATTTTCTTTATCATTTAATAAATTATATTTAAGTATTAAACCATATCAAAATAAATAAATTTAAATTATATATAAAAAATATCATCAAAGGAATCTATGACGACGAAACTTTACTCTTATTTAATATCGAACTTTGACTGTTGTGTATTTAATTTTTATTTTGTATATTTAATTTTTATTTAATATCGTATTTTATATTAATAACCGTCGAACACTTATATAAGGTTTTTATTTTATTTTATTTTATTTTCAAAAGCTATTTATTTTTTTGTTTGATCTTTTAAAATTTTGAAATTGATCCTCAGATTCTTTTGTCATTGTTAGTTTCATTACAAATCACATTACGTAGTCTATACGTGAGATGTTAGCTTTAGTGAAACAATACATAACGAACTGCTTTCATTGAAGTATCCATTATCAGAGTATTGAACATGTTTTATCGGAATATCATAATAGTTTTTTTTTCATGTGAGCTATTTGTTATGTATCATTGTTATAACATGTGACATTTGGTTACTAGAGTACCGAAAGTAAGCTGTTTTATTATGTTCGTCATCAGAGTATTCATTTGTTTTCTTCAGTTTTTTGAAATGGATTGTGGAAACCGATTGTATAATAGTACGTTTTCATATGTTTTCTTTTTATAATAAATTATAAACTAATTCTATAATGTATTTTATTTAGGTAGTAATTCTGTTTAGGTCGTGAAATATATATGGAGTCTATTTTATAGTTTGTAGGTAAGTTTTGTTGAAGATGTGAGTTGACGGGGAAGATGATGTAATCCATGTACATGTGAACATACGATCCATGTGCATGTAAACAGGAGATCCTAGTAGGAATATTATTGTTTGGTAGAAAATTGTATCACGTTGAATTTACAAGTATAAACATCTTCAAAACCTTTGAATTTTACTTTACAATTGTTTTTCTTAAGCGTCTTATTATTCAAGCATCGGTAATCTACCAAATGACAAGTAGGGGACATGTGATCAAACATATAAGATCATGCATTTCTACTGTAACCAAACATGCGAGTCCCATGCTACTGAACATGTTATCCTAGTGATACTGACCATGCGCTTATAATGTAAACATTGACTACGCGATTTTAGTGTTACTGAGCATGCGTTTCTAGTGATACATATCATGTGTTTCTAGTTATACTGACCATTCGATTCTAGTGATATTGATCATACGTTTCTACTATAATTAATCATGCCATTCTAGTTCAACATAATATATGTTTCTACCTTAAAATCTAATATTATAATTCAACATTTATATATTTTACCTTGAAGTACAGGTCACGTTCATTAGATATCGCCATCAGTTCACTTACACCGACATTCATTCTATAGGAGAACTGTTATAATGGTAAATACCATACTTTTGGATCTTTTTGTTTACTTCCCTTTGTATCTTAAACACTTTTGGTATTCGCACACGAAAATTCACCTCTTCTTCTTGTATCTCACTATGAGTTTGACCAAGTAATGCCCAATCATGCCACTCATTGTTCTCTTGCATTGATTCTTTGTTGGCCTAGAAAATGGAAAACGGAATGCCAAACACGATACGAATCCAAGTATAACAGATATATGATTCTAAGGATAATACGCATGCGATTCCAAATATAGTATATATGCGATTCCAAAGTTTAATCTTAATATACTTAAGATCCATTTACAACTTCACAAATGAGTACCCATAATGTTGTCTCTATCTCAGTTATAACATTTTCAGTACCAACATCTCTGAAATCATGAGCTTGTATCTCGTCCGCGATAACATCCCAATTTCGTAAGGATATATCATCAGCCTGGTTGATCAATCTCCTCAAAATGAGACTGTGTAGGCTCTGTCGAAAACTTATCATGTGCCTTTACTGTATCTTAGCGGTTATGTTCTTTTTTTTTCTCCTCCACTCCTTTTTTTTTGTTATTTTATTCGTTAATTAATATCTTTATAAGACTAAAACCCATTCAAATTAATTAGCTAAAAAATAGGTAAATCATATTTTTTTATTCTAGGTGTCATTGGTTAAGATATAATTTTAACATGTACGACTGTACATGCTCTTACAATACATGCTCTTACAAAGAAGGATAACCCAACATTTTGGTCATAAAAATCAAAATCTGATACTAAAAATCCTCAATTAAATTGAGACGCACAATCGAGAAGACCATAAAAAGCGCCACCCATTACGACAAAGTTCCGATAATCTAGTAATGGAACTCTGAAACTTGTCAACTTTTATAGACAACCATTTCTTCAAACCTTCCGAGAAAGTCGGTGAGATACAGTTTCCACCATGGTCAACAACCATAGAGACAAAAAGAAGAACAAAAACCGGTTGAAGAAAGCCCAAATCCCCAACCATACACTGAACCGCTTCGGAACAAACCAGAGTGCCATAAACACTTCATAGAACCATCATCGCGGTTTGATAATGGACGAAATTCAAAAAAATACCTACCCTATTGTTTATGGGGGAGAAGACACCTCTGATTTTTTCACGAAATTAGACCTATAATGGAAACAAATATGTAAAAAATAGATAGCAACAAAAAAAGTTAGTTTTTAAAAAATGGTTGAAAGAAAAAAATGAAAAAGAATGGAATACATGAATGCAAAATTAAAAAAAAAAGACCATCTCACCTTGAAAATATTTAAATTAATATTTACATTAAATATAAACAATTTTTTTTTAAAACTATAGGTACCAATGGAAATAAATATATCAAATAACTCCTTTAGGTAAAAAAATAATAATATACACCAACCACAAATATAATGGACAAAAATAAAAGAGTAGTTTAGTCAATACACTTATCAAAACTACTATAATAATACTTCCATAATAGCAAAGCCAAAAATGGTTGTGTAAGATAGACACAAGACAACATTTTATTCAACTATAAATCTCCTAGACTTGTAAGAGTCTCTCTTGTGCTATCTTCTCTAACTTTCTTCTTCTTCGTTTTCCAACTTTCCTCTACACAATCAACAATGGTTTCCGAAGGAATCATTTTGGGGTTGGGAAATCCTCTCATGGACATATCGGCTGTCGTCGATCAGGAGTTTTTAAACAAGTAAGCTTTGTGGATTTTCAGTTGATTGGTTTTCTGTTTAGGTTTCTTTGAATCACTTTTGATTTGGTTTTGTTTTACAGATACAAGATTACTCTAAACGATGCAGTGCCTGCCTTGGAGTTCCGCTTGCCCATGTAAGAACTTTCATGCATGCATTAAAATCACTTTTTAAACTTATTGTATAGTTTAATTTGAAGAAATTATATGTTGAACGTTTGGATTTTTTTCTCCCCATGGATTTAAACAAGTTATAAGTAGAATTTGGTGGCAACTAACAAATTCTACCCTTTTACCTCCCTCAATTGATTTACATCTGCTCACTATATTTAGGTTACGTCAGGATTCATTATCCAAGTGATGAAGCTTTGCAATGGATTTATCTGCTCACTCTGATATTATCCGAGCATACTAGATGTTCTGTAGTGTCACTTCAATCAAGGCACAAGTATATTGATATTATTATGATAAATTGAGGACACAACTATATCCAAATCAATATAATAAATATCTACAACCCGCCAACTTTTTAAATATAATAAACTAAAAAAAATAAAAAATAATACAAAAACTACTCTTTTATTCCAATAGTGATTTCTTCCGAACCGTAGAACCAAATCAAAATCTAACCGGTTAAATTGAAACTTTAGATGTTTCAAACATGTTGTCCAAAATTCAACAAAAACCAACACCATTTGTCCCTTAGTCGAACCTTTTTACCGTGACTTTCTTCCAAAAATCCGATTTTTCTTTTCAGTGATAAAAAGAACACATTTTGTTTCAGGTTTGAAGAAATGGTAGAGAGGTTTGATGTTGAGTACATTGCTGGAGGTAATTGATGCCAAATTTTACATAAAATTTGGCTTTCTATGTTTACTAGTGTATGATGATACTTCTCTCTTATAGGTGCTACCCAAAATTCAATCAAAGTGGCTCAGGTACTCTTTTAAAACTTCAACTATTAGAGATAGATTAGGCTGATTCAGAGCTATTCCATATATATATATATATATATATGATGCTATTCATCTTGCTTGTTCTAGTGGATGCTTCAAACTCCTGGTGCAACAAGTTTCATTGGGGCCATTGGAAAGGATAAGTTTGGAGAGGAAATGAAGAAGAACGCTAAACTCGCGGGTGTAAACGTAATCATACTGATGTTTTATTCTTTGTGTAATGATTTGAATCAGTAACAAAACTTGTACTAATGGTTTTTACTTATACCTACTAAAATGACAGGTTCATTACTACGAGGACGAGAATTTACCAACCGGAACTTGTGCTGCTTGTATCTTGGGTGGCGAAAGGTCAGTATGAAACTTAGCCCGCTCCAATACTGTCTCAGCTAACTTACCAGTTTCTAATGGTCTGTTGTTGAATTTATGGATAGGTCACTTGTCGCAAATATTGGAGCGGCAATTTGTTACAAAGCTGAGCATTTGAAAGAGCCAAAAAACTGGGCACTAGGTAATCTTCATTTTCTAACTATTTAACTAATAAGATAGTCTAATCGATAATATAAGAAGAATTGGTTATCCAGAAATTTTTACAGAGATTACCTGGTTTATTATCTATTTTATTACATCTGTATGTGCAGTTGAGAAGGCCAAATTCTATTACAGCGCAGCATTCTTTCTTGCTGCATCACCTGAATCCCTTCACCTTGTTGCGGAGCATGCAGTTGCAAATAACAAGGTTGGTGTCATATGAAATGTTAGATATTTTAGTGAAATTGGATTGATTAGTCGACCAATTTAATCATGATACATCATCAAATCAAACAGTAATAGAGTGCGGAATGCACACTTGTTAGATTATATCATGATTAAAAGGGTAAAGAAACGGAGCCTATGGCGAAGTCCAAAGGGTAGAGCCCCTAGCTGGGGTCGAGCTGTTAGCTTGGAAATTTTTTATTTTGGTTAAATCGGCTATTGTTGTAAGTCAACAGAATTTCAAAATTGGAAATTTGAACTTTTTATTCAAATTTCAAATTCCAGCCGTTCTAATACAATTCTCGTTAAAGACCTTAAATACCCAAACTCTCATACTGATTTTGTTGTTCGAATTGTTTAAAAAATGGATATGTTGAAAAACGAAAACATATCAATTTGATACTCTCTATTCAATTAAAATCTCTCGAATTTTATCCAATTGAAATGTTTACAGAATCCAAAAAATATTTTAATAAGAAATTGTTTACAAGAATTTAGAGATTTATCCGGAATCCAAACACTGTTTTTTATATGAAACGTTGGAATAAATTATTCTGAACACCGGTAGATATATTATGGCCTGCAGATAATCATGATGAATCTAGGGGCTACATTCGTTTGTGAGGCTTTCAAGGATGAGCAAGTTAAAGCCTTACCGTAAGGAATCTTCGCCTATTTTTTTTTTATATATTATGTTTTAACATGTAAAAGGCGCGCACAGTTTAACAAATTGTTTCTTTTACGTTCATCAGATACATGGACTTTGTTTTTGGTAATGAGACTGAAGCTAGAACCTTTGCGAAAGTTCACGGCTGGGAGGTATAAATTCTGTTCCACACTCTAATATGTAAACATCTACTATTTTTGGTTTAGATTTTAATTGTTAGGATCAATATATAAGTTAAGAATACATCTCCATTAGTGTGAGGCCTTTTGGAAGTGTACCAAAGCAAAACCGTGCGGGCCAGTGGATCCAAAGCGGACAATATCACACTAGTATGGAGATCATAATATTCTTCCTTATATACAAATACGGAATATGCAGACCTTATATTCTCTACATTAACGTGGTTTTACTGTTGGTGTCGAACAGACCGATGATGTTAAGCAGATAGCTATAAAGATCTCCAATTGGACCAAAGCTTCAGGAACATACAAGAGAATTACTGTTATAACCCAGGGAGTAGATCCAGTAGTGATCGCTGAAGATGGGAAAGCGAGAACATTCCCTGTAACCGCGCTGCCCAAGGAAAAACTAATCGACACAAATGGAGCAGGCGATGCATTTGTTGGAGGATTTTTGTCTCAGTTGGTACAAGAGAAGCCGCTAGAGGAGTGTGTGAGAGCTGGATGTTATGCGTCCAATGTTGTGATTCAGAGGTCTGGCTGCACTTACCCGGAAAAGCCAAATTTCAGCTAAGCTAATCAACACCAACAATGTTGTCTTGTTAAATTCTGTTCATTCGAACCTCTCCTGAGTCTAAAATGACGAAAATAAATTTCGTCACGTTTTTAATGGATATAAAAGATAAATATTTCTTTCACCTTGAAGAATAGTAATAGTTTGCGTTTTTTAGCTTGACACTTATATTATTTATAAATATTAAGTTTTTGTTTTTAATTATAATGGTTTAAAATCCAACATACTTTCGATCACCCAAACATGCAAGAAAAGAAGAACATGAACTCTTCATTCAAAACCTATGATGATGTTACTGATGGTTGACGTTTTAATTTAAAACATAGGAGATCAAATGAATATACAATTTTCTGTTTTGATACAGTTGGACTCTTATCTAGCTCAAAAAATTTACTTAAATTGAAAAATTCTTCTATGATAGACCTAAACTTGAATTTATTAAAAATTATTAAGTATATTGGTTTTGTTGGTATTTTCAATTTATTTCGATGAGATTCAATGCAAGTATTACTCAATTTGACAAGAATGAAAATTATGCCAAAATTTGGAAGAACGTTTGGACTATGAGATAATTAATATGAGAATCCTTAAACGGTATCTATACTACAAAACAAATGTCGAATCTCCAATAAAACTTGTGTTGATTACATTTACTAACCTGCCTAAATTTATGTACAATGGGGAAGCTATATTAGCGATTTCAAAGAAATTGGTCATACATGCTTTCTTATAAAGAATATCATCACTTAAGTCATACTACCTTAACCTTCAAAAAACTATACCTACCAATAATAACATTTTCGAAGAGAGAAAACAGATGCAACCAAATTCTTATAACAATCATAATGTCAAATCTCACAGCCAATTTGAAGTCTGGTTTCCAAAACTAAAATCAATCATAATTAATAATGATGGTTCAAAATCATTACCTAAAGAATTTTTAGAAACCAAACTGCGTTATCCCTGAGGATAACAATGAAGAAAATGAAGAAATAAAATGTTCAAAGGTAGCAATAAACAACAAAGAAATGGAGGTTTTTATCGATAGTACAACTAACACTAAAGATGAAGTTATATGTGTCATTGACTCCTTAGAAGTATGAGCCCTATTCACATTATCAAACGATTTAGAATATCCAGATATAATTATTTATTCTCCTCTTAAAGAAACTATTGGGATTCTACCTACCTCTCCTATCATGGGGAATATTAACAAGATAAATAATTCAAGGAAGTTGTTAGTAGAAGAAAGAAAAAGACCAACACTAAGCAACTTAAAGTACTTGGTTCAATCAAGGCATAATATCTAAATGGTCTTTTATGCGCTTCTTAATACTATCTAAATGACACTCACAATCCTTAGTTGGAATGTGAAAGGAGTGGGGAACAAAGAAACCATTAGAAGGCTCAAATCAATAAAAATAGGAGAACATGTAAACTTTATTGTTAACCAAGAACCTATGATTTCAGTAGTTAACTTAGCCAAAATTACAAAGAAGCTTAGGTTTGAGTGAAGTGCAATAAGGGAAAAATTATGTAAGTAGAAGACATTGGTAATTTAAAGGTGTAATTTGACATAAAGAAAATCTTTTAGGAACAATTGAAAACTATGTAATGTAAAAGGACTATTTTGTAACAAGTAGAAAACTTAAGGGAGGAACCATAATAAGTAATTAGTTTAAACAAGTGTGACCAACAAATGTACAATAAAAGCGCGCTACCTTTTTTTAGGAAAGATGATTGATTAATGATTTGGAGAATTATTGCTTGTGACTTTCTCTCTCTAAAATGTGAACCTTCTCTCTCTAAACTCATATATGAACAACAGACATAATGAATTTGATCATCTAAACATTTTTTTACTCATAAACCTCCTCCAAATATTTCTGGAACTATCAAAGTTCACCAAATATAAGCAATAATTAGAAGGAAGAATTCATAGTAGAAGTTGTTATTCAATCATGACCGATTCTTCACCTAAAAGTCATCCATTCATCTATAGCAAAAGAATTTTTAGTTATTGTGGTATATGCAAAATGTACTAAATATCAAAGGCTTTCTCTATGGGATGAACTTAGAGAAGTAGTTGACCAATCTACTGCTTGGATTGTAATGAGAGATTTCAATGCAATTTCTAATTCTAAAAAAAACCTTGCGACTTCTACTATGTTTTGAGGGGCATCGATGAGTTTAATAATTCCATTCAAGATTGCTACTTAGAAGACACATGTTTTTCAGGTTCTAAATTGACTTGGTCTAATACTCACAAATAGAAGAGGCTAGATATGTCTCTGTACAACTCCGCTT
The DNA here is from genome assembly GCA_036936605.1 of Limnanthes douglasii subsp. nivea. NCBI lineage: Eukaryota > Viridiplantae > Streptophyta > Magnoliopsida > Brassicales > Limnanthaceae > Limnanthes > Limnanthes douglasii. Next base: position 6,959,993 of record JAUPFV010000002.1, on the reverse strand, counting down.
CGTTGAGGCATGTTGAAACCAAAATGTAAACCATTTAGCTATAATATAATCAGATCATTATCTTTTATGGATAAACATATCAGTGGAATCGTATTAAATCTTCTTTCAAGTTTCAAAATATGTAGTACGTGCATCTAGATTTTTTAAAGGTCGCAGAACTTAGTTGGAGGGAAAAGATGAGTGGTAATACAATGTTTGTTTCTGTAATAAACTAAAAAATCTAAAGATTTGTTTGAAAGCTTGGAATTAAGAGGTTTTTGGAAACATTTTTTATGCCCCAGCTCAGGCTGAGGAGGAATTAAAACATTTGGGAAACTACTATGAAACTAGCCAAAGTTTGGAGGATAAAATTAAGTCATCTAAAGGTAAATGAAACCATTTACTTCAATTTTATAAAGAGAAAGCTTATTGGGAACAGATAGCGGGGTAGACTGGATAAATGATGGTGATAAGAATACCAAAAGCTTTTACAATTATGTCAAAAAAGAAGAAAACAAAAAGGAAATCATGGGATATTAGATGGAGAAGTACGGATCAATAAACAATCAAATATTTTAAATTCAATGTTAATCACTTCAAATATCTTTTAACCATTAAATCAAATCAAAGAGAGCTTGAAAATATTTACAATATTATTCTTAAACTATGTGGCAGAACAAGAAAATAAAAGCTTACTTACCTTACCTTCAAATTTATAAATATAAAACTCTGTAAAAGTCAGGATTGATGGTTTTAATACAAAATTCTTCGATTGTTTTTAGTCAATTATATATGAAGACCTTTGTGTTTCTATAAAATTCTTCTTCCAAAACCAACAGGCCCCTCAATGTGTCTTTGCTACCAATGTTTCTCTTGTGCCAAAAATGGAATCACCTAAAAGATGGAGTGATTTTAGGTCCATTAGGCTTTACATATTCTTTGATAGAATTATTTCTAAACTTCTAAATGAAAGATAATAAAATAAACTACCTAAAATCATTTATGAATAACAATGTGGTTTTGTTAAGGGTAATAACATTCAAGAAGCCATCATATTAATGCAAGAACTATTACATGGTCCGAATAGAAAAATTAAAGGTGGTAAAATGATAATTTAGCTAGATATGTCTAAAACTTTTGATACATTATCTTTCTCTTTTTTATAAGCATATTGGAAAGCTTTTGGTTTTGATAAAAGATTATTGTATTGGATGATGAATTATATTTATTCAAATTGGTTCTCTATTATAGTGAATTGAGAGTTAAATGCGACGAGGGAGAATAAAAGATGTAAGGCAAAATTGTAAAGAAGTAGTTTTATTAGGAGAGAATTGTAAAAAAGTAGTTTTCTTAGGAGATAATTATAAAGAAGAAGTTTGTTGTGAGAGAATTATGAAGAAGAAGTTGTATTAGGGTAGAATTGTAAAGAATACAATAGAAATAGTCATTATGAAGAGGTGAAAAGATATAGGGACCAAAGATGTAATAAGTGGGAATTAAAGCGTGTGGGACTCATAATTGTACTATAAAAGGACCACACACGCTTTATAGATTCCAGGATTAATATAATATTACTTTATCTCTCTACTTAATCTCACTCTCACTTTCTCTCTCTAAAAAGGCTCCATAACAAAGAACTTAAAGACTATTTTGACACTAAAAGATTCTCGTATCACAAAATTACCCCTCTAGCTATTCCTGAACTCTTCAGTGGCGCCGTCTGTGGGAAACGAAGATTGTTCTGACGACAATCGCTTTCTGGAAATAATTCCTAATCTGAACAGAATCATGGAAGAGCAAGGGGATGATTTTGTTAACGACGGCGAGGAGAATCTGGTAGGGGACACATATCGACATGATATGGAATACGAGGCGCATGACGCCCCGCGCGACGAAGACACCTTTGACGACTCAAATATGTTGGCTCGAAGGAATGAGTTGTTGCTGGAGATTGAGAGGTTGAGGACGGGAAAAGAAAAGGTTCAGGCAAATCTTCGCTCTGAGGTAAGGAGAGAGCCTGACAGTGGAAAAGAAGAGCGTGAAAACGAATTTCGGCCTAAAGATAGGGATGATAGGTAGATAGGTCATAAACGACATTCTTCGAGGAGGAAAGAAAAGTGTCGCCTGAAGTATTTTGACTCAAGCGATTATTCCCGTTACAATTCGCCAGAATCATCTCCTAGGAGATATCACAGAAAGAAAAAGCAGGAACAAAGGCGAGTGGAGTACCGGAGGGGAAGGAGTCTGGAGAGGAAATCTCCAAGGGCAAAGACTGGTCATACCCGCGCTTACAAGCAGGGTTATGGTCAAGCGAATTTCCCCTCTGGAAACCAAAATGCTGACCCACGGAATTCGGAGTGACAGCATCAATATACCCTATCGTCCGAGGAAGGGCTATATTTTCCGAGCCATTAAAACTTAAGAGCAAACGTCTATAGGACGGGTCATAACTGGAGAGCTTCTATGTTGTTCTCGGAAATTTTAGTTGGCAACCTCCCAAAGCACTTTGATATCTCGAAGTTAGAAAAGTTCGACGGGACGCAAGACCCTGATAACCATATCGAACAGTTTAAGAATTTCATGATTAATTTTGATGACGATGACAAATTGTTGTGTAGAGCGTTTTTTCAGACTTTCAAAGGAATAGCGTCTAAGTGGTACAACCGGCTCCCGCAGGGCTCGATAAAGAATTTCGACATGTTCTGGAATATTTTCAGACATCATTTTGTGGGGAGCAAAAAGTTTCGAGCCAATGGAGATATGATAATTTACTGTAGGCAAAAAGTTGGGGAAAGCCCAAAGAATTACACCAATCGGTTCGTTAAAACAAAAAAAACAGACATGGAATATTGCAAAGACTCAGTGGCACTTGCAGCTTTCAGGATGGATCTCCTTCCTGAACTCTTAAAGGATACGGTGGCGGAGAGTCAAGCCATGACTTTTGGGGCATTGTTGGATCAAGTTGAGAAGCGAATTTTAGTAGAAGAGACTCAGGCATCTGAGAAAGGATCAGGCGATCAGCTGGATCAGAACCAATTTCAAAGGTCCGAGTCCAGCAATCAAGGGAAACGAACCAATGTCCAGTCCAAAGGTGCGGGTCAATATCCACCGAGGCAGAAGTCAAATCCACAAAGCTATAGTAATCAGCAAAGTTAAAACCAAGGGACAAGGCCAATGTCGAACAAATGGATCCGTCCGGACTATTTTGCTGAGTTAACGAAAAATGTGGCTACGATATTTGATAAGACCATATCAACGGTGCAGTTCAGAAAACCTTTCCCTATTCAGACTCCAAGAGAAAGCAGAAGTGTGAACAGATATTGCAAGTGCCATGAGGATATTGGGCATGACACTAAGGATTGCATTGCTCTGAAAGAGAGAACTGCAAGCTTTGATTGAGAACGAAATGTTATTAGAATTTGTGAAAAAGCATTCCCAGAAGGGCGCTACGGCAAAGGCTGCTCCAAATATCGTTCACACTGCAATGGTGATCTCCTAAGAGATTGATGTTTTTGATATTGAACAAGAGTACATGGATCCTAAGGAGGGAAGAAATAACGTAAATATGGTGGAGGAAGTTATTCCAAGGGGGAAAGTAAATGACTTGTGTGCTTTTTTCGAGTCACTGGCCATCTTTGGCGGAGATACCATCGCAGGGAATTTGACTAGTTCGCGGAAGAGACATATGGTGAATTTGACCACTCAGATTGAAGCATGGGTCTCAGCCCAGATGCATCGTTTGCCTTCCCCTATCATATGTTTTGACGACGATGATATGCGAAATGTCGCGGGCCCACATGAAGATGCAGTAGTTATCGCTGCAGGTATAGCTGGAGATCAAGTTCAGAAGATACTTATTGACACAAGGAGTTCTGCAAATATTTTGTTTATGAGTACTTACAGGAGAATTTCTCACCCGCTTGTTATACGACGATCCGACAGAACTATTTTAGGGTTCACCGGTGCAACGCGGTAGTTGTTGGAGAATTTCAATGCGTGGTATAATTAGGTCGTGGGGCGTTTAGAAAGGAAGTGGAAGTATTGTTTATTGTTGTTGACGCACCAACATCGTATAATGCGATTCTGGGTCGCTCTTGGCTGTCCCGAATGCATGGTGTGATTTCGACGGTACACCAGTGTTTGAAGTGTGTGGTCGGAAATAACATAGGGACGATCAGGAGCAGCCAGAAGATGGCTCGTGAATGTTATCAGATAGCTTTGTCCTCGAAAGTAGTTTAGGGAGAAGTTTCAGATAAAGCATAGCAATTAAAGGGGACTCCATCGGAAATCATTCCATGTGACGATCCGAGGGAGACCCCCAGGTTTCTGGTTCCAGACGAAGATTCTGAGGAGCATATGTTTGGGGATGGAAAATCTTTGAAGATTGGAGTCAAACTTTCTTTTGAGTTAAGTGGAAAAGGTTGATTGCGTTTTTATCAAGCAAGTTAGATATGTTTGCTTGGTGTGCACAGGATGTGACGGGAGTACCACCAGAGATAATGTGTCACAAACTAGCAGTACGACTTGATTTTTCGGCTTATTATCCAGAAAAGGACACCAGTTTCTTAGGAGAAGTCCGCAGCTATTCTTTCGGAAGTAGAATGGTTATTGAGCATAGGCCACATTCGAGAGTTGCATTACCCCGTATGGGCTTCAAATCCTGTATTGGTAAGGAAAAATAATGGCAAGTGGAGGATGTGTGTGGATTTCAAAGATCTGAATAGAGCTTGTCCCAAGGATCCTTTTCCGGTGCCTCGTATTGATCAGTTAGTAGACTCGACTTCGGGCAACCGATTATTGTCTTTCATGGATGCTTATTCGGGTTATAATCAAATCAGGTTAGACGCAAAAGATGAAGAGAGCACATCGTTTATCACTGGGAGAGGATTATATTATTACAAGGTCATTCCTTTCGGCCTAAAGAATGCAGGGGAAACTTATCAGCGTCTGGTCAACAAAACTTTTAAGGGACAGATTGGTAGGAACGACGAAGCCTCCATCGACGATATACTTGTCAAAAGTTTGCAGGACGAAGATCATTTCTCTGACTTAGAGAAAACTTTTCACAATCTACATAAAGTCAATTTGAAATTGAATCCAGAAAAGTGTATTTTTGGGGTACGATCGGGTAAATTCCTTGGCTACATGATAAGTGAGAAGGGTATAGAAGCTGACCCGGAACAGATAAAAGCTTTAACTACCATGACGCCCCCTCGGAATATCAAAGAAGTCCAAATCCTGACAGGAAGGTTGGCAGCGTTAAATAGGTTTATTTCTCGATCATCGGACAAATGTGCACCTTTCTTCAAGGTATTGCAGAATACAAAACAATTTAATTGGACCGAGGAGTGTTCAGCCGCTTTTTTATCAAATTCAAGCATATTTGATGTCTCCGGAAATACTGTCTAAACCATTGGTGGGGGAGAAACTAGTTGTCTACGTGTCGGTATCAGATTGCTCAATCAGTGCTGTTTTACTCCGGGAAGAGGCAGATATGTTAAAACCCATCTATTACGTTAGCAAAAGTCTGCTGGATGCGGAGAAGCGATATCTTAAATTGGAAAAGGTAACTTTGGCTTTGGTAACAGCTGCCCAAAAAATGAGACTGTACTTCCAAGCACATCCTATCGTTGTTCGAACGACATTCCCCCTGAAAGGTTTATTATAGAGGCCCAATATATCTGGAAGAATGACTAAATGGTCAGTCGAGTTGGGAAATTTTGACATAACGTTCGAGCCTCGAACAGCGATAAAAGCTCAGGTATTGGCTGATTTTTTAGTCGAATTCCACTCCGACAGAAGCGACGTAGAAATTGTTGACCCCTCGGATCAGACGGAATGGTTGGTTCGAACGGATGGGGGGTCGAATAATTATGGAAGTGGTGCAGGTGTACAATTAATTTCTCCAGAAAGAATAGCTATGTTTCAGGCTATTCGATTCGGTTTCAAGGCAACCAATAATGAGGCAGAGTATGAGGCAGCGTTGGCAAGTTTACGGTTGGCTCGTATATGTGGGGCTAGAAAAATTAAATTGATCAGTAACTCACAGTTGGTGATAAATCAATCTTTGGGCGAGTCTGAGGCGAGAATAGATAAACTGATCCAGTACTTAAAAGCGTTAAAGGATTTGGTTGCTGAATTTGATAGGGTCCAATACGAGCATGTTCGGAGGGAGATAAATGCTGTCCCCGACTCTATGCTACAGCTTCACGATTGGAGGGTCATCCATGGGTCTTGATTCAGGAGAACCCTTCAGTTAGGGCCGGTATAGAGCATTCGATGAACATTCAAAAAGCAAGTAATGTGATAAGAAATTATTGGCGATCAAAGATCGTAGAATTCTTGGAAAAAAATAGTTTTCCCACAGAAAACGTCTGAGGCCAGAAGGGTCAGGTTTAAGTCTCACGGTTATATTATGTTAGGAGGAGTTCTGTACAAGAAATCCTTAAGCAGACCATTACTGAGGTGTTTGGCTAAGGACGAGTCGCAGTTTGTCCTCTCAGAATTACATGATGAAGAAGGTTCGACCCATTGTGGATATAAAGCGCTAATCCGAAGAGTGTTTTTGGCTGGGTATTATTGGCCCACTCTTTCTGCCGATGCGAAAGATTTGGTAAAGCGGTGCGATAAGTGTCAGCGCTATGCAAACGTAATACATAAGCCTGGGGTGTTCTTGGAAAGTATTTCAGAAGCAGTCACATTTGATAGGTGGGGCATCGACCTAGTCGGGCCTTTACCAATGGCGTCTGGTGGAAGACAAACTATAATTGTGGCAGTGGATTATTTTTCTAAGCGGGTAGAAGCGGAACCTCTAGCAGGGACGAAAGCAAAATATGTTATCAAATTCGTTGTCTCGAATATTTGCTGTCGTTTTGGGGTACCAATACGACTCACAACTGATAATGGACCTCAATTTGACAACAAAGAGTTTAAAAGATTTTGCCTCTTCAGGGGCATACGACAATGCTTTTCCGCCCCATTCCATTCTCAGGCTAACGGTCAGGTGGAAGTAACCAATCGAACCATTTTGGATGGGTTGAAAAAGAATTTGGAAGGCAAGGCCGGGAAATGGCGCAACTATTTACAAGAAGTGTTGTGAGCCTATAGAACAACGCCTCAAACTGCAACTGCCACATGTCCAGTTGCATTAGTGTATGGTATGAATGCAATTGTCCCTTCGGAAATTGTTTTCCCATCATATCAAGTGGCAGCTTATACGGAAAATTTAAACGACCGAAGCAGAGCCTTGGAATTGGATTTGGTGAAAGAAAAAAGACGACGCGCACAGTTGAAGTCCTTGCACTATCAAACATTGATGAGGAGTAGGCATGCCTCTACAGTAAAGCTAAGAGATTTCAAAGTGGGGGACAATGTATTACGCAAAGTTTTTCTGCATACTAAAGAGAAATTTCTTGGGAAGTAAGGGCCAAATTGGGAGGGCCCCTATGAGATAACGGACTAAGTAAAGCAGGGAACGTATCGATTAAAAGACAAAAAAGGACGAAGTCTTAAACATCCATGGAATGTCGAACACTTAAAATTGTATTTAGAATGAGGAACAAGTTAGCATGTAATGTTTGTTTTTTGTGTATTTCCAGGTTTACAAAAACAGCGAGGGCATACTCTTTCCTATCCTGTTAGGCACAGGAAAGTTTTAATGAGGTTCCACTATGAGCTAATCAATACAACTGCATTTTTTGTCTCGAACTATTCTTTTGGAGACAATATTTTTTGCCTCAAACTATTCTTTATGAGGCAATGTATCATGTCTTGAACTAATCTTTTGGAGACAATACTTTTTGGTGCATAGAACTATTCTTTATGATGCAATATCTCATGCCTTGGACTATTCTTTGTGAAACGTTATTTCTCGCTTCACAATTCTTTTGGTGACAACTTTTTGGTGCCTCGAATTATTTTTTCTTAGCTAGCCTTAGTGCAGCATATACTGAATATTACGATGTAAATCGATACAAAAGCCACTATTCAATGCAAGTTGGCACACTTATTTTTTCATATGAGAAACATGGAGATTAACAAGTTATAAAATTGTCATTTCTACAAAGTGGCATACACAAAAAATCGAGGAGCTACAAGTTATAAAACGCTCCTCGGAGAGCATCAGTTGGGTTACAAAAATTTCCTTACAAGGAATTATGCACATACATCGCCACAAAAGACTTAACATTTTTTCCTTACTCAGAAATTTTCGAGGAGCTACTCTCTTCTGAGTCTGACGCTTCACTATCACTCACCACAATGTTAGGAGGGTGAAGGTCGGGGGCGACAAGCTTCCAAAAACTCCCCAAGTCATACTCAGGGTGTTCTGCATGAATTTGGATGATTAGCCCTGCTCGAATTGTAGCATCTCGTGCATTAAGGTTATCTGTACACTTAGGCGCATAGGCATTCACGGCTTTTTCTTTCTCCTCCTCAACTTGCCGACGAAAATCTTTGATTTGCTTCACCAACTTCTTTTTGTCCTCCATAAATTTCTCATAATCATCACAACAGTCTTTAAAACCTTTGCATGCCAGTTGGTGAGCCTTTTGAAGTTCTATCAAGAGTTTTTCTTGGGCCCCCGTCTTCTTTTGGTAGAGGTCCCTTTCTTCTTGGCAGCATCTCTCCAGCATAATTACGTAATTTTCTGAGGCTGAGAGTTTCTCGTACAGTGCATCTGCTTGACTTTCAACAATGGCATATTATTTCTTTACCTCTTCAAGTTGCGAGGAGGTAAGTGATGCCTTGAACTTGTAATGATTTTTTCGTTCTTCCAGATGCTGCATTTTTCGTCCCATGATGACAGAAGCATGAAGAAGGCTGCGAAGACTTAATGAGAATTCATCGTGCTGAGGAACTTTGAAGGAGTTGGAGGGTGAGCCTAGTACTGTGGGATCGTAATCCGAAGTCTCCCCTGTTAGAACATTAAGATCAATGTTCTGAGGAGGATGGCTTCGGGGAATTGGGAGTATTGTCAAAATGAGAAGGATTTGAAGCTTGGGTAAGAGGAGAATTGGGTGTTGGATTAGAGTTTTCTCTGATTTCTTTTTCCGGCCCACTTGACACCTTCTCGACATAATCCTGGGGCTCTGTTCCTTGAATAGCTTCTTGGACATTATCTTGTGTTTTACCATCTTCGGATAATTCTTGGATAGGCTCTAAGACAACATCTTTCTTCTTCTCTTTTATCTTGAGATCTCTTTTCTTGGAAGGGTGGACCGATTTTTTTGGAGGGGAAATTGCAGTAGGTGCAACAGTGTTCGCCGATACGGGTGGCTCTTCATTAGTAACTAACCCTTCAGTATCTGACTGAAGGTCTTTTGTGGAAACTTCCTCTTCGGATCCACCGAAATGACTTTTAGCACGAGAACGCCTCGGAAGATAAATAACTATATCTTTCTTGATCACTCACTCTAAGACTTCTTCCTGAGAGGGGGAGGGGGAGGGGGTCATCAGTTCTTTTAGGGTCAATCGGTCAAGGGGGTTTAACCTCCAGAGCCAACTCATGGCTAAGTTGTTGTTCACAAAGCACAAGCAGAATCTATTTTCCCAATGTTCTTTGGCCCATTCGCTCAGTTTGGTGAAGATGGTGGTGGCACTCTCCACATAGTCTGCGTATGGTTTTGAGACACCAGTCATAGCTACAAAGACCTTAAGTTAGAACCTAATTATTCGAGGAGTCAATGTAGATGAAACAATTCGAGGACTTACATTTGTTGGTCCACATGAGGGATAGCTTGTGAGGATTCGAAGGGGTTGACTCTGAGCCTGTCTCCCAATGGCCTGAAAATAGATGAATTGTTGCCTCCACTTCTTGTCATCCTCTCGCAAGTCCTTTAAAACTTTTTGTCTTCGACCAAAAGTCAATGAGTAAAAAGGGAAGAATGGGTTTCTGGCTAGGCCATATAGTCCGATAAGCTCTTCCAAGGAAAATTCCAGCCCTGAAATTCTCGAAGCCATGATGCATGCCATCAGTGTGACCCACATATTGGGACCGGCTTGAGAAGGGCAGAGGTCAATCTTGGCAAAATATTCAACAAAAATTGGGTCTAAAGGAAATCTTAGTCCCCAATTCATAATTTCAGTATACACAACCAACTCATTATCCCTCACTGATAAATGAGTCTCACCTTCTGAGGGGAACCTAATGTCGATGTACGAATGAATACACCACTGGGTCCTCAACATAGTTTCTTCCGAAGGCAAAAAGTACTTGTAAGATATGTTGTGCAGCGCAACCATGTGTTTGTTTTCGATCCCTTGAATATTGTTGCCTGCAATGGTATCAAGTTCCAAGGGGAGTGTAATATCTCCTCTAGATTTGGGGGCAATACGACTTGCTTGCTCTTCGGATATTTTTGGAGGAGCGGTGGACTTTTGACTAGATGACTCTGAAAGAACTTCGATGCCTTTCCTCTGATCTGCGATGGGAGTTAATTGAGTCGTTGGCTCCGGATTTTCCAAGGCGATTGTTTTTCCCTTGGCAGCTAAGGCTCTATTTCGCATATCTCGAAGCTCGTCTTCGGTAATGGTATTCCTTCATGGAGAAAATCGAGGGCTCCCAGTTGCTGTTATCGAAGGAGTGGCTGGAAGGCTTGACCCAGAATTACCGGTCTTCAGAAGAGGGTTATCAACCACTAAGGTTTGGGGGGGTTCGGGTGTATCCGACGGCGTCCCTTTGACACGTTTGCGCTCTTGCGAATTCTTTTTCTCCTTATGGTGTCTTTTAATTTTCCCAGATGAGTGCTTATGGTATTTTTCTTTCCCCATTAGTCCGAGGGTGCTGAGATCGGAAATTTGATTTTGCTGTGACATTTCGAGGGGAATGATGGCAGTAGAGTTTTCTGGTGGATTCCACGAACCGTAAAACGTAGTGATAGCAGGTTAGGGTTGAGGCTCAATGTATTCACCAGCAGCGACTCTCTCTTCGAATTTTTTGCTAATTAGAAGCCACTCTGGAATCCGACGAGGTTTATAAGCCAGGTTTCTCTCTCTAGAAATTTTAAGTTGGAAAGTTTGGAGTGCTAATAAGGAAGCTCAGTATTTATAGAGGAAGATGGGCTTTTAGGGTAAGTTAGGCCCGGGGACATTTTTCCTTTGTTTGCCTAGCGACATTATGGGTAACATAGGTGCAAACTTGGTGATACAAAAAACACGGGAGAAGGTGCAGAGGAAATCCCATCACAATGTTTTGGGAGCGTGAAAAGAGCTCTCAAAAGATTTGCTGACAAAGAACTACGGCTGCTGACGTCATAAATTTTTGATTCAATCCTTGCAATCTGTTAGCCTAGTATTGGTGGCTATGTTATGCTGATACAGTTAATTCCGATGCACGATATTGATGAGGCCTGGTTCAAGTCTTGCTAAAACATTGCAAGGATTGGGGGGCTACTGGTTAGTATGGCATAAAAGGTATTCTGTATTCGAAGGATACATTTGTTGGAAAGATATTTTTTCGAAGAGATATGTGGTATTTGAAACATTGTTCAAGAAAGGGAATTTTCGAGGGGAAATTGTGCATTTGAAGAGGAATTATCTTAGTAGAAGATATTCGAGGAAGCAAATTTCCGAAGAGGATTGAAATTAACAACCGAGACTTCTTCACAGTCCCAGCAAAAATATTTTTACTAGGACTGGGGGGCTACTGATGAGGGAGAATAAAAGACGTATGGCAAAATGGTAAAGAAGTAGTTTTATTAGGAGAGAATTGTAAAGAAGTAGTTTTATTATGAGAGAATTATAAAGAAGAAGTTTGTTAGGAGATAATTATAAAGAAGAAGTTGTATTAGGGGAGAATTGTAAAGAATACAATAGAAATAGTCATTATGAAGAGGTGAAAATATATAGGGACCAAAGATGTAATAAGTGGGAATTAAAGCGTGTGAGACCCATAATTGTACTATAAAAGGACCACACACGCTTTATAGATTCCAGGATTAATATAATATTATTTTCTCTCTCTACTTAATCTCACTCTCACTTTCTCTCTCTAAAAAGGCTCTATAACAAAGAACTTAAAGACTATTTTGACACTAAAAGATTCTCGTATCACAAAATTACCCTTCTAGCTATTCCTGAACTCTTCAAAATGGATTCTTTAAATTCTCTAAGAGTGTTAGACAATGAAATTCTTTCTTTCCTAGCTTATCTATACTTGTTGAAGGATATCTAATTATAGGTCTAAAGGTCGTTTGAAGATAATAGGGAGATAAAATATAAAAAAAAAGTAATATAGTCATACTTTGTTTAGCTTTTGATGATTTTATCATATTTGTAAATGGATCTTCCTCAAACCTAAAAAAGTAGTGACTTCTTGAATCACTATGAAGATTGCTCGGGTCAGATGGACAACCTAAGTAAAAATCTGTTTGTTTCTCCTTTGAAAATATATCAATCCAGAATATCTATTATTAAAAGATAACTAGATTTAAACATAGAAGATTGTCATTTAAATGTTTAGGCGTTCCAATACATACAAGTAATAGAGTTGAAAATTGGGATGGATGTTTCGCTAAAATAAGACTACAAAAAATCAACAATAGAATGGAAAACTCTTGTCTTTCAAAAAAGTTAACGAAGCACTAGGATCGATAACCACATGATGAGGAGTAATGACAATTTTATCCCGAACGAATTCCATTTAACTTGTAAAAAAGATAGGCTTCCTACGTAGGGTCATGCGTTCAATAAGTGAATGACTATCAGACTAGGTGTCATAGGATAAGTTTTTGACGTGCTCATTTACGCATTACAAGAGAAGCTATAAATCTCGCCAAAGTGACCAGGCACCTGGTTGTTTTATATGCTGTCATCCACGACCAAATTTATAAGGTACCTAAACATATCTTTAAATCTTTGGAGTTTTACCCTTCATGTTACAATAACGACATAACAAATATTGCAACCGCAGAATGGTAACTAACTAAATCTCGAACATGCAGCTTACGTGAGTGTAACATTTTAATTATTCTAATATGTATGTTTATCTTTTGACCATATAAATTTCACTTCTACTTGAAATTTGTTTCCTCTTATTTATTTTCTGAAATTGAAAAATTGTATGCGAGAGATGAAGATCAATTGAGTATGGATTTTGTTAGTGATATACATAAGCCATAAGTAAGGTGACATTTCATACTTTATAGTTTGGTATCAACTTTCCTGAACAACATAGTACGGTGACCCAAAATTTACTTTTATGCCAATTGAGATATTTTTACATATATATATATATATATATATATATATATTGATCTAATTATAAGAATGTTACTCTAAAAGATATCCTTAATTTTATGTCTATTTTGAAACGAGTGGTTTCAATGTTCAATAATCTAACTTAATCAATAATGCACAAAAATATAGTATGTGTATGGTAGAATAAAAGTTATCATATTTTTATTATGAACATAAGTAACTCAAAGAAAATAGTGTTGTAGTATGTGTATGGTAGAATACAAGTCGTCATATTTTTGCTATGAACATAAGTAACTCAAAATAATGGTGTTGGAAAACATGATCTATTCGACAACCAATCCACCCAGATGGAAACTTAGTGTATAACACAATACTGAACTCAGTTATGATCAACAAGTTTTAGAGAGATAAAATCTAAAACAGAAAAATCAAAAAAAAAATATTGACTCAAGCAACTCACTTATATAAGATGGTGAGACTGATCTCCATCATCGATTTAACGCTAAAATATAATGTTTATAAGTAGGTTAGTTACATCAACTGTTTCGAATGAGAAATTCATCATTTCCCACCATGACGACGTCTCTATTGAGCTATTGATTGATCTTACAGTCCACACACGGACTTGTCAAATCAAACAATATGGCATATGAAATGAAAGGTTACCACACCCATATTGCTACTGCTAAGAAAAGTACATTTTAAAGTTCAATAAGGTTGAATGAACATCACCTCGCCAATTATACTCGTGAGTTTTTTAACATATACTTCATATTTTTCTTAAGGACTATGGAGAGTCATAATACGTACATATTTCGCACTACTTTATAATATATTAGAGTTAAGGATTTGTTTAACATCGCTTATTAAGAAAATAAGGTCATTAAAAATAGATGACGAACGAAATACCTTATAAGGCAATGTCCCTCATCAACATTAAAACCAGTTCGAAGTCTTCCTGAGAGCTTCTCGTGTAGGCGAAGACCGTATCCGCATGGACCTCAATAACTAAACTCATATCATCATGATGAGGTCTTTATGGAACGTTTCGTGCATTCTTTATTGATGCAACGGAATTTGGAAGAAAAAAAAAAGATAGATAACATGATTGATGAAACCCTAATCCAAGGGTAACATGATAGATGAACCATAATCCAAAGGTAACGAAGACTGAAACATTCAGTGAAAAAATTATATTATTGAAAAACTATTTAAAACATATTTAAAACTTAAGGTATATGAGGCTCTACATAAGAGCGGCTCAAAACACTAAATTAGAATACAAGGAAATATAATAAATGTCTTAAAATAGAATCAAATTAAATCTTAATATTAATAGATTTGATTTTAAAAATATAAAATATATAAATAAAATAATATAAAATAAGTTATTTTTGGTTTTCTTGAATATAAAATGAATCCGACGATTCTCAGCACCATCACCATCACCATCATCAACCAAAATTATTTTATTTTATTTTTTCAATTTTACATTGGAAATTATAATTGTTGACCTTATCAAAATAAAAAGAAACTATTCTCGAGTGTTCCTCATTCGAAGTCACATTGAAGCATCTAGTTGATGAAAAAAATGGTTTTGAAAACTTTTTCATAGTCTAAAGACAACATCCCGATGTCTAGTTGATGAAAAAAATGGTTTTGAAATCCTCTTCAAAGCTTGAGACGGCATCTCGATAATCAAATTTCTCCTTAATCCGACGATATGTAGTCAATTTAACTCCACTAGTAACTGGTCAACACGATCATCGTCGAAATGTCTGGTGTGTTCCTGCATACCCAAACGATCTTCGAGATCGTCATGACGATAAATGTTGTTCTCTCTTTTAGACCTTGAATCAGAAATATTAGGCTCTAGAAACATGCTTCCCAATAATACGAACTAAGACTCTTATACCAACGGATGAACGATAGAATACCTTAATCCAATGATAGATGAAACCTTAATCCAAGGATAACATGATAGATGAAACCCTAATCCAGGGGTACTGACACTTTCACTCATAAAAAATTATATTATCCAAAAATTGTTTAAAACTTAAGACATATGAGATTCTATATAAGAGTTGTCCAAAACCCTAAATTAGAATATAAAAAAGTAAAACAAATATCTTAAAGTAAAAACATATCAAATTTTAATATAATTTAATTTAATTTTACTAATATAAAATATTTAAATAAAATTAAATTAAATTTAAAAAAATCCTAATTTTTGGACTGCATCATTTATGAACTCTCTCAACCTACCTGATAAAACTTTGACCATAAAAACCTTCCATGATTAAAAGATCTTCGGTAAACGTTGTCACGTATTTATATAAAAAAATTGAATATTATTTTTTAAAAATAAAATAACTAATATATGTCACTCGTATTATTTGAACATATCACACATCTTTGCACCTTTAAAATAAGTTTTATATTACAAATAGATCATTCAAATTCTATAATAAAAAATTAAACTACGGATAAAATATACATTCTATAATATGCATCAATAAATTAAATATCGCCTACAAAAATCCTCACAACAAAAATGCTCCAAACCATAGTTAAAAAGTCAATGTAAAATTATAAAGCTCTAATACAACTCAAAATTATATGTTAATGTTTATTTAGTTTAGCATATTTCCGATGCAGGTTTCGAAATATAGTAAAACGGATTCACTTTTCAAGTTCATATTTTTTTCTAATTTTTTTTTTATACTGCTAATTTATTATATTTTTAATAAAATCGGTTTTCAATTCTAAGAGAGATGAACCAATTTATTAGTCCTCAACTTGGATCTTTTAATATCTAACTTTTTTCCAACTCAGATTTACCTACTTAGAAGTTATTTTATAATTTATTCAAAACATATTGATTTTATAAAAAAGAACAATAAAAAATCTAATTACGATTTTTAAATTTTAGTTTCAT
Organism: Limnanthes douglasii subsp. nivea; assembly: GCA_036936605.1. NCBI lineage: Eukaryota > Viridiplantae > Streptophyta > Magnoliopsida > Brassicales > Limnanthaceae > Limnanthes > Limnanthes douglasii. The sequence continues at coordinate 6,943,879 of JAUPFV010000002.1, read as the reverse complement.
ATTATAAAATTTAAAACACATTATTTAAAAAAAATAGAAAAAACATTTAGCTTTTTTTACTTTTTTTATAATAATAAATTCTACAAAATAAGTCATTTAAATAATAAAATGATTTAAAAAAAGTTATTTTCAGATTAAAGTATTATATATAATCATAGTAATTTTAAATCTTTCTTATATAATTTTTTTAATAAGTATAAAACCATGCTCCTTTGATTTCCAAGAGTTTACCATGTTAACTAAAAACTAGCTTTATTAATATTTTATATTCAAAAACAATATTAGATGTTTTGTGCAACAAAAGCGACTAAAAATAAAAATAGGATAATCCTAATAGGACTCAGGATTTTAAACCTACCAAGATATAAGGCAAGATCCGGATATTAAAATTAACAAAGATAAAAACGTTTGTTTTTATCCATTTATCCACCAAAGGAAAATTCAATAGAAAATAAATTGCAATGAACATCCAAGGCTGACTTTTTAAACCGCAAAAAGGAAGATCTGGTTGTCATCGAACACCTATCTAGTTCGCCACGGCAGATGTTAGTTGTATAAAAATTCATTTCTTGTCATAGGAATGAAGACCTAAACTTGTACTAGAAACGAATGTTTCTCTTGAGCAAATGTACGAGAGAAACACTACCCTGGCTTCTTTGTTTTTCTTTGACTACAGATTTCTTCGCACTTCGGTTAACCTGCAAAAGAAATTCCATGCAAATTAGAGCGTGGAAAATATTTAGGGTCAGTTGAAAGTAATTTTATCACTCAAATCTGTAAAGTTTGCATGTCATCCAAGTCCATTGCTATTTTATCAAGAGCTGATCATGGCAAGAATTTTATAAGTGGCCCTTCCGATATCAGCTTCAATACTTAGCAACATTAAGTTCTGTTTGAATGGAAACTTGAGAAACAAAAGCACTTAAAAGTGAAACGAAAATGTTACTAGGAGTTTCTTCATAAGTGACTCGAGTTTGTAAGGGAAAAATTTCGATGATAAAAGTAAAATAAAAAGACCTAGATATCATACCTTTGGTATCTCACTCTCATCCTCAATATATAAAGCATTCATATTCCTTACTAATAGTATAGACGAGGCAGGCAAAAGTCTCCTGCATACACCAACAAAGGATTTCAGGACCAAAGATAAGGTTTACCTTCGAGATAAACATATGCGAAAAAGAAAAAGTAAAAAAAAAACAATGGTAGTTGGATGTTATTTCATAACTGACCTTTTGGGTTTTTTCACATTTGAAGGTTTTTGGGGACTATCAGGCACATAGTCATGACATGCCTCAGCAGGTGCAACTTCCTTGGGTAATAAATGAGCGGCCTAAAAATCCAAAGAGAGATAAATAAATATAAATGTAAACATTTTATACTTTTTTGTATTTTTTTTTACTTTTAACGCATCAGAATTAGGTGACGGCACAATACCGAAGAACATAATTTTATAATGTCCTGAAATTAATGTTGATTCAAGAATACACACCAGGTGTAGCAAATTTGTAGGATGCACCAGATATGAATAAATCAAATGTCAGAATATACTACTTATAAAGAGGTAAAGAAAATTCAACCTCAATTTTCTCACTAGCCTTTTGAGGCAACTCCAGTGATGAACAGTTGTCGCTGCCGACAATGGCACTAGGCTGAGAAGATCCCGCAACATCTAGAATACAAGAAAAACAACATGGAAGGTTAGAGACTTAGAGTAGGCATGACATTGCCCGAAATCACAATAGTTGAGACTTTGTGACGTATCATCGAGTTGAGAATGACTGTCGTGATATTGACATAATTCAAAGCCCAATAGTTAGTACGGCTCGAATCAAGACTGAAATAGGTATACAAGGCTCGGTGCAGCCCAGCTGAAGGTCTAATCTTATCTGATCCACGAATTCATACTAAGCCATATGCAACTTTTAGCGGTATTTTTAGAAAATAAGTTTTTAGAATACTTAACGAAAGGTTAGATACTAATTATTAGATTAACAATTACAAAAGTTCTAAAAAATATATTTTGAGAATACTTATCGGAAGGTTAGATACTAATAATTAGACTAACAATTACAAAAGTTCTGGATCAGACATCGATTCAAAAGTAAAATCTGATGGTGATAATTGTATAAACTAGGTTTTCAAGTCAAACCTGGTAGATCTGGCTTAGGAGAGTCGTCCTTCTGACCCAAATCTTTCAAGTCGTCTGAATCCTTAACACAATTTCTACTTCCAGAGAAGTCTTCAGGGCCTTTATGTGTCTGTTTATACATAGTACCCCAATTAAATTGAGTTAATAGCCATTGTGGAAATGTATCACATACTGAACACTAAACCATATGTCTGTTATGGCACTTAGAAACTAATAGCACTTAGATAAAAGCTGCTTTCTGATCCCATCACATCATAGATCATCGAACTGCCTTCTATATAGGTCTAAATATGGAAATCAGTTTCCAAAGTTTCCTCAAATCACAATGCATTTCCTTCGGACATACTCACTGAGGAACAATTTACACCACTCAAGAAAGAGAGAAAAAAGCATGAACGAGAACGATGGACACAAGCATATTATCGTTCACATACCTTTTCAACACTATCGTTGTGTCCCTTCAATTGTTTACACACCTCAAAATTAGCACATTCCCCAACTGAGGATGCCTCTGGACTATATTGGTTAGAACAACTAAGGTGCGACAATTTATTAGACTCCAATTCCAGATCAGTACATTTGGCCTGCTCATTGCAAAAAAAATCCCCAAGACTAGGACATTTATTTTCTGCCACCTGACGAAGAGGAACAATAAATAATTATACTATTTTCAAAGTTATGACGAGATACTATTTATACATTCTTTAGAGAAATAATGGAAGACAAGCAAACCACCTGCAGCGATTCATCTTTATTTTGTAGTGGAGAGGAGTTACATCCTTCACAAAGGTCATTACTCTCTGATTCCGTGGCATCGAAAGAATTGGCATCCGTAGCATCGAAAGAATTGGCATCCGGAGCATCCAAAGAATGGGCATCCACATTTGTCTGAAGATTGGAAGCAACAATAAATATTTTCTCACAACAAAGATGCAAAACTGTCAACGATATTCTATTTCTTATTGTATAACTACGCAAGTATTAAAGGTTAACGCAAGATTAAATTAAAACAAAAGAAACCACCTGAGGATTTACGTATGCTGGATTTAAGTCACAGCCTTCGGGAAAGGTACAACACGCTGATCTTGTAACATCAACACTATAGGTATCCATGTTCTTCTAAAAGTATTGAAGTTAATATCATATGATTTCTCAAAGCAAATTCACGCCAACTTTGTTTAAGAAAAGGAATACAAATGGAACATATATAAAAGCTATTGTATTTGAATACCTCATCAACAACACATGCATGTCCCTCTGGATGCCTAGTAACCCCAAAACTGGAATCTGGCTCAGCTGTAAATATTTCCTCTATATTTTGCTTTGAACAAATACAACGAGACTTATGTTCATTTAGCTCCTCCTCTAGCCCAAGAGTTTTCATCTGCGCTTTGCTTAAGTTTTCTCTGAGTCTCTGAATTTCATTTTCTGCTACCTGATGAAAAAGGTTTCCAAATTTATTGAAGTAATTTAAGTGATTAACTAATTATTTTAATTGCATTAGTTGCCGGTTGTAGTTAATTATTTAATATGTTCTCTTTGAAAATAATCTATAAGGCCGAGTTTGTCAAGACTCAAAATGACAAAGTGGTACCTCAACTTTGGCTTTGTATTCCTTCAATACTTTCCATGTTGCTTTCGCAAAATTTTGCATAAAATGATGAATTCTAATACTTTTATTCCAGTCAGCAGAGCTATTGCTTGGATTATTGTTTACATCCAATTTGTGCGTTCTTGAAGATTCTGATACAAGAGCAGAGCAAATGTGAGAAGAGTGAAACAGTGAAATAGAAAAAGACTTGAATATAATAAGCAAATAGATATACCATCAAGACAATCTTTCCGGGATTCTTGTCTCTTATCTCCACCCTTTATTTCTTCAATCTGCAAAAATGAGTAGCAGTCTATATCGTAAGAAAATAATATATTCTTTTGACCTAATAAAATAGTCTGATCAAATAGAGTGAAAACCATTTTATTTAATATCACAAAGAAAAAACTTTGTTCAAATTATCTTAACCAGTAAAAAATTTAAAAACATAATATTTCTGGCAAAGTGTCTTTAAAAGCAAGGTTTAGAATTAAAATAACGTCATGTTAAAGAAGAGAGCATAAATTTGCATTGGGAAATAGACAATGATTGCAAGAGAATTATTATTGGAGCATTAGAGACAATGCATTTTGATTTTTTGTTCTGCTCAGTTACTAAGAAAGTCTGGAAAGAAAAGACAGATTTGCATTCAAGAAAAGAAAATTATTGTAGTAGTAAAAAACATTATCAAGGGAGATGAAATACCACAGGAGTGTTAGAGACGATGCATTTTGATTTTTTGTTCTGCTCGGCTACTGGAAAAATCTGGAAAAATAAAGACAGATTTGCATTGGACTAAAAACAATGATTGCAATAGTAAAAATTACTGTTTAAGGGAAACGGAAATACCACAGGAGAATCAGGGACACTGCATTTTGATTTTTTGTTCTGCTCAGCTACCGGATAAGTGATCTGCCTCTTTTTGCTAACTTCGTTGATGTTTTCGAATCTAAACCAAATTGAAAAGCATTCGGGTAACTTTTAAGCTACAAATGTGAAACTTGAATTCACTAAGGAGCCAAAAGAGAGTAGTACTTGATTTTCATAAATGGTGAAGCTTGTTTTAGAAGGTAGGATGTATCTAGATAATCGTCTTCTCCTGCTTTCACAGTCAAAATCTGCAGATATTTAATTGAAACGTAAAAAGGAGGAGAACATCAATCCACGAACGATAACTTAAAAGGAAAAGGCCATGAAATTGTTTGTTCATACCAAGGTCATCTTCTTCTTGCCTTCCAGATAATCTCTCAAGTATCTGGTCAACTGTTTGGAGGTAAAACCAAGTTTAGCAAGTGAATAGAAAGCCAGGAAACAGAGCAAATAACAACTACACAACTTCGAATAAAAAATTACGGCATGTACATAACTGAACTAAAGAGGAACCAGAAACATGATAGTTTAATGAAACATCTGTTAAAGAAAAATTGTACCATAGAATTCTGAAAATGCTTCTGTAGCGCCTTCTTTGGTTTCTTTTGGTGTTCCAGCAGTGACTAGCAAAAATAAAGAGTACAAAGTTTACATACGCATGAAAATGTTGTAGATAGTGAGTATGAGCTCAAAAGGTGCACAAGGAGTAAGAAGATTAAGACACATAGTCACGTACTCTTAGGCATAGGCTGAAAACCATTGATGTATTGTTGATGAAATTACTTTCAAGTAATCTCGCCCCCTGCAATATGATAAGTTGAATCTGAGACAATGGCAGTGACAAAATTGTGTTCCCATCATCCATGGGCTATCGGTAATATCAAATATATACAACCAAAACATGAGACTCTTTCGAAATCCCAGTTGTGCTTCTGTATATAGTAATGTGTTCGCATGTCCTAAGGAAAGGCTATAGATTTCGAATCATATCTTCTTCCAATTAAACCTACATTTACAACTTCCAAATTCTGACGTATAGTAAGATCCACATATTATATCACTAATCATTCCAACTCTTGGGGTGTGATTTATTAGCACCAGATTTATGGCTCTTAAGTATTTTTCGAAGCTAGTTTTACTCAAAAACCCAAATAAATATATCAGCACCTGATTCCCAGTTCTTTTTTCTCTTTCCGCTCCAGCCAAATCGGCAATCGTTAGTACACTGCTATTGCCTTCACACCCTTCATTCGCAGCACGTATGTTGATGATGCACTGTGAGCGGCTACGAGAACACAATCAAATAAAGAAAAAAAGATGAGACCAATCGCTTTGTCGATATAGTCATATAGATAACAATCCTTTCTACAAGAAGCCTTTAAAACTAAGTTCTAGAAACTTCACCTGGATTGACTATTTGAACCTGTCATAGCTGTAGCACGTTTCAGCATAGCACGGGCAATTTCCGCTTCTGCCTGTGCAGCATCTCGTATGATAACCTATTTACAAGAACCATAGTGCAGTTGTCATTATTATCATCCACCATCATTCTAAGAAGGTTAAAAAAAACTACATCTCTACGATAAGAACAAGAACATTTTAAAAAGGATGTTGTATGAAACAATGTTGAGTGTGTAACAACCTCTTGAAGACCTTTAATAGTTGATTGTTGCATGGACAAGTCGGATCCATCTCTCAGTAAATCTGACACTTTCTCTCCTTTCCCGCCTTCCGAATAAATTTCAAATATTGATATATAAAATAACCTATATAAAAGACACAAAGAAGTTAAAAGTTCTAATTCATAACTGGGTCACTATGCTCTAGAAGTTGACAAAACTGCGAAACAAACTCAGAGCTCAACACCTAAATTTTCTGCTTCGAGTATGATAAGTCCAACTAATTCAATGTTATTGCAAATGATGTGTATACCATATATCCATGAGCAAGATCAGTCAATATAAACATCAAAATACCTCGATGACACCCCGGTTTGCTTGAAAATACTTTTAAGCGCAAGAGGAACCATTCCTGGGTCCCTAGGCTTCCCAAAAACAGTATGAGTCTTGCCAGAACCAGAAGACCCCAAAGTTGCCAGCATTCCGCTTTTACCATTTAGAAAATCTTCCACCAGAGGGTTCACCATTTTCTCATACACTTCGTTCTGCCAAAAAACAATCATCGACCAATAGATCGTTAAGAGAATACACAGAAAACCAAAGACAAGTCCATTGATAACTTAGACTACTTGCTAAAGACTAAAGCCGAACCTCTCATATCCTACAAAAATCTTCTAATACACAGATTCTAAACAGCTTCTACAGTTTCGATCAACTTCGGACGAAACAAAGGTTTAGTATCTATACATTTGGCCAAATCTGAGCAATCAATCACTATTGCATCTCTATACAAAGGAACTAGACAGAGAGAGAAGGAGAAAGCACAAACCTGAGATGAATCAGGAGGAAATACATACGAGAAGCCTTCGTATATCTCAGACTTAGTACGCTTCGAATCCAGCAACCCCGGAGGCGGTGTCAGAGTCACGGAATGACAATCGTTTACAGTGACACAAGCTTCGCAGCTCTTTTTCTTCGCCAAAGTATTACTCGTTGTCTTCTTCGGAATCTGAGGCCAGACGTTTTTTGACCTAGACCTAGCATTTAGGTCACCAATTTTCGTGCTAGGATTTTTGAGAAAAGGCTTGATTCTGAGAAAAACTTTGAGAGTTTCTGATACTGGAGGTTTAGTTTCGGGATGATCCTTGACTTCAATTGAGAGGATATCGTTGATAGGAAACGATGGGATTTCATTGAAATCGGAGGTGACGGAAGGAGGGACGGTGGTGGCTGAAGGTGTTGGTCTGGCTCTCCGGGGAGGGTTCCGGCGAATGGTGACAGTAGTAGGACATGGCGGTGGACTTAGTAGATCATCCATTGTTTTGCTCTCACTCAAAAAAAAATTGGCTGAGAAGTTGGAGGGATTTTTTTTTTCGAATTTTGAATTATAAAAAGAGTAGAAGACTCAACGGAATAGACTTTACATTTGGTCTCTTTTATAAGTTTTTAAATTTTGACAACATGGATTACCATTTTTTGGCAGGGCTCTATTCGCAACAATAACCTATTCATTGGATGACCTTAGCCATTTATTGAAGAAAAAAAAACATTTAAAAAAAAAAAAAATGCTAAACATTTATTTCCGAATACATACTTAGATTTAAAAAATACAAGTTCAAAAAACCTATAAAGAATCATGTTTAAAAATTATGACAACAAATATGAAATAGAACCACCGGTAGACCAAAAAAATATTAAGATAAAAACATAGAAAAAAACGTTGATTCATATTCAAACACCAAAACGAGTCGATCCGTTAAATAGTGCAAAAAACAAACAAAAACAAAACAAAATAATTATATTTAACACGATCAAATGATTTTTTAGCAGTTAAATTTGTAGCGGAAGTCCAAAGCATGCGATGAGATATTATTGGTTTTAGTGAGAGGAATCGCAGAAGATTTTAGTATTCTTCTTTTGTCAAAGATGGTAGATCATCGCATAAAGCAACGCGCCAAATATGACCAAGGTTAGAAGAAGCGAAAGTCCAAGCACTGATCGTGTGTAGCCAGGTGGACCAATCGTTGAGTGCTAGAAAATTATTTAAATTTCGAAAACAGCACGCCCAAACGCTTTGGGAGAAGGGGCATCCCACCAAGATGTGATTAGTACTCTCTGAGTTACTTTTACATAGTATAGAGTCGATGACAGTCTCATAACCCCATATAAGAAATTTATCACGGGTGGTAAAATTACCCTGAACGGCGAGCCATACCATGAATGAGTGGCTCAGAATATTTTATGGGTGATAGGCTTGATGTGTTGATAGGTAATGCTTAAGTTGAATGAGTTACGATTCTTGTTAGAGACCCAAAGTTTAACATCCTCCAACCCTGAAGGGGTGCCATAACCAATTTTAAGTAGGTGGGTTTGGTGAGAGATTTTGTCGGAGCAAAGGTTGATGAGGTTAATTTTTGTCTGAGGGTAATTTGGTAATTTGTTTCAGAGTTTATCAAAGTTGGAATGTGTTTAATATTTTGAATAGAGAGTAGAGAGAGAATTAAGCAGCCTGGTTGCAGTTAATTTTCATTACCCATATTTAATGAAGGTGGTTGGGTATTTATACCCTTACATCTGGACTTTATGGGTTTTCGGGTCATGTTTAATGGACCTGGGTCATGTTTAAAGACCCACGAGCTCTTAGTAGGAGAGCAAGCAGCTTAGTCAAGAAGTGTTTAGGTTTTTTAGTACTTTTGTCATAGTTCGAACAGTCCAATGGGCTAAGTGTTCGAAGTGGTCTGTCCGGTCCGGTGGCCTTGGTCCGATCTGTCCCTGTCCGGAGAGGAAGCAGTTTTCGGAGTCATCAGGAGCCCCTTTTTTAGGTGTTTGTTCAAATGACTTTATCAAAAACCTGAAAAACAGTCCGATGTTCAGGGGCAGTTTTAACCCGGACATGTCTGTCTGTGTTGTGGCTTTATCCGGACTGATAAAGCTTCGTTAATCCAAACAGTTTTTTGCCAGAGTCTATGGGACACGTGTCACTTTTTGGTTGGTTTCTTCAGCCGTTTTTTCACCTTGAATCTCGCACCCACCTTCTTCGAAAAGTAACTTCTTCATTAAAGAGGGTGATATCAGCACCGTCTTTTAATCATTACCAATCTTTTCGAATTCTCCTAGGAATCAAACTCCTTTTTCAGATTTACTATAAATTGAAATACTTTCTACAGTTTCACCATCACTCTCATTTTTACTCTGCAAATCCTCAAAGCTTTTTTCTCTCCAAAACAAATTTTTACCCAGTTTGTTTATGTTCACGGCTCGGAACGCTTTGGTCAAAGGCGGGTGGCTCAACCTCTCTGAACTAGAAAAAGCGCAAAAGGTCGAAAGGGAAAGGCGTATTGCGGCAGGTTTACCCACCTCCCCTATTGACAAACCAGTGACTGCTGCCACAGAGTCAGACCAGGGCTCTTCTTCTTCAAAAGGCATCAAACCGAAAAGGTTATTTCAAACCAATCTCTCACCCATCGTCTCCGGTTCCTCGGTTCAAGAATCAGAACCTGTCGTTGAGCCAGGTATAACTGTCACCAGCTTTAAAAAACCCTCCCCCTTCTTAGCTATGGGGTCAGACGCTGAAACATTCCCTCAAAAATTAGTTGACTGAAGAAAAGGCCGGCTGGTCAAGGGTCAAGCTTCTAAAGGCACTCCTTCCAAATCGGGTGCCAAAGACAGCAGCACTGGGCCAGAAGCGCCCATCAGAACTCCCAAGGACAGGTTGTCCGGTCCGGAGGGTAGTGGCTCAATCCTTCGAAGAGAAACATCTGTATCAGAGCCCCGACCGGAGGCCAGAGACCAAGAAAATACTGAAGCTCAGCAGTCCGGAGACCAAGTTGAGCCAAATCTAAACCTTCCCCTTGCCACTGCTACTGAAAACCCCTCATCAATCATGGAGGAAGTAATGGAGGACTCTATCGAAGAGGCTCCATTCGAGTCTGAGCCTTCCGGACAGACCAGTAGTGTTGTTGCTGCCAAAAAAGATAAAGGCAATGAGAAGTTGTGCTTGAGGCATCCGGATCTACCGGAGAGTCTTGAAGGAATGGTGGGGCCTTGTTTTCACAAGGTCAATGCCAAGTACCTCATCATTCTGCAAAAGATCAACTACGCATTCATCCACACAGCTGAACTGGGCCGGATGCGCACGAAGTGGGGAATTCCAGAAAACGTGAAGATAAGGATCCCTATAAACCCAGAAACTCCCATGGACTGCAAATTGAGCGAAATAGTCATCTTCACGGAGTTGTTTAACTGGGGGCTCAGATTCCCCTTGGACCCAGAAATGGTCAGATATTTTCATCTGATAAAGCTCTGCCCGAGCCAGTTGAGCCCCAATGCTTGGTACACCCTTATGGCCTGCATTATGGCCTCTAGGCTCTCCGGGACCCCTCTACCAATGGAGGAGTTTGTTGCTGTGGCCAACCTTTGCAGAAACCACCACATCCCCTTCTACCACTTCAATATGGGGGATAACTTTAAAGTTGTTGATGACCTGCTAGAGTCGGAGAGGAATTAAAGGACTCAATTCTTGTTCGTGAGTGGTGCTTGGGAGAACGGGAAGAAGATCAGGGCTGGAGTCAACCCAAGTCTCCTCACCAGCAGTTGGAGGAGTGATCGTAAGTCTCCTACTTCACATTCTTGTCTCTCTCTTTCTTTTTTAATCAAGTTCGTTTAACTAATTGGTCTTATCTTTGCCTTAGCAGAACTGCCAAGGACTTCAGTGACCACTTGAAAACCGGGCAGGCCACTTGCACCAAGATCAACGCTTGGGCTGCTGAGAAGTGGGGGAACCGGTTCCATGATGCCTTCATGGGGGGCAACTTGGCAAGATCTCACCTCTGGAACACTACGGGTCGGAGGGATTTAACTTTGGAAGAGCTCACCACTCAACCCCCTCCGGACGTAGTGCTCAAGAGGACGCATGAACCAGATGGGACACTCTACTTGCCGGTCGGGTCAAGGCTGCGAGTAAAATGAAAGGCAAAAAGAAGGGCAAGAAAGTGGTGGGTGGATCTAACCCTGCTGAGGTGGAGGAGGATGCTCCAACGCATTCGGAGGGGCCAGCTCCCAGCCGAATTGACGCTGCTCTCTTGAAAGTGGTAGAGCAGGAGAGTGTTAGGCAAGAGGCTCACTCCCCAAATCCTCCAAGGGCTTCCAAAAGAGACCGAAAACGGGGAGCTGAAGGCAAAGACAGGGAGGCCAAGAAGAAAAAGACCTCTAAAGGTGACGAACTTTCTCTCCGACCTCCGGAGCCTATTCCCCAAGCTGACCCCATTGACCTAACACAAGCAGATGAGATACCTGGTGACTTCCAAACCGATGAGGTCGAAGGGGGAGGTCTTAGCATTGATGGGGTAGACATTACTGGTCTTGGTGGGCTTGGCGAGTACTTTATCAATCTCCCCATAGATGATTTTGCTGGGCCTTATCTTCCTCCGAGCACTTCAAACACAGTCACTTTTAATGGTAAGACCTTTACTGTTTCAAGTGAAAGGGATGTTATAGCTCACTCTTTATTAAGCAATGTTCAGCCGGTGCTTGCGTTGGAGAAGCAAGTCCGAAGCCAGGCAGATCTTATCAAAGACCTCAAGTTTGAGAAAGAGAGGCTGTCCGAGGACCTTCTTACTGCCACTTCAAATGCTACAATTTTAAAGGGAGAAAACGAAGAGCTGAAGAACAGCCAAAAGGTGAGTACCACAAAAGTTGCCACTCTAGAAGACACTATCAGGGAGCTCCGGGAGAAGTTGTCCGGACTGGAGAAAGATCTCAACTCCTCGAAAGAGGAGACCAAGGCTAAGGACCAAATTATCAACAACTTGACCAGCGACAAGATAGCGCTTGAGAACACAGTGTCCAAGGCTGCAGAGGAGAAAGCTAATCTGTTAAGGGAGCAGGAGGCCAAAATTCAAGCCAAGATCAACGCTTATGCCAACAATGTGATCGATACTCAAGAGCAAATGTATGCCAAGGTAAAATCAGATATGGTCCTACTCTTTCATGAGAAGTTCCCGAAGAGGAACCTGGGGGATTTATGGCTTCACGTAGAGCATGAAGACCTCCCATATCACATAATGGCCGAAGACGACAGGTATGGCTACTCCAGTGCATCCTCATCTGATGACGAAGGGAACACCGGGGAGAGCCCAAACGAAGAGAAAGATGATCCTAAGGGAAAGAAGAAGATAGATGAAGCTGAGCCATCCTCAAAGGCTCAGCCTTAAATTATGAATTACTTTTTTACTTTTCATGTTATCTAAGCTAAAGTCCTTGGAAGGCCAAGGCACTCTTTTTGTAAGTGTGTCCGGTAATTGACCGGATAGATCTTTTACTCTTCTTGATAATGTGAAAGTCCTTGGAAGGCCAAGGAACTTAAGTTATTTCAATGAATGTCCTTGTTTTGCATAATTCTCACATTCTTTCATAATCTGTTTCAATTTTGGTGGCTAGTGTTTAAATAGCCCTTAGTTATTACATAGTAAGAGTGTTTAAATTCTCTGATGACAAATGTTTAAGTGGTCATCATTCTTTTATTTCAATCCTGATGGTGTGACAAAAGACAAAGTAAGAACACTTCGGAAATTTTTTAAGAAGGCATTAAATTTCATTAAAAACCCGGACACCTCATTAAAACTCCCCGCGCCACCAGGGTAGGAAAGAGTATGCCCCCAAATATTTACATGGATGTTTAAACAAGTAAATATTTACACAAATGTTACTCCAAGTACATCCGGAGGTGCTCGATATTCCAAGGGTGGGTCAAAACTCTTCCATCTTTGCCTTCTAGCCAATATGTTCCAGGTTTAAGCCTTTCAACAACCATATAAGGTCCTTCCCAAGTCGGGGCTAATTTGCCGAGCAGCTTCTCTTTAGTGTGTTAGAAGACTTTCCTCAATACCTTGTCCCCCGGTTGGAAATCTCTTCTTTTAACTCTAGATAAAAATCTGCTCCTCATTAAACCCTGATAATGTGCAGCTCTAAGGTGAGCTTTAACTCGTCTTTCTTCTATTAGGTCGAGCTGACTTCTGATTGCCACTTCGTTAGCGCATTCGGAGAAGTTGTGAACACAAAATGATTGGAGAGTTGCTTCTATGGGAGCTATTGCATCCATCCCATAGACCAAAGCAAAGGGTGACTCCTGTGTTGCAGCCCCAGTTGTTGTCCGGTAGGCCCACAAAACGTCTTGTAAATAGCTAGGCCACTTCCCAGCAGCCCCTTCCAAATTCTTCTTTAAACTGGACAATATAGTTCTGTTAGCCACTTCAACCTGACCATTTGCTTGTGGGTGGAAAGGTGAGGAGAAACAATGTTGTATACCCCTTGAGGCACATAAACTCTCCATTTCCTTATTGTCGAACTTTGGCCTATTATCTGTTGTTATCTTTTGTGGAACACCAAATCTGCAACAAATGTTAGATAGGCTCAGAAATTGAGTCTAAAGGAATGGCTGGGACATGAATTTCATTGCTGTATCTTTGGCATGGGTCAAACCTTCTTACCAGTTCTTTAGCATCTTGCATGATAGATGGCCAATAGTAGCCAGCCAGTAAAACTCTCCTTGCTAGAGCCCTGAATCCACAATGAGCTGATCCCTCGCCACCATGTAATTCGGAGAGGACTACTTGAGATTCATCATCCCTCAAACAACGCAAAAGAGGTTTACTGTAAGACTTTTTATACAGAATGTTTCTCAGTATGATAAAACCACGAGCCTTGTGTTTCAGTTTTCTTGCCAATGATTTATCCGGAGGCACGATGCCATCGGAGAGGTATTGCAGGAGAGAAAATCTCCATCAACTGGTTTAAATAAAGTTTTGGGAGAGGACAGATGCTTCTTGATTTCGTTGAAAGCCTCATCACACTGTGAGGTCCAGTTAAATCCCTTCGCACCCTTCAAGGTTTGAAAAAATGGGGCGCATCTGTCCGAAGACCTTGAGATAAATCTATTTAAAGCAGCTAACCTCCCCGTTAATCGTTGTACTTCTTTAATATTCCGAGGAGGCTCCATTTGAAATAGAGCATTAAGCTGGTCCGGATCGGGCTGTATCCCTTGCTCACTTATTATATAACCTAGGAACTTTCCAGATTGTACTCCGAACACACACTTTTCTGGATTTAACTTCAAATTCACCTATACCAAGTTGGTAAAAGTTTCTTGGAGGTCTGCCAAGTGCAACTACTCATCCACACTTTTCACCATCATGTCATCGATGTATACTTCCATATTCCTTCCAATCTGATCAGCAAAGGTTTTGTTTACCAATCTCTGATAAGTAGCCCCAACATTTTTCAACCCAAACGGTATTACTTTGTAGCAATGAAGACCCCTGTCGGTGACAAATGTGGTATGCTCTTGATCATTCGGATCTACTTGGATCTGATTGTATCCGGAGAAAGCATCCATAAAGGACAGCAACTTATTCCCAGAAGTTGAGTCTACTAGCTGGTCAATCCGGGGAACTGGATACAGATCTTTTGGGTAAGCCCTATTGAGGTCTGTGAAGTCAATGCACAGTCCACAAAGGATATTGAGACTCCTTGATATGCCCCATCTTTGTGAGCCTGTCGACTTCTTGTACAATAACATCAGCCTTTTCCTTGGAAAAAGCCCTTCTCTTTTAAACCACTGGTGCTACATCTTTCCGGACAGATAGGTGGTATGATATCACATCTGCTGGAAGCCCAGTAACATCAACATTGCACCAAGAAAAAACATGCTGATGGCTCTTCAAAAATTCTAACATCTCACTTTTCAGATCGGGTGGCATTCTAGACCCTATCTTGACACTTTTTCCTTCTTTTAAACAATGTGTTTCTACCTCTTCGATTGGTATTAATACTCCAGGGGACTCTCTGGGGTCATCGATTTCACCCTCACCCCCAGAAAGCCCCCCAAATTGTTATTGCTTGTTAATACGGACTGCCCCCAACGTCCGCGCGCCAGGGCTGTAGCATAACATTCCCTGGCAACCTTTTGGCTGCTTCGGACAACTCCCACTTGCCCTTGAACAGCATATTTCAAACACCGGTGGACTGTTGAAGCCACTACATGCATCCTAGAGAGCCAAGTTCTCCCTAGAATAGCATTATAGCAGGTGGGACAATCTACCACGATAAAAAGTATCCTGACCATCTTCTTGAAAGGGCCCTTGCCCAATAGAACTTCCTCTTCGAACTCCCCGATCACATCTGCTGAGCTGCCAGTAAAGCCCACAATTGATTTGTCCGAACTCTGAATTACGGATGGATTTTTCATTCTCTTGTAAGTGGTTAAGAAAAGGATATTGGCTGAGCTTCCAGTATCCACCAAAATTCGTCTTATGTCATTGCCCCCGATGGATGCTCCTATGACAACATCATCTTCATGAGGGCCATCTATATCTCTTAGATCATCTTCATCAAAAACAATGAAGGGGAATGGAATTTGCGATTGATTGGAAGTCATGCCTCCTTCTAGCTGGGTAGCTAAAGTATGAACGTGCCTCTTCCTTGAAGAAGCAGTAGGAGCTGTCATGGTATCCCCTCCGAAAATTGTAAGTGACTCAAAAAACTTAATGAGCCCGGAGACTGTCCTAGAAAATTCCTCAATGGTACCCACTCTATTTCGAGTTGGATCAGGATCCAAGTATTCAGATTCCACATCAAACCATGGCTCCCTCCGGAGCAGCATTACTTGGACCAACCCGGTGGGTATTGTGAGGCCTATTACCTCTTCTTCTTTTAACATAAGCCCCCAGTTTTCCCCTCTCAATCAAGTTCTGAACTTCTTGCTTTAAAGCTATACAATCATCGGTGGTATGGCCAGTATGATTGTGATACTAGCAAAGAGAGTTATTCCGGTGTTCTCTAGGGGATTGCAGTGTGGCCGGCCTTCTATAGTGCACTTCTTCCTTTGTTTTATCATAAATTGTGGCCACACTTTCTTTCAATTCTGCGAACCACTCCGGTTGAACCCAAGACCCTCTCTTATTTCTGGATTGCTGACTCTGAGCAAGTGCAGCTGGCTGAGACTGAGCTTTAGCCCTGCCATGCCCCTTGTGTGGTCTCCTTCGCCTTGTTCCCAGACTGATTCTGATTGGGGTTTGGTGCCACCAGGGCAGACCTCACCTACCTGCGCACCCTCGTTTTCTTTGTTTCATCAACTTTAATCTATTTTCTAACCTGATTCAGCAACCCACCCCAAGTCATGGCCTTCTTTCTGGTCACCGAATCAGCCAAATTGCCAGGGTTCAAGCCCTGCCTCAAAGATGCTATTGCAACTTGCTCGAAGAAATCAG
Source organism: Limnanthes douglasii subsp. nivea (assembly GCA_036936605.1). Lineage (NCBI taxonomy): Eukaryota > Viridiplantae > Streptophyta > Magnoliopsida > Brassicales > Limnanthaceae > Limnanthes > Limnanthes douglasii. The sequence continues at coordinate 6,927,382 of JAUPFV010000002.1, read as the reverse complement.
CCAACCCATTCTTGGTGTTCAGAAAACGACTTATATATTCTTTTAAGGATTCATTCGGTTCCTTGGCACAATGGATTATCGTGTCCCCGTTGCCCTTTAACTCTTTAATCCCAACGATCTGCCTTCGAAAGGCCACCCAAAAAGTATCGAAATTCTTGATACAGCCTTGTGGTAGGCTGTTATACCATTTTAGAGCACTCCCCGTAAATGATTGGGAAAATGCTCTACAAAGTAGCTTGTCATCATCATCAAAGTTCATCATAAATTTTTTAAGTTGCTCCAAATGATTGTCTGGATCAGTACTGCCATCGTACTTTTCCATTTTGGTGCTATTAAACCTCTTAGGGAGGTTTTCGGACAGAATTTTAGAAGACAATGGAGATTGCCTCCAATTTCGGCCACGACTGAACACAGTATCTTCATTGGGAGTTGCAAAGATACCTGGTTCATCGTGGAAAGCAAAAGAATCCATCAACATCCGGTCTACATGCCTCCGGCTGTGAGATGACCCTTTGCCAATATTCCTCTTTAACTTTCCATGTCTATCCATTTTCCTTGAGTATTTTTTGATTTACTTATGCTTCTTTTTAGTTCGACCCTCATCGCTGCTAGAGGATAAGGATTCTTCAACTCCCTCATCACCCGAAGAGCTATCATAAGACTCTGAGCCTGAGTCAGAACTCTCCACTGGTTTGGACCGGTGAGACTTTTTGGAGCTAGCATGAGTCTTCTTGGTGCTTACATGAGTCTTGGAAGGCTCATGCTCTCTAGGGTTATCGGTATGATGAGTAACTGATGCTTTCGATTTTTCTTTCATGCCCATCCTAGGCTTTTCACCCCTCAGAGCTTCTATCTCGCCTTTTAGCCTATCACGCTCCTCGATGGTGTATTCATCGTTTTCACCCACCACTTCGAGCAAAGCTGGTGGCACTTCTGGGGCGTCCGGATTCATTCAGATTGACTTTTCTTGTTGGTTTTGAATGCTCGATTCAGGCACCTTCGTTCTCCTACTGTGGTCGCCAATTTTATGAGGTTAATTTTTGTCTAAGGGTAATTTGGTAATTTGTTTCAGAGTTTATCAAAGTTGGAATGTGTTTAATATTTTAAATAGAGAGTAGAGGGAGAATTAAGCAGCCTGGTTGCAGTCAATTTTCATTACCCCTATTTAATGAAGGTGGTTGGGTATTTATCCCCTTACATCTGGGCTTTATGGGTTTTCGGGTCATGTTTAATCGACCCGGGTCATGTTTAAAGACCCATGAGCTCTTAGTAGGAGAGCAAGCAGCTTATTCAAGAAGTGTTTAGGTTTTTTAGTATTTTTGTCATAGTTCGAACAGTCCAATGGGCTAAGTGTTCGAAGTGGTCTGTCCGGTCCGGTGGCCTTGGTCCGATCTGTCCCTGTCCGAAGAGGAAGCAATTTTCGGACTCATCAAAGCTGATTGGGCAAGTCCCAAGATAAGTTGAAGATGATGTCAGAAAGCATGTTACTGTTGTGCATTCTAGTAAAACATAAAATATTATGACCATAATGGTCAACAAAAGAATTAGGAAAGAGTTAAGGGTCGTCTGGTGAAAGGTGAAGTGTCCATTGTCGACGACGCCCTTGTAGAGCTTGGAAACAAAAGACCTTAGGTTATTGAAGGAAATTATTCACCCCTAACTAAAGAAAGAGTCACTATGAATATTCCAAAGGCTATTGTCTTTACCTTTTAGGTAATAACCTAATTACGCCAAAATTAAAGAAAAAATGTCACTCAAGATGGACCAAAAGTTTTTTAGGACGACCGCTTGATTCTAGGCTCTTAGGTATATAATCCCGAAGCCATCATTCGGCGAGGGCAGAGTGATTTTGGACCCGACGAATTTTAAACATGTTATTTTAAATCAAGTATCGTCGAAAAAATCGACAGAAAAGCTGATATAGCTCATTGGGGACGTGAACACGGAGTATAAACACTGAGGACCAATAAACTTGACACGCAAACAGAATAACCTTCATAAGTTGTAGTTTATGATAGATATTTGGAAGTCCAATAGTTAATTCCACTGGTGATCTTATTGAAAAGCAGTTTACAATCATTATAGGAAAGACGGAAATTGATAAGCAAAACACCAAGGTAACGAATATGGAGGGAGCCTTTCTTGAAACCCGAAGAAGATATTATGGAGCGACGTATCAAATTAGAGACCCCGGAAATGTAAATTTTACTATTGTTAAGGTTAAAATTGAGTCTTGAGAGGGCGGCAAATTCCTCAAGGCCGTCTATAAGAAGGTTAATGAAGTTCGTGTTGGGACAACATAATATCATTAGATCATCCGCAAAGCAGATTAATAAATTTGAGCTTATGGAATTTCTAGTGGAAGCCGAAAGAGGGTTGATGAATTTTTTCCTTAAAAATATTAGAAAGAACTTTCATGATGAGAACGACGAGGAAATGAGAGATGCGGTCCCTTTGTCAAAGGCTCGTTTTACCGTAGAAGGAACCAAAAGTGTTGTTGTTCATATTAATGAAGTACAAACAATATGAGGTACATTGGATAATCTATCCAATCATACGAGTGATGATATACATAACGTAGACAATAACCAAAAGGATATGTTATTGGACATTATCGTATACTTTCATAATATTGATCGTAAGAGTTGTTGTAGGACCTTTCATATTGGTATGGTAGCCATGGAGAAACTCCTAAGAGAGAAATAAGTTGTTTGAAATATTGTGGCCAAGAATAAAGTTCGATTAGGAGGGGTCAATGAGAGAGAGGAGAGAATCTTTAATCATGTTGGTTATGATTTTGGAAATAACCTTATATATTATATTATAACAAGAAATAGGTCTGAAGTTGAAAGGGGATGAGGGTTATTCGACTTAGAGATGAGGAAACAGAGGGTTTTATTCTAGTTTTGATCCAAACATAATGAAAACAATGATGGACCATTTTACAAAAGTCGTTACTAATGGTGCCATAATAGGTCTTAAATAAATCTCTTGAAACCATTGGGACCAAACGCCTTATTGTCTTTAATACTGAAAAATAAAATTCTTAATCTCATCATTAATTATTGGGTGAATCATGTGGGATTTATTAGAGTTTTTAAGTCTAAATGTAATCATACTTTTAACTCTATTAAGGCTTGGATAGGTGATGGTATTCTTGACGCTAAGGAGTTCGATGAAATGGTGACGAAGGCGTGCGTGATATCTTTGGGGTTAGAAACAATGAGACCTCGAGGGTTGTAAGTGGAAACGGTTTTGTTTTTGGAAATACTTGACTTGATATTGTTATGAAACAATTTGGAATTACAATCCCAAAACTTAATCCAAGTCTCGCAAGACTTCTGCTTGATAGGGCTGAAAATATAGTTTTTAAAAGCGGTAATTAGTGTTGATAAGAAAGGGCTTGAGATGGTTGCTTAAAAAATAGTATATTGGACCGAATTAGTCTTTTAACTAGTATTACTAAACTTATACTTGTTAAATCTAGAAAGAGAATTTTGGATTCGTTTAAGGTTAAAGGAGATAACAAGCACAATTCCACTGTTAATGGGGAAATTCTAATTATCAGTGACAATAGACTGATAATCAGGTTGAGGTTGTCACATAACAAAGATGGGAACACCAAGGCTAATTTTACAACAACGGTCGATAATTTTGGTAGCATCGCTGGAACGATCATCAAACAAGTTCGTACTAATTCCGGAGTAAAACCCCAGAAAATGAAATAACCCCGAGTTGCATATAACAGTGTATAAACTCCGGTTGCATTGAATAACTTTAACACAAAATCTCCAATTATCGTTAAACCAATTTTGACGAGATTTCTTTACGTACCAGACTCGAAGTATTCATCGAACATACCATAATTTATGCATCATTTCATAAACAAAATTACCAACGTTCGGCCTGACAAAAATTAAGGTTTTAGAGCCATTGCTCATGGTTTGATCGATGCCAAAAGTTGATTGCAACTTGTTAGAAAACCGTTGGTACACAAACTAGAGAAGCATATAGAGTTTTATCTAAGTATCGCATATCATCATGAATATGATGAAATCCATAAAGAACTACACCGGTTCAGATATTATAAAAAAATGCACCGTGCGAATATTTGATGGTGTTACCAAGTTTCATAAAACTAATCGTCACAACATTTAGTTGTGTTATCTATTGCCTAGCACCCGACGGTTGTACAACTTATTTACCTGTTAAAAATGCACCAGAAACGGACGGTCCTAAACAAGAGATCGGGGTCGCTTTTATGGACAAAAATTATTTTGTTCATGTATGTAAACAAATTTTATATTAATGGATAGTCCTAAAAAAGAGACCGGGGTCGCTTTCATGGACACAAAATATTGTTTTCATGTATGTAAACAAATTTTATATTAGACGCATTTAGTTATTTAATTTATAGTTTGTTTTACACATTTGATTTTTATCCTTTTATCTTAAATTTATAAGTTGATATGGTTAAAGGTTCGTCTTTACCAATGATAGATCCAACGTGGATGCACATTACTAGAGAACATGCTAATCCTTGGTTCATTCCATTTACTTATAGAGTCGACATTTTTTTACAATTACAATAATCCACACTGGCATAATCCAGAGAATGTGATCCATTAAGAGTATACTTAACAAAAGATTTGTATGTGTATTAGTTTTTAAAATTTCCACATAAATACTAGTTGTTTTTCACTTTTTATTTATTTATGAACTTCTTTAATTATATTTTAGAATGAACGTTATGTTGGCAATCATGAATGTTTTCGCGTTATTTTGTAATATACATAATTTTAATCATTTTTTCTTGAGGTATTTTTTATATTATAAAGATGCCTCTATGACCTGCAATCGGTTGCCATCATAGCGCTAACGGTTGGCGGCTGAACTGACCATATCTCCACCCATAGTATTATATCTGTCAGCCGATGGCGGCCAGGTTGGCACGGGCGTCACGACCATGACAGACAAAACTTGGTAAAATTCATTATAATTTTCAAAAATGTTTGCATATTGCCGACATAGTTTGGCGGCGGATAGAACATTGTATCTAACATACATTTGGCAGCTGGTGAGGATAAAAGTAGCCTGAGGGTAGGCTGGTAATTTCAAGTGGAGTTTTAAGGCGGCGCGAGGGTGTTTCACGGTGGTGTGTGTGTGTTTAAAGGTGTTTCAAAGTGTTTTTAATGTGGAGAGAGAATTGAGCAGCTTGGCAGCAGTCAATTTTTCTTACCCATAGTTAATGCTGCTGGTTGGGTATTTATAGTATGTAATTTGGGCCCTTATGGGATTTCGGGTCAAGTTTAATGGACCCGGGTCATGTTTAAAGACCCATGAGTTTTAAGTAGATGAGCAGGTAGCTTAGTCAGATAATGTTTAGGTTTTTTAGTACTTTAGTCATAGTTCGAACTGCCTTAGACTTGCAGTGTTCGGAGTCATCTGTCCGATTCAAAAGTCCTGTCCGAATTAAGCTCTTGGAGTCTGTCCGGTTTACGGAGAGATTTACCTTGGGATGCCCTTCCGGGGAGCACTCCGAATTCGGACTCATCAGGAGCCCCTTTTTTAGGTATTTGAACAAGTATCCTTGTCAAAGAACTGAAAAACAGTCCGATTCAGGAAGTGGTTTATCAATTCGGAGAGAGTTGAGAACAGAACCGGGCAGACCAAACGTTACGAATTCCAAACGGTTATTGTCAGAATTAGTGGGACACGTGTCACTCTATGGTTGGTCTCTTTAGCCGTTTTTTTCTCCTTGAAAGTTGCACCACTTTCTCGAACAAGTTACCTCTTTAAATGCTATTAATGACATCAGCGCCGTCTTTTAATCATTGCCCAACTTTTCGGATTCTCCTAGGAATCAACCCCTTTTTTCATTTACTATAAATTCTTTTCACCTTTCACAGTTTCACTATCTCTTTCACTTTGCCATTTCACCCAAAGCTTTATCTCTCTAAAACCTCAAAATTTCCTTAGTTGTTTATGTTCACAGCAAGAACAACACTGATCAAGGGCGGTTGGCTTAATCTCTCAGAATTGGAGAAAGCTCAAAGGGTTGAAAAAGAGAAAAGACTTGCAGCAGGGCTTCCAGCGTCGCCTGTCGAGAAACCAGCCCCTTCAATCGAAGAATCTGATAGAGGTTCGTCTTCTTCTAAAGGTACGAAACCCAGGAAACTATTTCAATCAACACTCTCCCCCATAGCATCTGGCTCTTCTGTTCAAGAGTCGATCCCTATTGTTGAACCGGGGGTCACTGCCACAAGTGTTAGGAAAAAATCCTCTTTCATTGCTATGGGGTCCGACTCCGACCATTCTCCAGATAAACTAATCATGAAAAGACCAAGTAGATTGGTTAAAGGGCTTCCCACTAAAAGTACACCCTCAAAATCGGGGGAAAAAAATAGTTAATCGGGGTCCGGGGCAACTATTAGGACTCTCCGGGAAAGGCCGGTTGGTCCGGAGGCTAGCAGCCCACTACCTCCCAAAGAAACTTCGACCTCAGAAACTCAGACTGAGGTGAGAACTCAAAAACATACAAAGAGCCATCAGCCCGGAGGATCAGCTGTGCCAAGCTTCATCCCTCCCCGGGCTGTTTCTGCAGAAGCTCCCCCAACAATAATGGAGGAAAGGATGGAAGACTCCACTGAGGAGGTTAGGTTTGAGTCCGAGTCTTCCGGACAAGCTGAAACTGCTATAGTTGTTGCTAAGAAGGGCAAAGAGGACTTGTATCTGAGGCGTCCGGACCTACCGGAGAGCCTCGAAGGGAGAGTAGGGCCCTGCTTTCACAAGGTAGAGTTCAAATATCTCTTATATCTGTTAAAGACCAAGTATGCGTTTATTCATACTAGAGATCTGGGACGACTGCGTACTAAGTGGGGGATCCCTGAGAACGTAAAGATTCGGATTCCCATCGATCCTGAGACCCCGATGGATTGCAAAAGAAATGAGATAGTCTTCTTTACAGAGCTATTCAATTGGGGACTTAGGTTCCCACTGGATCCGGAGATAGTGCGCTATTTTCACTTGGTCAAGCTATGTCCAACACAGCTAAGCCCCAACGGTTGGTACACCTTGATGTCATGTATTATGGCATCTAGGCTATCCGAAATTCCTCTTCCTATGGAAGAGTTTGCAGCTGTGGCCAACTTGTGCAAACATCATCAGTTCCCCTTCTACCATTTCAACATGAGGAATGATCTTAAAGCTGTCGATGATCTCCTGGAGTCGGAGAGCAAGTGGAGGAGCCAGTTCTTATTTGTCAGTGGCTCATGGGAAAATGGCAAGAAAATCAAAACCGGGGAGAATCCTAGCCTTCTTCGAAGCAGATGGAGAAGCGATCGTAAGTCTTTATTCTAAGTTTCTGTTCGAACCTCTTTTTTCTTTAAGTTTATACTAATCAGTTTTTCTTTTGTTTTGTCAGAGCTGCCAAAGAGTTCGGGGACTATCTGAAGGCCGGACAGGTCACCTGTGGCAAGCTCAACGCTTGGGCCGCAGAGAACTGGGAGAACCAGTTTCACAAAGCCTTCACTCCTGGGAATCTAGCGAGGTCTCACCTGTGGAATACCACAGGTCGAAGAGACTTAACCTGGGAGGATCTCTCCACCCCACCTGATGAAGATGTCGTGCTGAGAAGGTCTCATGAACTGGATGGGAACCTCTTCCTTCCTGCCCGGGCCAAAGCTCCAAGTAAAATGAAGGGCAAGAAGAAGAAAGGCAGGAAAGCGGTAGAGGATACTGAGAAAGAGGCCCCAACGGATTCAGAGGTGCCAGCCCAGGCTCAAGTTGATGCAAACCTTCTACAAGTGGTAGAACTGAGAGCGAGAAGCAAGGAGTGAATCCCCCAAAACCGTCAAGGACTTCGAAACGAGCTCGTAAGCAAGCAAGTGACAGTGCTGACAGGGAAGTCAAAAAGAAAAAGACTTCCCAAGGAGAAGAGCTCGCTCTCCGGGATCCGGAGCCCACTTTCCCAACCGATCCGACGCTAGCCGAAGAGATCCCAGGGAATCTTAATGAAGGAATTCCAATGGAGTTCCATACTGATGAGGTCGAAAGGGGAGAGATTAAAATGGATGAAGTGGACGTCACCGGCCTTGGTGAATTAGGTGACTATTTTCTTGGCCTGTCCAGAGATGAATTCGCAGGGCCATATGTTCCCCCAAGTAGTTCCAACACAGTGAACTTCAATGGTAAGACTTTTATGGTTTCCAGTGAGAGGGACATCATAGCCCATTCTCTCCTTAGCAACGTGCAGCCAGTACTCACTTTGGAAAGGCAAGTTCGAAGTCAGGCAACCACCATCAAAGACCTCAAGTCTGAGAAAGAGAAGCTGTTCGATGACCTCAGGACTGCTGCTACTAAGGTTGACTTGCTTAAGGAGTCGAACGAACAGCTAAAGAAGAATCATAATGAAAGCAACACAAAAGTTGCTTCTTTAGAAGAGACCGTAAAAGATCTCCGGGCTAAGCTGTCCGGACTGGAGAAGGATTTGACAGCCTCAAGGGAAGAAACCGCAGCAAAAGAGAAGCTTGTCACCAATCTGACCACTGACAAACTTGCTTTAGAGAATGTAGTAAACCGGGCTGTTGAAGAGAAATATGCTTTGGTAAAGGATCAAGAGGCCACGATCAAGGCCAAAATCAACGCTTATGCCAGGGAGATGTTACGGAGTGAAGAATTAATGATTGAAAAGGTGAAGTCCGATATGGTCCTCCTGTTTCACGAGAAGTTCCCGAAGAGGAGACTAGGGGACTTATGGCGCTATGTGGATGACGATGATCTCCCATACTGGACCATGGTTGATGAAGGGTACACCGATGTGTCCTCGTCTGGTGACGAAGAGGAAACCGGGGAGAGCCCAGGTGAGGAGGAGATTGACCCCAAAGGTAAGAAGATTGTCGAGGAGAAGAGCGACATTAAAGGCAAGAAAGCAGATGAGGGTGAGCCATCTTCAAAGGCTCAACCTTAATTTATAATTTGTTTTGTTTATCTTTTGTTTTAAACTAAAGTCCTTGGAAGGCCAAGGCACCTTTGTTGTGATGGTGTCCGTATTATTCGGACAGATTTTTGTACTGTGCCCAAAAATGTTCAAAAAGTCCTTGGAAGGCCAAGGCAACTTTAAGTTGTTGAATGAATGCTTTTATTTTACTCAACCATCTTCTTCTTTTATTATTTGTCTCACTTTAGACAGCTAGAATTGAAGTAGCTCTAAGTTATTGTATTGTGAGAGTGTTTAGTTTCTCTGGCTAGTATTTAAGTAGCCTTTAGTCCTTTCAGTCCGGGTAGTATGACAAACAACATAATTTTGCAAAAACTTAGAGAATTATTGGAGAAAGCATCAAGTTTTATTGAAAGCTCTCCGTGGCGCCGAAGAGAGGAAGTGGTATGCCCCCAAATATTTACATGGATGTTTAAACAAGTAAATATTTACATAAGCTTTACTCCAAGTACATTCGAAGGTGTTCAATATTCCAAGGGTGAGTTAAAACCCTGCCATCTTTGTCTTCCAACCAGTATGTCCCAGGTTTGATTCTTTCAACCACAGTATACGGACCCTCCCAAGTTGGGGCCAGCTTTCCGAAGAGCTTTTCCTTGGTGTGCAAGAAAACTTTTCTCAATACTTTATCTCCTGGTTGAAAATCCTTTCTTTTAACTTTAGAAGTAAACCTGCTTCTCATCAAGCCTTGATAGTGTGCCATTCTAAGATGAGCTTTTACCCGCCTTTCTTCAATTAAATCAAGTTGATTTCTAATTGTCATCTCATTAGCCTGTCCGGAGAAGTTATGAACACGAAAGGAGGGGAGTGTCTTCTCTATGGGAGCTACTGCATCCATCCCATAGACCAAGGCAAAGGGGGTTTCTTGTGTTGCAGCCCAGGTGTTGTCCGGTAGGCCCACAGGACTTCTTGTAGATAACTAGGCCACTTTCCAGCAGCCCCTTCTAAGTTTTTCTTTAAGCCGGACAGTATTGTTCTATTAGCCACCTCAACTTGCCCATTGGCCTGTGGGTGGAAAGGTGAAGAAAAGCAATGCTGAATACCCCTTGAGGCACAAAAGCTCTCCATCTCTTTATTATCAAACTGTGGCCCATTGTCTGTTGTTATTTTCTGGGGGACACCAAATCTGCAACATATGTTAGACAGAATAAATTTTATAACAGCTTTTGATGTTGTCCCTGCCAAGGGGGCTGCTTCTATCCACTTCGAGAAGTAGTCAATGGCTACTATTATGGTTTTACGCCCTCCAGATGCCACAGGGAGAGGCCCAACTAAGTCCAATCCCCATCGAGCAAAAGGGATGGGCTCAGAAATTGATTCCAAAGGTATGGCTGGTACATGAATTTCATTGCTGTACCTCTGACATGGGTCACACCTCCTTACCAGCTCCTTAGCATCTTTCATAATTGATGGCCAATAATATCCGGAGAGAAGCACTCTTCTTGTCAAAGCTCTAAATTCACAATGGGCTGATCCCTCACCATCATGCAATTCAGAGAGAACCATTTGTGACTCATGATTCCCTAAACAGCGTAGGAGAGGTTTGCTATAAGACTTTTTGTACAAGACTTCTCTAATCATAATGAAACCACGAGCCCTGTGTTTCAATGTTCTGGCTTGTGATTTATCCAAGGGCACGATGCCATCGGACAGATATTGCATTAGAGGAGACCTCCAGTCTTGAGGTCGGTTTACTTGTGTTTCAAAGACTTCCTCTTTTTCACCTTCATCAAGTTGAATTGAAGGGCTTTCAAGCACATGGATCCATGGGTAGGACTCCATATATGATATCGTTGCCAATGAGTCTGCTAATTCATTCTCTGCCCGGGGGATGTGCTCATAGACAACAGCTTTAAACGTTGATGCTTCATCTTTAAGGAGGAGCAAGTATTTGATCAATTGCTCCTTTCTGGCCTCTGATAGGCCTAGAGCATGGTGGACAAGCAATTGGGAGTCACTTAGTAGCTTGACCCTTTTTGCTCCACAGATGTATGCCAATTTTAAACCAGCTATAGCTGCTTCGTATTCGGACTCATTATTGGATGCCCTGAAAGCAAAACAAATAGCCTGGAACATGTTGTCCCCATAGGGGGAAGTGAGACATATTCCTGCTCCAGATCCCATGGTACTGGATCCACCGTCTGTTCGGACAATCCACACTTTTTTATCTTTTGAATCAGCAGGTTGTTCTGAATCCCTATCAGAATGGAATTTGACCAGAAAATCAGCCACAGCTTGAGCTTTTACTGCTGTCCGAGGAGCAAAGTCTATGTCGAAGTCCCCCAACTCTACTGACCATTTTGTCATTCTGCTTGAAATGTCTGCTTTTTGAAGGACATTCTTTAAAGGGAAAGATGTCCGGACCATGATAGGATGAGCCTGGAAGTAGGGCCTCATTTTTCTTGCAGCTATCACCAATGCCAAAGCTAGTTTTTCAAGTTTCAAGTATCGTCTCTCAGCATCAATCAAGCTTTTGCTGATGTAGTACACTGGGTGAGGATATCCATCGACCTCCCTTACCAACACAGCACTGATGGCACAACTTGAAACAACCAGATATACAAAAAGAGTCTCCCCATCGACTGGTTTAAACAAGGTCTTGGGAGAGGACGGATGCTTCTTGATTTCATTGAATGCCTCATCACACTGTGGTGTCCATTCGAACCCCCTTGCACCCCTCAAGGTTTGAAAGAATGGAGCACATCTGTCCGAAGACCTGGAGATGAATCTGTTCAAGGCTGCCAATCTCCCCGTTAACCGCTGTACTTCTTTAATGTTTCGAGGAGGCTCCATTTGGAACAAAGCATTGAGTTGGTCCGGGTCGGGTTGTATTCCACGCTCACTTATGACATACCCTAAGAACTTCCCGGACTGCACTCCGAACACACACTTTTCCGGGTTTAATTTTAAGTTCACTTTGGCCAAGTTGGCAAAAGTCTCTTGGAGGTCGGACAAGTGCAACTGCTCATCCACACTTTTCACCATCATATCGTCAATGTAAACCTCCATATTTCTTCCAATTTGATCAGCAAATGCCTTATTGACCAACCTTTGATAAGTAGCCCCGACATTTTTCAAACCAAAGGGCATCACCTTGTAGCAGTGTAAACCTCTATCAGTGACAAAAGTGGTATGCTCTTGATCTTTGGGATCCACTTGGATCTGATTGTACCCGGAGAAGACATCCATAAAGGAGAGTAGCTTGTTCCCCGAAGTAGAGTCTACTAACTGATCTATCCGGGGGATCGGATACAAGTCTTTTGGGCAAGCTCGATTGGGGTCTGTGAAGTCAATGCACATACGCCATTTACCATTCTTCTTTTTTACCAAGACAGGATTGGCAGTCCACAAAGGGTACTGAGATTCTTTAATGTGCCCCATCTTTGTGAGTCTGTCAACCTCTTGTACAATGACATCAGCCTTTTCTTTTGAGAAAGCTCTCCTTTTTTGTACCACTGGTGCCACATCCCTCCGAACTGATAGGTGATGGGAAATCACCTCTGATGGAACTCCAGTAACATCAGCATTGCACCAAGCAAAAACATGCTGATGGTCTTTCAAGAATTTCAACATTCCTTCTTTCAACACCGGTGGCATTTTGGATCCTATCTTGACATTCTTTCCTTCTTCCAAGCAGTGTGTTTCAACCTCCTCGACTGGGATCAACACTCCGGGGGTCTCTCTGGGGTCATCAATTTCACCCTCACCCCCAGAAAGGCCCTCAAACTGCTATTGGTCATTTATTCGGACTGCCCCCAACGTTCGTGGAGCCAAGGCAGTGGCATAACATTCTCTTGCAACTTTTTGGCTGCTCCGGACAACCCCAACCTGCCCCTGAACAGCATATTTCAGACATTGATGGACTGTCGACGCCACTGCATGCATCCTAGAGAGCCATGATCTCCCTAGAATAGCATTGTAACAGGTGGGACAATCCACCACAATGAAGAGTATTCTAACCATTTTCTTGAAAGGGCCTCTGCCCAACAACACTTCTTCTTCAAACTCCCCGATCACATCGGCTGAGCTGCCTGTGAAGCCCACGATTAATCTGTCCGACTTTTGTATCACAGCTGGATTCCTCATTTTCTTATAAGTGTTTAGAAAAAGGATATTGGCAGAGCTTCCAGTATCCACCAGGATTCGCCTTATCTCATTGCCCCTATAGATGCTCCTATGACAACAACATCCTCATGAGGGCCAGCAATATCTCTCAAATCATCCTCATCGAAAACTATGAATGGGAATGAGTTTGGAGATTGATAGGATGTCATGCCTCCTTCTAGCTGGGAGGCCAAATTATGAACATGTCTTTTTCTTGAAGAGGTGGTAGGAGCTGTCATAGTGTCCCCTCCGAAGATTGTCAGTGACTCGAAGAATTTAATGAGCCCGGAGACTGATCTAGAACGCTCCTCAATAGAACCCACTCTGTTTCTGGTTAGATCAGGATCCAAATACTCGGACTCCACGTCAAACCTTTCCACTATTACCATAGCCCCCTCCGGGGCAGCGTTGCTTGGACCAACCCTATGAGTGTTGTCAGGCCTGTTGCCTCCTCTTCTTTTAACGTATGCACCCAACTTTCCTCTTTCAATCAAGTTCTGTACCTCTTGCTTCAGCGCTATGCAATCATCGGTGGTATGGCCAACATCATTATGGTATTGGCAGAAGGAATTATTTCGATGTTCTCTGGGAGACTACAAAGTTGCCGGTCTCCGATAGTGTACTTCATCTTTTGTTTTCTCGAAAATGGTTGCCACACTTTCTTTGAGCTCTGCAAACCACTCCGGTTGGACCCACGACCCTCTTTTGTTTCTAGACTGTTGACTCTGTGCAGGAGCAGCTGGTTGAGACTGAGCCTTTCCCCTTCCATGCCCCTGTCCGGTTTCTCTTGCTTTGTTCCCGGACTGGTTTTGATTTGGTGTTGGTGCCACCGGAGTGGATCTCATTTGTCTGTGCACCCTGGTCTTTTTCGTTTCATCAACATTTATTTGCTTGCCAACTTGGTTCAGCAATCCTCCCCAGGTCATGGCTTTCTTCCTCGTCACCGAATCGGCCAGGTTGCCTGGGTTCAAACCTTGTCTCAGGGATGCTATTGCTACCTACTCAAAGTAATCAGCCAACCCATTCTCTGTGTTTACGAAGCGACTTATGTATTCCTTTAACGATTCGTTTGGTTCCTGGGCACAATGGATTATGGTATCTCCATTACCCTTTAACTCCTTACTCCCCACAAATTGCCTTCGAAAGGCCACCCAAAAAGTATCAAAGTCTCTGATACAACCCTGAGGCAGGCTGTTGTACCACTTCAGAGCACTCCCCATGAAGGATTGGGAGAATGCCCTACAGAGTAGTTTATCATCATCATCAAAATTCATCATGAAGTTCTTGAATTGCTCCAGATGATTGTCCGGATCAGTACTGCCATCGTACTTCTCTATCTTGGTGCTATCAAACCTCTTGGGGAGGTTTCCGGACAGTATTTTAGAAGACAATGGCGATTGCCTCCAATTCCTCCCACGACTGAACGCAGTATCCTCATTAGGAGTTGCAAAGATACCTGGCTCATCATGGAAGGCAAAAGGATCCATCAGCATCCGGTCTACATGCCTCCGGTTGTGAGATGACCCTTTTCCAATGTGCCTTTTCATTCTTCCATGGTGATCTCTTTTTCGGGAATACTTTTTAACTTTCTTTTGTTTCTTCCTGGTTCGTCCCTCATCACTGCTAGAGGACAAGGACTTCTCATTTCCCTCACTGTCCGAAGAGCTGTCCGAAGACTCTGAACTTGAGTCAGAACTCTCCACAGGCTTGGACCGGTGAGACTTTTTAGAGCTGGCATGCGTCTTCTTAGTACTCTCATGAGTTTTGGAAACCCCATGCTCTCGAGGGTTGTCAGAGCGATGAGTAACGGACGCTTTGGATTTCTCTTTCACGCCCATCTTGGCCTTTTCAGCCCTCAGAGCTTCTATTTCAACCCTCAACCTGTCACGCTCTTGGACAGTATACTCATCGTTCTCTTCCACCACTTCAAGCAAAGCTGGTGGAAGCTCTGGATTATCCGGATTCATTCGGACAGAATTTCTTTACTTGGTTTTGAATACTTGATTCAGGCACCGTCTTCTCCCACTGTGGTCGCCAATTTGGTGAGGATAAAAGTAGCCTGAGGGAAGGCTGGTAATTTCAAGTGGAGTTTTAAGGCGGCGTGAGGGTGTTTCACGGTGGTGTGTGTGTGTTTAAAGGTGTTTCAAAGTGTTTTTAATGTGGAGAGAGAATTGACTAGCTTGGCAGCAGTCAATTTTTCTTACCCATAGTTAATGCTGGTGGTTGGGTATTTATAGTATGTAATTTGGGCCCTTATGGGCTTTCGGGTCAAGTTTAATGGACCCGGGTCATGTTTAAAGACCCATGAGTTTTAAGTAGATGAGCAGGTAGCTTAGTCAGATAATGTTTAGGTTTTTTAGTACTTTAGTCATAGTTCGAACTGCCTTAGACTTGCAGTGTTCGGAGTCATCTGTCCGATTCAAAAGTCCTGTCCGAATTAAGCTCTTGGAGTCTGTCCGGTTTACGGAGAGATTTACCTTGGGATGCCCTTCCGGGGAGCACTCCGAATTCGGACTCATCAGCAGCAACAGTGGAACAAGCGCCACGATCTTTGTGGATAAAAGTTGGTAATATTTATAATGACTCTTAAAAATATTTATATGTTGTCGCAATGGTTTCGCGGATAGGATCATGTATCCGCTACACGTCTGGCAGAAACGATAAATGTTTATGTATTTTTAATCAATTAAAAAACAACCATATTAAAATATTATGTTTAAACAACAATAATTATACGACTAACGATGGTAATATTGTATTAAATTTTTGATAAAACAATAATGTCACATAATTAATAATTAATGTAATGTAAATATAAAAAGTCTAGCCCATACGTTACCGACCAATTATAAGTTACACCAAAATTTAAGCCCAAAAACTTCTATTCGCCAAAACTTCACCCGCCAATAATAAATCCGTAAATTGTATTTGTTTATATAAAGTTCTCGAGTAATATAACTTCAAATACACAACTATGTCGAATTTAAATATAGTCTATAACGAAACACATACTTGATAATGTCAGATAATTTTGACACTACATCTTATATCAATCTGAAGGGTAGTTTGGACAAAACCAGTACCATCTCCATCCGAACAAAATAAATTAGTGGAACATGACTCAGCTAGGTGCTGGGTTCTTAAACTAGTAGAACAGAATAAATGGGTTCTTAAACTTGACCCAAGCCCACAATCTGACCCGAAAGGTCCATGGATCGTTAATTAAGTATAAATACCCCAACTATTTTCATTAATGAGGGTAATCAGAATTTATACCAGTACACACCTTAATTATCTCTCTATATTTTACCTTAAACATTAAATTCCCAAAACACTTTACAAAATTACCCTCAATAAAAAATAACCCACACCAAATTGGCGACCATAATGGGAGTACGACGACACCTGAATTTAATATTCAAAACCAGAAAACAATGTAGTTCGAATGGATCCGAAGGCACGGAATGTTCCACATCTTGAGGTGGAAGTAGTAAAAGAAAATAATGAATACATTATTTAGGAGCGAGATCATTTGAGGGCTGAGATAAAGGCATTGAGAACGCTAAAACAAGCAGAAAAAGGGGTTAAAGAAAAATTTGGTGCATTGGTGCTTTACCATACTGAAAATCTAGAAGAGAACAAACAGTTTCTAAAGACTCATCTCAGCTCCAAGAAAACGCATCAATCTAAACATATGGAGAGCTCTACTTCGGAATCCTCCAGCAGCTTATCTAATGATGCAGAACTTGAAGAGTCAGTCTCATCCAGCAGTGATGAAGGACGATCAAAAAAGAAAATAAGGCTTACTAAAAAGCATTCAAGAAAAAGGGATATGCATGGCAAGCTCAAGAAACATCATGGGAGGATAAAGGGTTCAGCCGATCAACATATTGATCGTTTACTGATTGATCCATTTTCTTTACAGTCCGAACCAGGTATTTTTGCTAATCCAAATGAAAATACCGTGTTTAACCGTACAAAAACTGAAGGCAATCACCTTTATCTGCAAAAATACTCTCCGGAAATCTTCCTAAAAGGTTTGACAGCTCTAAGATGGAAAAATATGATGGGAGAAAACATCGGGACAACCATCTTGAGCAGTTTAAGAATTTTATGATGAAATTTGATGATGACGACAGACTGTTGTGTAGGGAATTCTTCCAAACCTTCATAAGAATTGTCCTTAAATGGTATAATAGTCTCCCTCAAGGATCTATAAAAAATTGACATATTTTGGGTTGCCTTCCGGAGGCAATTCGTAGGAAGCAATGAGCTTAAGGGTGATGGGCATACCATTATACATTGCGCTCAGGAGCCAAATGAGTCTCTAAAAGATTACATCAGCCGGTTTGTGAATACAAAGAATGGGTTAGCATAATGCTTTGAACAATTTGCAATTGCTTCCCTTAGACAGGGTTTAAATCCAGGAAACTTAACTGATTCAGTGACTCGAAAGAAGGCTATGATTGAGGGGGGGGGGGGTGTTGAATCAAGTTGGAAAACAGATTAATGTTGAGGAAACAAAGAAATTCAGAGTGCCACGCCAAATTAGGCCACCACTACAGCATCAACGCCTCAAGCTGCTAATCAGTCCGGTTACAGATCAAATGAGACTAGACAAGGATCTAACCGATCAAAGCAAAATCAGTCCAACTAAAAACAAAACCAACAATATAGAAATAAAAGGGGACTTTGGGTTCAACCTAAGTGGTTTGCTGAGTTGGGCGAAGGCGTGGCTACAATAAATGATAAAACTAAAAATAAAGTAAATTTTAGAAAACTAGCAGCGTTGCAGTCTCCCAGGGAAAACCGGAGTCCCATTTCTGTAAGTACCATAATGACATTGGGCATGATACTCATGATTTCATAGCTTGAAGAAAGAAATCCAAAACCTCATTGAAAGAGGTAAGTTAGGGGCCTATGTTAAAAAACAACTAGGGAGCAAACCAGATAATGCACAATCCAATTCCAACACTCTCGAACTACTCCTTCAAGAAATCCTGAAACGTCTAGGCAGGAAGATACTATGGTAATTATTGAAAGGTTTGATGCGGACTCTGATTACCTTGATCCAGATCCAAGTTGGAATCGGGCGGGGGTAATAACAGACAAGACTACTACTGTCTCTGGTTTGATTAAGTATTTTGAATCTTTAACCATTTTGAGGGGGAAACTATGACTACACTTTTTAGTTCTTCAAGGGAGAGGCATGTCAACATTTTTACCACCCAATTGGATGGAAGAATGTCCATACACCTGTACCAAACTCCAGCTTATTTCATATTTTTCGATGAGGATGATCTAAGAGACATCACAGGACCTCATGAAGACGTTGTAGTGATATGGGTGTCGATAGGAGGGGCTGATATACGTCGAATCCTGATTGACACGGGTAGTTCGACAAACATCTTATTTTTAAGCTCTTACAAGCAGATGAGAAACCCTTTGGTCATGCAACGTTCGAACAGAACCATTATGGGCTTCACAGGGAATTCGGCAGATGTCATTGGAGATTTCGAAGAAGAAATAATGTTGGGCAAAGGGACTTTTAAGAAAATGGTAAGAGTATAGTTTGTGGTGGTGGATTGCCCAACATCTTATAATAAGATATTTGGAAGGTCTTAGCTCCCTAAAATACATGATCTGGCATCTACTATCCATCAGTGTTTAAAAAACGTTGTCCAGGGACAAGTAAGTGTTGTTCGGAGCAGTCAGAAAGTAGCTAGGAAATGTTATGCAACAAGACTTGTCTCTAAGTCTGTGGAGGCAGTCAAGATTAAAAAAAGATTAGCAGCTATTGGAGCCTTCCACCAACGAGAATGAAATTGATGATCTCAGGGAGGCTCTCAGTGTCATAATACCTATAGAGGAATTTGAAGTTCATTCCCTAGCTGAGGGTAAAAATGTTAAAATTGGTACCAAGATGTCGTCAGGTTTGAAACACATACTATTATCTTTCTTAATGAATAATCTACATGTATTTGTATGGTGCAATGATGATGTTACCGGACTGCCTGCTGATATAATTTGTCATAAGTTTTCTATACGGCCTAAGGTTGGACCAGTTGTACAAAGAAGAAGGTGTTTCTCTAAAGAAAAAAACAGATGTAATTGTTCAAGAATTTGATCGTTTGACCAAAATGGGCCACATCAAAGAATCTTAGTACCCATTATGGACCGCCAATCATGTTTTGGTCAAGAAAAAGAATGGAAAGTAGTGCATGTGTATTGACTTCACTGATCTTAATAGAGCATGTCCCAAAGATCTTTAACATGTTTAGATAGATCAGGGTACAACCAAATACAAGTAGATCCAAAGGATCAAGATCACACCACTTTTATCACAAATAGAGGTCTTCATTGTTATAAAGTGATGTCATTCAGATTAAGAAATGTTTGGGACACCTATCAAAGGTTAGTAAATAAAGCTTTTGCTAGCCAAATTAACATAAATATGGAAATTTATATAAATGACATGATGGTGAAAATTCTTGAAGAAGATACGCACATATCCGATCTTCAAGTAACATTTTCTAACTTAGAGGCTGTGAATTTAAAGTTAAACCCTGAAAAGTGTGTTTTTGGGGTCTGATCTAGAATGTTCTTGGGTTATGTAATAAGTGAAAAAGGAATTCAACCTGATCCAGATAAGCTTAATGCTCTATTAGCTATGGATCCTCCTCGGAGCACCAAATAAGTTCAAATATTAACCGAATGATTGGCTGCGTTGAACATGTTTATTTCAAGATCATCAGACAAATGTGCTCCATTTTTCCAGGTGTTAAGGAATGTCAAAGATTTTAATTGGTCTCCACAGTGTGTTCAAGCATTTCTTGAAATCAAGAAGCATTTGTCTTCACCTAAGACTCTCTTTAAACTTGTTCAGGGGGGAAAGATCTACATATATTTAGCTGTATCAGAATATGCAATAAGTGTTGTGCTAGTAAGAAAAGTGGATGATTACCCTCGTCCGGTTTATTATATTAGCAAAATTCTGTTGGATGCTAAAAGAAGATATCTGAAGTTAGAAAAGTTGGCCTTGGCTTTGGTAGTTGCGGCAATAAAATAAGACCATACTTCCAAACTCATTCAATTGTCGTTCAGACATCTTTTCCCTTGAATAATGTTCTCCAGAAAGCTAACATATCAAGCAGAATGGCCAAGTGGTTAGTTGAGCTGGGTGGTTATGATATTGATTTTGCGACCCAAACGGTAATTAAAGCCCAATGAATGGTCAATTTCTTGATAGAATTTCATGCTGATAGGCCCCCCAGACAAATGCAAGAAAACCAGTCTAAGAAAGAATGGGTAGTCTGAACCGATGGCGTGTGGGGCTGGAATTTGTTTAACATCTCTCTATGGTGATACTATGTACCAGGTTATATGTTTTGTTTTCAGAGGCTCCAACAATGAATCTAAATACGAAGCAGCTATAGCTGGTCTCAAGCTAGCCTTTATATGTGGGGGCCAAAATAGTCTGATTAATAAGTGACTCCCAACTACTTATTCACCATGCTTAGGGGCAATCTGAGGCAAAGAAAGAACAACTGATAAAATATTTTCTTGTGTTGAGAGAAGTTGATGCAAGCTTCAAGAGTATCCACTATGAACACATCTCTAGATCGTAGAATACTGTGGCAGACTCTTTGGCAACCATAGCTTATTTTGAATCTTAATCTTGGATTTGATGTTAGAGTGTCCATCAATACAAGCATGCCAAGAAAAAGGTAAAGAGAATGAAGAAAGTATGAGCATATTTGTCATTCAACCCAAAGAATGGAGGTATGATATTTTTCAGTTTATTTTCGATGAGATTTTATCTTCAGATAAAGCCCTGGCTAAGAAAATTAAATATAAGGCTCGTGGTTTCTTGGTATTAAGAGAAATTTTGTACAAGAAATCTTTCACCAGACCCCTCTTGCATTGCTTAAGATTTGAAGAATCCCAAATTGTGTTATCCGAACTACATGATGGGGAAGGTTCTGCACACTGTGGCTACAAAGCCCTGACCATAAAAGTCTTATTAGCACGGTACTATTGGCCAACGATAATGACAGATGCCAGAGATATAGTAAAGAAGTGTGATCCTTGCCAGAGATATGGAATTGAAATCCATATGCCAGTAGTTCCTATGAAGTCCATATTTGAACCAACACCTTTGGATAGATGGGGGTTGGACCTGGTTGGGCCTCTTCCCATGGCATCTGGTGGATGTCGAACTGCCATAGTTGCTATTGACTATTTTTCTAAGTGGATAAAGGTAGTCCCCTAGCTGGAACCACTTCTAAGGAAATTATAAAATTTATTTTATCCAACATATGTTGTAGATTTGGGGTTCACCGGAAGATCACCACAGATAATGGGCCACAATTTGATAATAAAGATATGGAAATGTTTTGTACCTCCAGAGGAATTCAAAACTATTTTTCTTCTCCATTCCGCCCTCAAGCCAATGGGCAAGTTGATGTTGCTAATCGAACAATCTTGTATGGACTGAAGAAAAATCTGGAGGGAGCTGCAGTAAAATGGCAAAGTTATCTGCAAGAAGTAATATGGGCTTACCAAACTACTCCTCGGATTGCTACATAAAAATTCCATTTTCCCCTCGTTTATATGATAAATGCAATCACACCTATAGAAGCTACTTTACCATCTTACAGAATCCAGAACTATTCAGAATAGGCAAAAGGTATGGCAGTTAGAAATCAGTTGAATTTGATTGAAGATAGAAGAGTTAAAGCGCATTTAATAACATCACACTATCAGGGTCTAATGAGGAGTATATTTGCCTCTAAAGTTAAAAGAAGAGATTTTCAATTCGGAGACAAAGTCGTAACAAAAGTATTTTTGCACACTAAGGATAAGCAGTTCGACAATCTGGCTCCGAACTGGGAAGGTGCTTATGTGGTATCTAAAAAAGTCAAACTATGGGCATACAGACTTCAAGAGAAAGATGGTAGAACACTAAAACACCCTTCGAACGTTGAACATCCCAGGTTATACTTAAAATAAAACTCTATTGTAAATATTTATGTTTTTATACGTCAATGTAAATATTATGGGGGCATACTCTTTCCTACCCTGGTGGCGCGAGAAGGTTAGTGTCTAGGTTTTTTCAATAATATATTTTGCCTTCTTCAAAATTCTGGTGCAAAATTATTCTTGACCTAACCATAGTATGAGGTGATCGGATATTAAATACCCATTAAACACCCAGACTCTCAAATATCTTTGAGTTGATCAGATTTGTTAAACACTTGATCACATTCATTAAACATTTGTGATTGAAATTATTTAATGATTATTAAACACTTATTTAACGAATCAAAAATATTAAAGGCTATTTAAACATTGGCTACAAAGAGATAAACGAGATTCAAACAAAGAAAGATACGATATTGAAACTTGATTGGAATAAACCCGATCCACAGTTGACAAATGCCTTGACCTTTCAGGGACTTTGGTTCATGAGATAGAAATTCAAAGAAAATGCAACAAATGCCTTGACCGTCCAAGGACTTTAGTTTTAAACACAAAATAACAACAAAACCTTAGGGTTTTCCCCCTTCAGCTTCTTCATCACTTTTACCTTTCTTAGGACTTTTGAGTTCAGCACTCGAACTCTCACCAGTTCCTTCATTATCTTCAAAGTCTTCTCTGCTTGCGTAGTTGTGCTAATCACCAGCTGCCATTGTATGGAAAGGAAGGTCTTCGTATTCCACGAATTTCCACAAAGGAACAAGGGTTCTTTTCAGAATAGTCTTGTGAAATAGCAAGACCATGTCAGACTTAATCCCATCGTCTCTTTTCTCCAAAGAGTCCACCACTCCAGAAGCATACTTCTCTATTCCCGCAGTTATCTCTTTGGTTTACTTGTTTACTAAATGTGTATTATCCTCTGTCTTCTTCTTAAGAATATTGTCCAAATTGACTTTGTCTTTGGATAAAGTCTTGACAGTACTATCTCTAGCATCTAATTGCTCCCTTAAAGTTTTGATCTCATTAGAGGAAGAAGTTTCTAGTCCAGAATACTTGGGCTGGAGATCTTTCTGAGCACCTTGTGACTTGCACAGTTTGACAGCTAAATCTTCTTTTTCCTTCTTTAAGGATTTGATGCTTTGCTGAGCGGCAGAGAGACTATTCGTCAAGCCCTGGTTTTCTGTAGTCAGGGAGGTTATGGTAGTTGTTTGTTCCGTCACTTGCCTTTCCAGGTCAACCACTGGATGGATATAACCTAAGAGGGCATAACCCAGCGTGTCTTGTTCGCTTGATATCACGTATGTCTCACTGTTATGGGTTACCACGTTTGCCAAATTGGCATAAGGATAAGGCCCCGCAAAATCATCATTTTCCAGATCACTAAAATACATACTAATGTTCTGAAACGTATCTAGACTGACATATCATTCAGCAGTTACCTATTCGGAATGAAGGTTAGGTGGAATTTCTTCTTTCAAAGTAGGATCAGCAGGAATAGGAGAAGGGAGTTCAGAAGGACGCAAAATTATCTCTGATCCCAGGGTAACTTTCTTTTTCTTTGCAAATTTTTCGTTACTGCTTGCCTTGCGTCTCTTATCCTTCCTTGTGATCTGAGGCGGATTATCCGATCCACCATCCTCTTTGATTGTAACTTCAACTGCCCCCAGCAAAGCAGCGTTGATTCCTCCTTGGTTTTCCAAACTGACCCCTTGGGTGACACTCTGAGATGGGTCCGTTATGGTTTTCTTCTTCTTGTTGTTCTTAATCTTGTCCAGGTGGCTAAGGGCTTTGAAACTAGAAGGAAAATAAAGTTTGGCATCCTTAACCTTAGTTCTTTTCAAGATGACATGTGTAGGGGGATGAGTGATCAATTGTTCCCAAGTGAGATCTCTATTCCCTGAAGTGTTCCATATGTGAGACCTTACGCAGTTCCCTAAAGTAAAGAAACTGTGGAAACCGTTCCCCTAATTCTCCGATGCCCATTCATTTAACTTAACACAGGTGCTTTGGCCTGCCTCTAAATAATCCGAAAACTTCTTCAGAAAAACTACAAAGAAACACAACCGTCATTTCGAAATAACAACACAGTGTCTAGAAACTAAGGAAAACATAAATAAAGATTACATATACTCTTCCAACGACTGGTCAATTGACTAGGATTAGTGACAACTATTATCTTCTTCACGTTCTCCCATGCTCTACTGATAAATAGAAATTGGGTCCTCCATGGCGTTTTGGACTCTAATAAGTCATCTACCACCTTATAATCGTTCCCCATTTATAGTGGTAAAAGAGGATATGGTGGTTCTTGCACAGACTCACCACAGCAGTAAATTCCTCCATGGGTAGTGGGATTTTTGACAAACTTGATGCCATTATACCGGCACACGAAGTGTATCATGCGTTTGGACTTAGCTGGCTCAGACATAGTTTTATCAAATCAAAATACCTGACTATCTCTGGATCCAAAGGGAACCGGAGTCCCCAATTCAGCACTTCAATGTATACTACTAGCTCATGGGACTTGCAGTCCATAAGAGTCTATGGAGTGATTGAGATTCTCACTTTATAAGATTCAAGGAAGCCCTACTTCGTCCGGATACGACCCAATTCAGCAGTATGAGTATACACATAAGCTATGTTTTGGAGGGCTATCAGGTACTTCACACTAACTTTCTAAAAGTTTGGCCCCACTTTCCCTTCCAAACACTCTGAAAGTGACTCAGTGTTGGGCAGACCCAATTTAACTTTTCTTTTCCGATCTGTTGCAGTGTCCTCTGTCTGTCCGGACATATCAAAGGGACAGTCTTCTATACTATCCTCCATGGTCTCCTCAATTACGCTTGACTGCCGTTCGGGTGGTTTAGTATCTGCTAGGGGCTTCACCGTTTCCGAACTAGCAGGTTTCGAAGAACTATGAGTAGTTTTAGCTCCGGAATGACGAGTTATTCTGCGAGGGGTGGTTTTCTCAATAGATTTCTCAGCATCTGACCCCATTTCCAAGAAATGTGAAGGTTTCCTAACACTGAAAGCTGCGTTTTCTTTAGGTATGAGGTTTTGGGACTCTTGAACAAAAGACCCTGAGTGAAGAGGAGATACGGTTGGGACAAAAGGTAATTTTCTGACCTTTGATGTCTTCAATGATGATGAGCCTTGGTCTGTTTTTGTTTTTGGTTGATTGATTTATTCGCCCGACGAGGTAGGGATACCGACTGCAACTCTTGTGTCTTTTCCGTCTTTTTTGCTTTCTCCAAATCAAATAAATTCAGCCAACTTTCTTTTACCAACGCGTTTCTGGTTGTGAACATAAATTTACCCAGACCCAATTTAAGAAGATTAGTAAGCTTTCTCTCTCTCTATAAATGTTTATGTTCTTAGAAACAATAGAACAGTGGAACCAATTTATATAAAGATGAAAATGTAATAGTCTACATAGGGAAAGACAAATCGATCAAAGTGATGATTAGGGGCTATGAGTTATGGGTTTACACCCTAAGTAACTTTTAGCTAATTAGGTACAGATATTTAGAAGAAAAACGACTGAGAGGTAAAACCAAAACTCGACACGTGTCCCACGTCAAAAAATGGTTTTTGAAATTATTAACGATAAAGTTAGTCTATTCAAAATCCGATCAGGTTGACTTTTGGATTCTTAACGGTAAATTTAATCTCTTCAGTTTGGATACAAAAGAACAGATCAGAGGATCATCTTGAAAATGCATTGATTTTTATTTTTTTGAGTTAGTTCTTCCAAAAATTCTTTGCAAGACCTAAAGGGGCTACTGGTAAGGTCGGATAATTTTAAAATTATACCTTATATCAATCCGAAGGGCAGTTCGTACAAAACCAGTACCATCTCCAACCGAACAGAATAAATTAGTGAAACATGACTCAGCTAGGTGTTGGTCTCTTCACCTCTTGGGCTAATGGGTTCTTAAACTTGACCTAAGCCCACAATCCGACCTGAAAGGCCCATGGGTCGTTAATTAAGTATAAATACCCAAACTACTTTCATTATTTAGGGTAATCAAAATTTACTGCTAGAACACACCTTAATTATCTCTCTACATTTCACTTTAAACATTAAATTCCCAAAAAAATTTACAAAATTACCCTCGATCAGAAATAACCCACACCAATACTTATGTTCGATATGAAATAAACCATAAGCGAAGACTTTTATCTTTTCAAAACCATCAAGCATGTGAAGCTAACAAGGTATATGAGACTTCTGACGGTTTTATCAATGAAGTGTTATGTATAATATACTACATGTACGGTTACATGTATGGGGGTATAGAAGCAAAACACACATTGTCTCCACATAGTCGTGAAGAAGTATCGAGAATGTATAATTATTTGAAAAGTGAACCGATGTATCATGTGTTTGACCTCCCATGGGTAATTAAGAATGAGGGTATAACTCGTTCCATTTGAAAGTAACTGATATTTTAACAAAATATATGTTACGTTATATTGAGGAGCAAATCGTTGAAAGCGAGGAAACACTAAGGAGTTGCACTTTAACGAATGATATAATTTTTACTAAAATTTAGTTGGTTTATGTTTCTTTTAGTCTAAAAATTATTGTATTTCTTTTATGATCCTTTTAGTTTTAAGCTATTGTATTTGTTTTATGTTCCTTTCAACATTTTAATTAAATGTATTTGTTTTATGTTCCTTTAAATGTTTTAAGTTATTGGATGTGTTTTATGTTCATTTTAGTGCTTCAAGTGATTGTTTACTTATGTATCTATGAGGTTATAATTTCTTTTCTAGATTCTAAATATTCGGGTTTGTGACCTCATGAGTGATGTTCAACAAGAGGTGTATACGGTGCTTGGTATAAGGATCAATGATTTAATTAAAGAACATATACTTCATGATATTGAGTTGGACCTATTCGGCAGTAGGATGAAACATCCGCATTTTATAGAATTAGATATTTAAGGATATAACACTTATATGTATTTCTTTTAAGTATTTCTGCGATATCTTTGTTTAAGACCTTGTGGGTTTTTTATATTCATTTAAGTAAGTCAAAATAATTGTTACGCAGACATCAAACATATAGATAAATAATAAACAACAATTAAAACAAAAAGAAATACAAAAACTTTAATAGAATATGAATGAAAACAACCACAATTATAAACTTACGTAATGTCTTGAAACAAAAATGACACCAAAGAGCGGAAATAACAAATATCAAACTGATTTATCTAAAAATAAACATGACACCATAGTGCGTAACCTAGTCTCCTCTTGATAGAAAAAATAATCCGCGTACGCCTCAGTGATATACTTAAAATCCCCCTCACGATAAAAAATTCCATGAAATAACAAAATCTTATCCCACACACAAATGTCGTAGAACAACACCCTTGCGGTCTTCGTACACATAATCATCTAATAGGAATATCATTGTGTTAACAAGATTGTACAAACTAACCAACTGATGAGATATAAGATACTCAGGAGTACATAACGACTTTATATCGTCTCAAACGTTAAGGTCTCTCTGATGAGGGCGGAATTCGCCGATCCAAGTAATAAGGGTAAAAACGCAGTAAATAGTATTTGACATGATCAATAGAGTATTCAAAGTCCTTCGAGGACCAATGTGCAAAGATAAAAGTAGTAGAGGGGCCTCATTGATGTGTGATGAACGGCCCACTAAGAGCTTAAATGGGTCCTCCTTATTTTACTATAAAAGGGTGACCCACTTGCCTAAAAAGGGCATTGAATATTACTTTCACGAATTCGCTCTTTATCTCTCTACACTTTCTCTCTCTAGTCACATCTGACTCAAGATCCCAAATATATTCTCCCAATAATTATTGACTCATCATTGGCGCCGTCTGTGGGAAACAGTGATACCGAAAAGGAATCTTTCGTTCTTTTAAAATCACATTTTTCGGGATGAATAGCGAAGCGGCGGTAGAGAGGGACGGTAGAGAAGTCGCCCGAACCGTCTCTGGTTCGGAAGGCACGGGAGTCCCTGGTCGGGAATGGCACGGCGGACGGGACAAATGGTCGACTTTGATAATGACCCGAAAGCAACTCCTCGAGGACATTGCTCGGTTAGAAGAAGAAAGGGAGCGGGTATTGGGTGAGAAATGAGACCGGGAAGGAAAGGGCAAAGGGCCCATCCTGGAGGATCGAGGGGCAGCTAGCCGTGGCGCCGATCCACAAATAGAGGCCCGACCTGTCAGGTATTACAGAGACTCCCTCCCCGACGATGAAGAGGCCGTCAGGACTCGTCGGAACCATGAGAGCCGTCAGACCTTGACATCAGACTACCCCTCAGACGACTCGTCGGGCAGAGAATATCTGCGGCGGGAAAGAGTCCAACGAACCCAAAAGAGTCGATCCCGACGCCTTCGAGGGTCCCGGGCAGATCCCCCGCAGTATAAGAAGGGCGGCACTGATAAGCCGACCCCGGTATCTTTTGAGAAGGAAGAAACGCGCGCAGCCAGTCGCGAAGAGCGGGAAATATTGCCGCCAGTTCCGTGGCAGCCGTCGAATAGCCGGAACCACGGATACAGAACCAGTAGCCAATTCGTCAGCCCGGGAGCCGAGGGGCTCTATGGAGTTAGACACGAAGGTCTCGGGGGAGGAGCTTTTGAGCTCGGAGTCAACTGGAGAGCCTCCCCGTTGTCCGATGAGATATTAGCGGGGCGACTCCCGAGGCGATTTGACATTTCCAAGCTGGAAAAATACGACGGGAAAAAGGATCCGGATAACCATTTGGAGGCTTTCAAGAACTTCATGCTAAGCTTCGACAACGATGACAAGCTCCTGTGTAGAGCCTTTTCTATGACTTTCAAAGATAGGGCTTCTAAATGGTACAACCGGTTGCCGCAGGGTTGCATCCGGAACTTCGGAACTTTCTGGGCGATATTTAGGCAGCACTTCGTGGGAAGTAAGAGTTTCCGCGCCAACGGAGATACTATCATGAATTGTCGGCAGAAGCTGGGGGAGAGCCTCAGAGACTATAGCAGGCGGTTCATTGACGCTAAAACCGACCTGGACCATTGTGAAGAGAATGTGGCTCTAACGGCGTTTCGTTTGGGCTTGCTCCCGGGACCTATGAAGCAAGTTGTGACCAAGAAGCAAGCGTTCACTTTTTCCGCACTGCTGGCACAGATAGAGAAGCAGATATTGATTGAAGAAACAGAAGCGTCTGAGCTGGCAGCACAGATCCAACAGAGCGCCCAAGCGTCGGTCGTGATAAAGCAGGGTTCCCGATCAGATTACGCCAGGTCGGCCCAACCAGTTAGCACGATACACCCGAGCACACCAGTGTTAACTAAATCTCTGACCCTGTCTGGTCTAAGGCCAAAACAAACTGGGCAGGCGGTCTCTCGGCCCATATCCAACAAATGGATACGGCCAGCCTACTTCGCGGACCTCACGGAGTGTGTGTCATCAATCTACGAAAAAACCAAGAAGAGCGGGATGTTTCGAAGACCTTTCCCTATCCCAACGCCTCGGGAGCAAAGGAATAATCGCTATTGCCGTTACCATGAGGACGTCGGTCATGACACGAAGGATTGCATAGCCTTGAAGAAGGAAATACAGATGCTCATAGAGCATGGGAACCTGTTAGAGTATGTCAAGAAGGCCCAACATGCCCCGACCTCGAAAGAAGTGGTCATCGTACCAAAGCCGGAGACGACCATGGCAATTTCAGAAGTGACCGACCATTTCGACGTTACGGTTGAGTACCTCGACCCCGAAGCCAATCGCAATATCATCGGGATCATTGAGGAGGAGGCCGGAGAAAGCGTCGGTAGCGTGCGTAGCCTTTGTGAAACTTTTGAGTCATTAGCAATCTTCGGGGGAGGTTCTACGACGGGAGCCACACGCTCATCTAGGGAAGGGAAAGTTGTCAACCAACCCACTCGGTTGGAGACCCGAACTTGCTTCAAAACCAGAAGTGTCCCTTCCCCGATCCTGCACTACGACGACCCCGAAGCCAACCACAACATTGTCGGAGTCGTCGAGGAAGAAGTAGAGGAGAGCGTCGGTAAAGTGCAAGGCCTTCGTAATCTTTTCGAATCCTTGACCATCTTCGGGGGGGATTCAATGGTGGGAATAACACATTCCTCTAGGAAGAGGCACATCGTCAACTTAACCATGTAGCTGAAAGCCAGAACTTGCTTCCAAACCAGAAGCGCCCCCTCGCCAATTTTGCATTTCGATGCCGACGACATGAGGGACTTAGCCGGGCCTCACGAGGATGTCATTGTGATCGGGGCAGCGATCGCGGGAGAGGAGGTTCGGCGTATCTTGGTAGATACCGGGAGTTCGGCCAACATCATCTTCGCTTCAACTTTTGCCAAGTTCCGAACGCGGCCAGTGATTGAGCGATCTTATCGCACCATCGTCGGGTTTACAGGTTCGGCAGCCGACGTTGTAGGAGAGTTCGAGGGCGTGGTACAGTTAGGCCGCGGCCCATTTAAAAAGGAGGTCACGGTTCTGTTTGTGGCAGTGGACGCGCCGGCCTCGCACAACGCCATTCTTGGACGATCTTGGATATCGCGCATGCATG
This sequence comes from Limnanthes douglasii subsp. nivea, assembly GCA_036936605.1. Classification (NCBI taxonomy): domain Eukaryota; kingdom Viridiplantae; phylum Streptophyta; class Magnoliopsida; order Brassicales; family Limnanthaceae; genus Limnanthes; species Limnanthes douglasii. Next base: position 6,896,747 of record JAUPFV010000002.1, on the reverse strand, counting down.
CGGTGACTTCTACAGTCCATCAGTGTGTGAAGTACGTGGTTGGAAACAACGTCGGAGTAGTAAGGAGCAGCCAGAAAGCGGCGCGGGAATGTTACCGAGCGGCATTAGCACCAAAGAAAGATCAAGAGATGTTTCCAGCTTGAGCATAGCAATTAAGGGGGGACTCCCCGGGTTCGCAGCCGGTGGACGACCCCCGGGAGGCCCCAAGTCTTTTGACAACAGACGAAGAATGTGAGCTGCATCCTTTTGCAGCTGGAAAATATCTGCGGGTCGGGGTGAACCTTTTACCGATCCTTAGGGAACAGTTATTGATCCTCCTCCGGGAGAACCTTGACTTGTTTGCGTGGTGCTCCGGGGACGTCACGGGAGTACCGGAATCCTTCGCGATCCACAAGTTGAACATAAACAGGAATGTCAGGCCGATCGTTCAAAAGCGTCGGGCTTTTTCCCCCGAAAAGGCAGATGTAATTCTGCGGGAAGTTGAGAGAATGACCAGCATCGGACATATCGAGGAAGAAAAGTACCCCTTATGGATTTCTAACCCCGTACTCGTCAAAAAGAAAAGCGGGAAATGGAGGATGTGTGTAGACTTTACTGATCTTAATCGGGCGTGCCCGAAGGATCCTTTCCCAATGCCGAGGATCGATCAACTGGTGGACTCGACGTCGGGAAACAAGTTACTATCTTTATGGACGCCTATGCCGGTTACAATCAAATTAAGCTACACTCCGCGGATCAGGAGAATACCACGTTCATCACGGGTCGGGGGCTATACTGTTACAAGGTAATGCCTTTCGGACTGAAGAATGCGGGCGCGACCTACCAAAGATTAGTCAATAGGACATTCGAAGGTCAGATCGGGAGGAATATGGAGGTGTACATTGATGACATGTTGGTCAAAAGCGGGACCGATGTGGCCCACCTTGCCGACCTCAGAGAAACTTTTGATAACTTGCGAGGGATAAACCTTAAGTTAAACCCGGAAAAATGTTCTTTTGGGGTCCGGTCAGGGAAGTTCTTGGGATTCCTCGTCAGCGAGAAGGGTATCGAAGCAGACCCTATTCAGCTCCGAGCCCTAGCCGACATGACGCCTCCCCGAAGTGTGAAAGAAGTTCAAATTCTGACCGGGCGTCTGGCCGCCCTAAATCGTTTCATTTCTCGATCATCTGATAAATGCGCTCCGTTTTTTCAGGTCCTACGACAGGCGAAATTTTTTGTTTGGACTCCTGAGTGTACCAAGGCGTTTTTAGGGATCAAAGAGTACCTATCGACCCCGAACCGCCTCACCAAGCCGACTGCGGGGGAAACCCTTTTCCTCTACATTGCGGTCACGGATTATGCGGTCAGCACAGCTCTAATCAGCGAATCAGGGCCGGCTCCGACAGCGGTATACTATGTGAGCAAAAGCTTGCTGGACGCCGAAACTCGGTACCTCAAACTGGAAAAAATGGCGCTGGCTCTGGTAACAGCAGCGCGGAAAATGCGACCATACTTCCAAGCCCACCCTATTGTCGTCCGCACATCACTTCCGCTAAAATACGTTTTTCAACGACCAGACATGTCCGGGAGAATATCCAAGTGGTCGATAGAATTGGGGGATTTCGACATTGAATTTGAACCCCGAACAGCTATCAAAGGCCAGGTCTTGGCCGATTTTTTAGTCGAGTTTCACTCAGAACGACCCGAACAGGAAGCGCCTTCACAAGAGACAGCAGAGGGCGAATGGACCGTCCGCACCGATGGGGGAGCAAACGTTAGTGGTTGTGGGGCGGGGGTCCAAATTGTAACTCCCTCGGGTGTAAGCATGCTCCAGGCCATCCGTTTTGGTTTCCACACGTCGAACAATGAAGCTGAATACGAGGCTGCTTTGGCAGGGTTACGGTTGGCACAGGTGTGCGGGGCAAGACAAGTACGACTCATAAGCGACTCCCAACTTCTAATAAACAAAGCCTCGGGAAGTGCGGATGCTCCAAAGGAACACCTGGTACAGTACCTTGCGGCATTAAGAATTCTGGTCGCTTCTTTTGACAAAATCACTTACGAGCATGTACCGCGAAGCGAAAACACCACAGCGGATTCTTTGGCAACGATTTCCCGCTCTACCAGTTATCCATGGGTAATAGAGCAAGAAAGCCCGTCTATCGTTAAACGACATGAGTTGGCTAACCGACCTGAAATCGCATGCCAGATCTCTTCGGTTGCAACTTCAGACTGGCGGCGGGGTATTATCTCTTTCTTGGCTGAAGGTCGGCTTCCCGACGACACCGCCTCGGCACGAAAATTGTGCAACAAAGCACGGGGCTACGTCCTTTTAGGGGATGTGCTGTACAAAAAATCTTTTAGCCGACCTCTGTTTCGATGTTTAGGTTTCAACGAATCCCAGGTAATCTTGTCCGAACTACATGATGGGGAAGGCGCGGCGCATTGCGGATACAAGGCTCTGATTAGGAGAATTTTTCTTGCGGGATTCTATTGGCCGACAATAACGGCAGACGCAAGACTCATAGTCAAAACCTATGATACGTGTCAAAGGTTCGGGAACGCCATCAACGTACCCGCAGCTCCCTTAGAATCCATATCCGAAGGGTTGCCTTTTGACCGCTGGGGAATCGACCTCGTCGGACCATTACCAACGGCATCGGGAGGAAGGCAGGCGATTGTCGTGGCAGTAGATTACTTCTCCAAGTGGGTCGAAGCCGAACATCTATCCGCCACGAAGACCAAAGATATTGTCAAATTCATTTGGGCGAACATTTGTTGCCGGTTCGGAGTGCCCCAGCGGCTAACTATGGACAACGGACCACAGTTTGATAGTGCAGAGATGAAGGCGTTCTGCACCACTCATAATATCCGACAATGTTTCTCTGCTCCTTTTCATCCACAAGCCAACGGCCAGGTCGAAGTAACAAACCGAACCATTCTGGATGGCCTCAGAAAGAACCTCGAGAGAAAGGCCGGAAAATGGCCAGACTACTTGCAAGAAGTGTTGTGGGCTTACCGAACCACACCCCGCACGGCTACCCAAGAGTCGCCTTACGCTTTAGTGTATGGTATGGACGCGGTCACTCCCGCGGAATCTATTTTCCTTCTTTCAGGGTCGGAACTTATCAGGAGGAGACGAATGACGACAGCCGACGACTCGAGCTCGACCTCATAGAAGAGAAGCGCCACCGCGCCCATTTAAATTCTTTACACTACCAAACTTTAATGAGAAGTCGATACGCAGCCAAAGTCCGCCGTCGGGAGTTTAAGGTCGGAGATAAGGTTCTGCGACGCGTTTTTCTTCACACAAAGGACAAAAGCCTCGGAAAGCTCGCCCCAAACTGGGAGGGACCCTACGAAGTTGTCGAGAAAATCAAGAGCGGGACGTACCGCCTGCAGAATCGGCTCGGACACTCCTTAAGGCTACCATGGAATATTGAGCACTTGAAATTGTATCTAGAATAGTTTGTAATTCACGTTGTATTTCGCATTCCGATCAACTTGGTTCAGATTTGTAAACGGTCGGGGATGCACTCTTTCCTACCTCGGTGGCGCGAGGAGGTTTAAACGAGGCATCAGCCAAACCCGACCCACGTTTTTGTTAATCAAAAAGTTTTTTTGCCTTCCAAATATTAAATCGTTGCGACTTCGGACAGCTTACGAGCTGGACGTCGTCCATTTCTATTAATACAACTCGATCTACAGAACCTTGAATAGGTTTTTCGGTTTTACCGATCTACATATTAGTTTTCCCGACCCTCTGGAAAAACTTTTGAGCTCAACTCGATCTACAGAACCTTGAATAGGTTTTTCGGTTTTACCGATCTACATATTAGTTTTCCCGACCCTCTGGAAAAACTTTCGAGCTCAACTCGATCTACAGAAACTTGAATAGGTTTTTCGGTTTTACCGATCTACATATTAGTTTTCCCGACCCTCTGGAAAAACTTTCGAGCTCAACTCGATCTACAGAACCTTGAATAGGTTTTTCGGTTTTACCGATCTACATATTAGTTTTCCCGACCCTCTGGAAAAACTTTCGAGCTCAACTCGATCTACAGAACCTTGAATAGGTTTTTCGGTTTTACCGATCTACATATTAGTTTTCCCGACCCTCTGGAAAAACTTTCGAGCTCAACTCGATCTACAGAACCTTGAATAGGTTTTTCGGTTTTACCGATCTACATATTAGTTTTCCCGACCCTCTGGAAAAACTTTCGAGCTCAACTCGATCTACAGAACCTTAGGGAAATTTTTTTCGGTTTTACAGATCTACATATTAGTTTTCCCGACCCTCTGGAAAAACTTTCGAGCTCAACTCGATCTACAGAACCTTAGGGAAAATTTTTTCGGTTTTACCGCTCTACATAGATTCCTTAGGGAAATTTTTTGATATTACGTTAACACGCAGAGTCACGGTGTGCGAAAAGAAATAGCAGCAGATTCAATATATGGTCACAGGGGGCCCCGTGGCCCCCAAAAAAAAAAGTTAGAAAGGTTCACCCAAAACAATAAACAGAGGGGCCTCTGGCCCCGAAGAGTTACACAATTAATAAAAAAAAAACACAAAAGGTGGAGCACGATGTCACTGGTCCCCGTCTTCGTCCCCATCCACGTCGTCATCTTCTTCTTCCTCATCAGCTTCATCGGATTCCCCGCAGTCGACTCCATCGGGTCGGTCTTTCTCTGGAACATCTAGCCACAGCGATCCAAGGCGGAGGTCTAGATAGCGGTTGTGGAGTGACAGCACGTATGCGGCCTTGGCATCCGCAGTCTCTTTCTCCGACCATTGCCTACACCGGTTGAGGTAGGCAACGTTTGAGGATTTCGACTTCTGGACCTCCAGTGCCAAAGCTGCAGCGCGGTCTTCCGCGGTTTTCCTCGCCGTCTCCACTACCTTCACCGCGTCCTCCGAGTTTTTCTTTGCCAGCCCCATCGCCTTCGTCGCCTCCTCCGCGGCAGTCATCGCCTCGGCAGCCCGACCTTCCGCCAGCACCTGGGCCTCCTTGGCAGCTTTCGCCTCCGCAGTAAGACTGGTAATCTTCGTCTCCGCTAAAGCCAACTGCTGACCAAGCTCCTTCGCCCGACGCTCTTTCATGGCTGCCGGCACCAGCAAGTTATAAAGAGATAAAGCCAGACCATCAGTGCTCCGAAGAGGAAAGGGGTGCGGGCTACCAAGCATCGTCAGCACTGGAAATTTTGGGCCACTTGACGAAGATGCGTCGGGATTTGAAGACTCGGGGGGCTCAGTGTCATCTGGAATTGACACAACGGCGGTCTTTGGAAGGTCTCCAGCGTCATCAACCAGATCCAGAAGTTCGGGACCTGAAGTACTCGTCCCCACCATAACAACTTCCGCACCCTCGGTCGAAGTCTTGGTCTTCTTCACCTTAGGTCCCCCCTTTTCTGCGCGGTTTTTCCTTTTTTGCACCAAGGTCGGATTCTGACCTGCGCCCGGTTGCCCTGCCACGGGCACCTCCGCCATGATCGGTTCACCAACCACCTCGGTCTCAGCATCCCGTTCCCCCTCTTCGTCCTCGTCCTTTGGACGCTTGCTGGGCGCTTTGTTGCGCTTGAGCAGATACAGAATGTAACCGGGAAGACCAGTGCGGGCGACCACGTCATCCAGATTCGGAGGATCCCGCAGCTGTTCAAGGGAAAGAACCTCGGATGAGCAACGCCAGAGGTTGCTCATGAACAGGTTCTTATCTATGAAGGTGCAATGCATGCCCCGACCCTAGTGTTTTCGGGAGTAGCTTTTCAGCACTTCGAAAGTAGCCTCGGCATCTTTCGAGTAGTCCTTCTTCACCCCCTGCAACCAGTCCTTCGACACTGCGTGAAGGGTCGGTAAGTAAAAAAAATAAAAAAATAAAAAATATATATATATAATGAGAAGGGTAGTACCATCATGGACCCAGGTCCGCAGCAGTTGCCTCGGGTTCTCCGTAGTATATGGAAGCCCGTTCTCCCAGCACCCGTTCAGGAATACGAACCGGTGTTTCCACCCCTTGTCCCCCTCCAAGAAGTCGTTGACAATTTTCCACTTGTTGCCAAGAGAGGAGTAGAAGAACGGGGACTTCGGGGATTTCGACAGACCCGACATGGCAATGTACTCCTCCATCGGCATAGCTCGACCGGAAAGGCGGGAGGCCATGATGCAGGACATCAGGGTATACCAAGCATTTGGCGTCAGCTGCGACGGACAGATTTGGAGGGTGCGGAAATAGAGCGCAATCTCAGGGTCTAAGGGGAATCGCAAACCCCAATTGAACAATTCAGTGAACACCACAATCTCCCTGGGTCTGACGTGAATAGGGGTCTCCCCGGGGGTCGGGAACCGGACATTGACGCACTCGGGAATTCCCCAGCGGATTAGCAATTCACTATGATCGGACTCAGGGAAGTAGAAGTACTTCCCTTCGAAAAGAGAAACCACGTCCCGGGTTAGAAGCCAACTGAAGTACTTGGTAGTAATAACAGCCGCAACCTCCTCAGGCAAAGGGTCATCTTGGGGGTTAGCCGCGTGGCCAGCGGCAACAATACAGACCCCTGCGGGAGCGACATCAACTTCCGACTCTCCAGCTTCTTGGGCTGGCACTTGACTAGAACTTCGGGCGCTGGCAGCGTCTGTTTCTGATGGTCGGACCCGAGAGGAAGAAGCTTCGGTAGCATTGCGCGCCATGGCCCTATGAGCCTCCTCCGCTTGCTCGGGTGTTAGCCGAAGTTTGGGCAAACCTAAAAAAGTGACCGCAGTGTTAATACCGGTCCGACGCCCTCTAATAGAGGGCGTAAGTTGAACCATTTCAGGACTATTACCTCCCGCGGTGGACTTAGAGGGATCACTTTCTCCCATTATCAAGAACGTGGATTTACGGGCATGTCGGGAAGCGGGCGAGTCAGCGGAAACTAAGGTCGGATTTCCGACCCCGACTATTGGGGAGTGAGAGGAACTGTCGCTGGAGGAAAGGATAATGGGTTCAGGGGATAGACTAGCCTCGGGACTTGGAGAAACCGGAGGGTCGGATACAAGGAATGATTCTGCGGGAATCGGAGTGGCGAGAACGGGATCGTGAGGAAGTGGAGCGGGAACGAAAGGTTTAGAATTAGACCCCCAGATCAGACCAGCTCGACGGTATTCTTCTGCTCTATCTCCGATGCTAGACCACTCTTCGAAACTCCACTCGGATTTCTTCTTGGTTGGTTTTTTCTGTGAACGTCTGGGTTTCATACAACGAGCATACCAAAACAAAGAAGGGTCGGATGAATTCTCTCTCTCTCTAGAAATGGTCGGACATCGTTTTCTCTCTCTAAAATGCCTCTGAGAGACACTAAGGACCTTGGGGTATTTATAGGAAGGGTTGAAAGATCGGGGGATACAAATCGACGAAAACACAGCGGGAAGGCGAAGAGTCTCCCTAGGAGCCTAGTCTGACAGAGGAATGACCCATTAGCAGATGACACGTGCCGACCGCCAACTGACAAGGACTGACATAAGCAACTCGTCACAAACCCAACGTCAATTTGGGCCGTCATCGCCCCGGTCGGTAAAAAGGATAGGCCCATCACGAGAGGCCTGGGATTAAAAGCCCAGCAGAACAGAAAGAAGAGGTGCGGGAAGGTGACCGATGAGGAAGCCCCGAGCATCGGGAAACCAAAACTAACAGAGCCTGAATTTTGAAATGAGGTCGGACGATTGGCAATAGCTTTTTCACGAGTCTCCGCTCCTAAAGCTCCCGAAGACTGGGGGGCTACTGATGAGGGCGGAATTCGCCGATCCAAGTAATAAGGGTAAAAACGCAGTAAATAGTATTTGACATGATCAATAGAGTATTCAAAGTCCTTCGAGGACCAATGTGCAAAGATAAAAGTAGTAGAGGGGCCTCATTGATGTGTGATGAACGGCCCACTAAGAGCTTAAATGAGTCCTTCTTATTTTACTATAAAAGGGTGACCCACTTGCCTAAAAAGGGCATTGAATATTACTTTCACGAATTCTCTCTTTATCTCTCTACACTTTCTCTCTCTAGTCACATCTGACTCAAGATCCCGAATATATTCTCCCAATAATTATTGACTCATCACTCTCGACAAAGGAATTAGCATATAAGTACGTTAATACTCCCAATTTTTCACATCAAACGCATATACCATCGTCTTGGGTTTCTTTTTTCCCTTTTAATGCATCATATACAACTAAAATGGGGAACACCATTGAACGTGTCCAAACTTCCGCAAAGCCCGATCGGAGTAGTACACATGTGTATGCTTGACACTCGCAGTGATACCATGGTACCAAACTATATCCAATGATGGGAAATAATCGCTTATGGGGCGGTAAGGCTAAAAAAATACCTACAGAATAAAATAATACAAACAATAACACAAATGAGGTTTTCTAGCTGTTAGTGTCTACACCACAACTAACAACAAAACAAAAACAAAATAATATCAAACCCAAATGTTTTATATTATTCTTATTAACTTAGAAATATTAAAAAGATTTTAACATGTTAGATACTCATATATTAAATAAGTACTCTTACTATTACATTTATAGTACAAAACTTATATACTAATCAACATGTATTAAACAATATTTTCATAGTTAATATATCTTAAACAATTAATTATTAGAAAAATATAAAACTAACATCGCTCTTTTATAGAATTTTGAAGGTAATCCTCGAGTTTAGTTTCGTCTGAGAATCGTAAATGGACCCACCTGCATCCCATCGAGCAATAATCGACGGGATCTATGTAACTCGCATACATAACCGGATGAACTGAAATAAAATGATACTGTATCAACGTATCAAGAAGAGTCATACACCCGCCCATAGTCCTCATCACCTAAAGAGAGCCGTCTCTAAGATGATGACACAAATATGTCAAACCCATAGTGCCCCAAGCATAGCTCATAACCTGCACGACCAAGTCTTATAATATGATTATGTACTTGCAATTGGCGTACGCCTTGCTCTTATCAATAAAGAGGCTACAAGCGAAGATATGGAGAATACATGCACGCGCGACCTAATGGACAATATCGTTAGTGATAGAAGCGTTGCTGTCGTGGTAGACTACCCCGCTAAACCTACTCCGTAGAAAATCGAGATCCAAACCAATACCTTTATGTAACTCAATCTTAGTGGTAAAAATCTCATAATCAATACCGAGTAGTAAGGCAGCCTTGCGTATGACCTACGACTTGTCATTAATAACCAGAAACATAGCAATATCACCTCAAATGTTTAGCTCAATATGGTATGCATATCATCAAGGGTGATAGTCATATCTCCGAAACTGAAGTGAAAACTATTCGTTTCCTGATGTCAACGCCCTAAGAATAATTTGGTGATAGCGGATTACGACTACGTATATATAATGGCTCGATAAGCATACCGAAAGACGTGGTATTTAACACATCCAATCCTACCTTAAACTTCCAGACTCCATCTTATATAGTGGGTGAACAACCGTATCTCACGATCCTACAAATAATAAATTGGAGTTAGTAAAATATAACGAATAGTAATATTTCACTAAAAAATTAATAATAAATCTTAACATTACCTCTCCCTACCAACTATAGTAGGCAGTATGTTGGGTGAACGTATCACGAAATAAGCTACATAATCGATCAGGAGGCATAAATTGAGGCAGACCTCGACTATGGGCATGCAATAATCGCTCGAGGGAAACGCTTGACAATGTAGATTCGGTTGGAGGAGGTGTAGAACTGGATGAAAGAGGTGGTAATGGAGGCGGAAGCGACTCCAAATAGTAAAAAGACTTCTTTGCGTTCAGATGTGTTTCCTCTTTTTGCTTGATTATTTATTCTTTTTGTGTACATACCATCACCCTCGCCCGAATCCTAACCTGGATCCATAATAAAAAACATAAAATATGAGTAAACCTACTTGAAAATACTAAATATCAAATGACAAGATTTTTTAAAAGAAATAACACAAACATAACCAATACAACCAAACAAACAAGATAAAACCAGTCTGAATAACATTTGGTCACCGTAAATGACCGACGTCAACTGTATGGCAAACTGGTAGCTCTAGACACCAAACATTTGGCGTAAGGTCTACCAGCCCGATATATGGTTGAGACATAATATATAGCTCATGTCAGACGTTTGGCGTGACCCTTATCATTCGCATCAGCCATATGGCATGGGAGACCTAGTTTCTGCCAGTTTTTATACCAAGTGTTTTTGCCAATCATCGGTGAAGAATACTGTGACCTGCAAACTAGTAAAAAGACTGAGTACTAAAAGTTCAATTAACAACCCAACCCTACTCAAATATAATAATAAAACATCAATAACCTAAGATTATTATACTTACATGTGAGAACGAGTTTTCACCTTTCGATATCAATTTCATTATGTTAGAGTCCTCAAACGAGTTGTTGGATGGTTCAACGATTTACTAGAGTTTTCAATCGAGTTACTAGATACTTTAGTTAACTCTTTCAATCTCGATCAAACAAAAACGTATTCTCTCTATTTTACAAGTGATGCTTTGAGTACTAGATAACACTTTTACAATGTGGTGGTGGTTTCAACAAACAATTAATTGTTATATTAAATTGAAAAAATTAACTATATTGTGCAAGAAAGAAAAAAAATAGTTTTAGATGTTTTTTTGCTTATTTTTTTGTTCGTTTATCATGTTTAAAATTGTTGGTGGGTTGTAGAAATTTATTAGATTAAGTTAGATATATTTGTACCCTCAACTTATCATAATAATAGAAGTGGTTTTGGTGGCCTCCTCATAAGTTTCGCGGTTCTTTACTCTTCACATCGAAGAAATTTTTCAATGTAAATTTTTTGTGTGTTGATTTATTTTACCGTTGGTATTTTTTGTGATTAGGTTTATGGTTTTCTTTGGTTAATAAATTGGTGAATCGCGGTTATTGAATTGGATTTATTGTTTATTTGGTTGGTTGTCTTGAAGTTGATCTAGTGGACGGTTGATATACTACTATTTGGGTCCAACAGTTGGTATCGGAGCTCCACTCCAAGACGACACGTTACGTGAGTGAAATTCTTAGATGTCAAACATGATGAACCTCATCAAGTGAAGTGACTTGATTAAAGTATATCAAGACGGCGTGGTTTGATTGAAGTGACGCTAAGGAACATGTAGTGTGGTTAGATAAGAATGAATAGATAGATCCATTGTAATGTTTGATGACTCAGATAATAAATCTCGACACAACTCAATTAGAGTGAACATATGTAAGTCAATTAACGGAAGGTTAAAATGATAGGATTTGTTAAGTACGATCAATACGTATATATATATGTAAAAACATATCTAAACTAGTATCAAACCTTTTAATTCTACACACTCCTATAATTAATACTGTAAATATTTTTTCAAACCATATTCTAATATATCGCTAAACCATATATAAACTTTAGATTATTTAGACATATGTCATTTTTTAGCTAATATAAATTTATCGCTACGGCTTAGATAATGGGAAAACGGAGTCGAACATCGAACATCTCGAAGGTATCAAAGATTACAATATTTGTATTGGTTTCTATGTAGCCACACCATGCAAGCTTTTATGAACGCACGCTATGTTTAAAAGAGATTTTTCACCAACATAACAACTAGCTTATACAAGAACACTTTCAAAAATCATGTATAATTGACTTGTTCTCAAGTAATTTCGTCTAATTTTTCACATTGTTTGGACAATGTTTATGTTCTCCATTAAGAAATGAGCTCTAATGCTTCCCTTGTTTTTCCTATCATGTTGAATACGGTGGCAGCAATGTGAGATGGTGTTAGACCGGCTTGATCCATTTGATCGGCTGGTGATCCGTGCTCGATATATCGATCCGGTAGAACCATTGGTCTCCACTGCAAGACAATATCATTTCGATCAGCCAGAACTTTATATTGAGATTGTGAAAGTGTTTAAGCTTTTAAAGTAGTTGAAATGGTGTACCTTTACTGTGCCGTCAAGAAGGCCATCAAGCGCAAGAAACTGAGCGACGTGAGATCCAAAGCCTCCAATTGATCCTTCTTCGACAGTGACCAAAACCTCGTGCGATTTAGCAAGCTTCCTAATAAGAGAATGATCCAATGGTTTACAAAACCGAGCATCCGCTACTGTTATTCGCAGGCCATGTTTCTCCAGCATCGAAGCAGCAGCTAGGCAGTTCTGAACTGCTGCTCCGTAACCTAAAAGCACAACTCTTTCACCTTCGACTAATATCCTACCTTTTCCAACCTGTAACGGAAATAATAAAAAATGAAATGAAGATGTTTTGAAAATTTTCACTGCGAAAACAAAAAGCTTGAAACGTTTTCATAAACCAAAGCAGCCTAGCATCTCGCAGAAGATGGTTGATTAGGAAATAAATACTTAGAAAAACATACCGTTAGGGGAGTGCCTTTGTTTCCGGGTGGCAGCTCGACACCTATTCCGTTTCCTCTTGGATACCGAAAGCAGCTGGGTCGGTCATTTATAGCAGCAGCGGTTGCCACCATGTGAAAAAGCTCAGCCTCGTCAGATGGAGCCATAACTACCATATTAGGGAGACATGCCATATAAGTAACATCAAACGATCCAGAATGAGTCGGACCATCTGCACCAACAAGACCAGCTCGGTCCATGGCGAATCTTACTGGTAGTTTTTGCAAATCAACATCATGTACTATCTGCATAATGTGGCAAATATATTATTACCCGTTATAGTGTTAAGGAGCCTTTTGCATGAAGGACGAGATGAATAGATAGTAAAAGCGTAAATAAAATATGAACTTGCCTGATCATAAGCCCTTTGCATGAAGGTCGAATAGATAGTACAAAACGGTTTAAGGCCTTCACAAGCCAGACCCGCCGCGAATGTAACAGCATGTTGTTCAGCAATCCCAACATCGAAACACCTTGTTGGAAAACGACGAAGGAAGTGATTCAATCCTGTTCCACCCCCCATTGCAGCATGGATGGCAACAATATCGCTGTCCTGTTCCGCTTCAGCTATTAGAGCTTCGGCAAAGTATGTTGTGTAAGGTTGAGTCTTGTTAACTCCTTTGAATTGCTTTCCGGTAGCTAAATCAAACTTTGCAACTCCTGCAAATGTTAAAAGCAAATTAAATCTCAGAATTAGAATTTAGAACTGTCAATAGAAGTAACTTATGCAATGTGAAATATGCACATAATCTACGTTACCGTGGTACTTGTCTGCAGCTCTCTCCGCATAAGGATATCCTCGGCCTTTCTCGGTTACAACATGGATCAAGACCGGACCAGTTGTTTTAGTACTTTTAACTTCTTCAAGAATGGCGACTAGATCATCAATGCTATGGCCGTTAACCGGACCAATGTAGTAAAGACCTAGCTCTTCAAAGAGAGTTGATCCTGAGCCACTTATCATTCCACGTGCGTACTCGTCAACCTTTGCAGCTATCTTCTGCATTCGTCCACCGATCTGTTTGGTTACACCCTGTATAAGGAGTTTTATATCAATATCATTAGCAATAATTAGGGTCTTTTAAGCTTGCCTCGTTTTTAGAATCTATATCCGCGGTACTCTTGCGTCTAAATTTACTTTAAGATTCGTAGGTCATTTATGAGTTAAAAACGATAGAGTAATTGATTACAAATGAAGGTTACCTTGGCCACCTCTCTGAGCTCACGAAGAGGTCGGTTTGACTGCAACCGACTAAGGGCGCTACTCAAAGCTCCTACAGGTGGTGTAGGCCCGTCTAGATCGGCGGTAGGCAAAGATACTTGTTTGTTGTCGTTAAGAATCACAATCATGTCTGAATCCAAGTAACCCGCGTTATTCATTGCTTCATAAGCTTGTCCTGCGGTCATTGCTCCGTCACCTATAACAGCAATTACGCTGTTCTTTCTACCTTTTAGATCTCTTCCAACTGCCATTCCTGCTCTTGCAAATATCGATACGAAAATTAACAATCGCTTCGAGACAGGAACGTAGGTAAACAAAACATTCCATAAACAGCTGATGTTTTAAAACCTGGTTCTTGAGTTCAAAAATTTATAACCAGATCACTACGACGAGCCTATAGAATAGAAACTTCGCATTTCCTCGATTAAGTAAAGGATTCCTCATTTGTCTCGCCATTTTAACCACACAGAACAGATAAAAAGTGACACTGTTAGTGACTGATAATTACCTAAGCCAGCAGAAATAGTAGTAGAACTATGGCCAGTTCCGAAACAATCATGCTCGCTCTCTGATCGTCTAGTAAATCCCGAGAGTCCATCTGTTTGTCGTAAACTATGCATCTGATCTCTTCTTCCCGTCAAGATTTTGTGCGGATAAGACTGCAGTTTCAACCATAATCAAAATAACAAATTAAAATTTACACTAAAAATACAAATACAAACTCGATTCATTCCTTGTAAGCTTAATTTACTTATACATTATGCGACTGATAACCTATTACGTTACAACGTTAGTCCAAACGCACGTAACTAGAGTTCTCGTGCATTAGTGCCGGCATAAAAGTAAAAACAAAAATCATAACGCGACTAGTACTAGACTACTAGTAACTGAAGAATCTTGACAGGATTCAATGCATTAGTGCTGTTATTATCGCACCCACGTAACCAAGTACGAGAGCGCGACAACCACGATAAGTACGAAACAGAAACAGAAACAGAAACACAACCTGATGACCAACATCCAAAAGGATCTTGTCTTGAGGAGAATCAAAAACGTAATGGAGAGCAACAGTGAGCTCAACAACACCAAGGTTAGATCCTAAATGACCTCCGGTCTTGGAAACGCTGTTAATCACATCCGACCGGAGTTCTTCACATAGTTGTTTCAGTTCCTGTAATAAAAAATGTAAATAATATATCACGAACTACTCCATAATATGACTCAACAGTCTAAATAAGCAAAACACCAACCTTGGTAGATAGATTTTTCATATGAATTGGATAGTTGATGGTGTCCAAAAGAGGAGTCGGTTGCTTTTGAGAATGATACTCTCCTTTTTCAGGCAGAGAAGCACAAACCATTAGGCTCCTTGTTCTTTTCACCTGCAACAAGTTACACCACAAAAAGGTAAACTTAACAACACACCGTATAATAAACATATTCTTTTTTTCTACACCAACTGGGCACAGTATGACGCAACAGCCTCCAAACCAAACGCCAGAAGGTAAACCAGACAAGATAGGCTCAGCCAAAAGAGTGTATATGGAGTCGAAGTCATGACCAATGGTCATAATCATGTCTTACTTCACCAACTCGGCTTTCGAATAAGTTCAAACATATTTTTAAAAAAATTGAGAGAGACTAACATACCATATTGAGAGTTGATTGGCTTAGCAGCTCTGTCCCCATCAGAAACTGAGAAGAGAGATAACATTGTTTCTGAGCATCTACTGCAATGGCTCGATTCATAAGTGCAGGAGATGAGGAAGTAAAGAGAGCCATTACAGAACCACAAACAAGACAAAAAAAGAAAGCTTTGAACAAAAGAAGACTGAAAATCAAAACTTTAAGAGACAATAGTTAAACTCTCTTTAAACTCTCTGTTGCTTTCAGTTCCAAGAATCTAGGAAGACCTGTCCAAACAACGTTGGTTTGCTTATTTATAGCCCAGTGAGACACCACAAGGCCATAATGGCCACCTTTGGCTAAAGTTTCATTTTTTTTTTCAAATATGGTTTTTTTATTTTTAATACTAATTATAAAATGGATAAAAAAAATCATATAGTATAGGTTTTGACTAAGAAAAAAAACCATATTTGTTTTACTATCGATATTAAAATTATAATAATAAATACATGATACTATAAAGTTTTACCAACCTTATTTTCTTATACCAATTTAAGAAATAACTTCTAACAATATTTAGGAATTTAAATAACTAGTCAATTTTTAATATGGGATAAAAACATTAAAATCTTATTATACTTTACCGACCTCATCTCAACGCATCTTTAATGGTTGAAAATATATTTCGTATAATTAAGGTAAAATTATCTAATATACCACCAACTTCCACCTCTAATTCAGTATATATTGATACTGATAATGCTAACCAGTGACAAAGACAATGCACCGGCTAAAGTTACTATTTTAAAAATGAAAAATTAAATATTTAATTATAATATTTTCAAAAATAATAATTAAAAGTTTATTTAATTATTTTTAATTAAATTTTAATAAAAATTGTTATATTAAAATATGTATCTAGTCATTGATATTATAATTATTCGAACTACTTACTTTTTATATATATTTAAAAATTTAATATATTATCTTTAGAAAGAATAAAAGAATATGTTTTTTTGAATTTTTTTTAATACGATATTACGTCAAACTCTTCATTGGTTGAAAATTATATAATAAGTCCTTTAAAAAAAATATGTATAGTATTTCTTGATATATATAAATTACATGTCCCGTAATTGTTTTTATCAAATCTTCCAAAGTTGGATAATACAAATTTAGGATTAGTTTATCCACGTTAATCTATCATTAGATTTTTTTTTAATTCTTATAACGGATTCATGTACGGAATCAGATCTGTCATTAAAGTCGTCTCTTGTTTGCCCATTCAATCAACAAAGTAATTAGATTATTTATAAATATGGTTGGAATTCAAAGTTTGGATATTCTGGAAAAGTCTCTCTACATATCATAAGTGCATCTTTCCGTCCCCACCTTTAATTAGATTGAACTCTTGAGCATGTGTCCACAATATAGTTACAGTTCGGTATTATATATTACCGGAATTATCACGCATATACTTCCCCTAAAAATATGACTTTACCAAGCATGAACCTGCAAATCCACCTAGAAAGAAAACACTCACGTCCCAGAACACTTCTTCTACACTTATTGTCAAACGATCCGGCCATAAGC
The DNA here is from genome assembly GCA_036936605.1 of Limnanthes douglasii subsp. nivea. Taxonomy (NCBI): domain Eukaryota; kingdom Viridiplantae; phylum Streptophyta; class Magnoliopsida; order Brassicales; family Limnanthaceae; genus Limnanthes; species Limnanthes douglasii. Next base: position 6,879,874 of record JAUPFV010000002.1, on the reverse strand, counting down.
ACTCATCTACGTTGAGTTTAACTCTTGTACTTGGCTTCAACCGTTCTACCAGTACACTTCCTAACGAAACTATAAGTTATCCGTCAACCTCTTATTTCCAAGTTTGAATATAATTTTTGGTCATGTTTCAAACCATAGCCCGAATTTATGCTATAGATTTTTGCATCGGATTGGGTTCAAAAATCGTGGTATTGTTATCCAACCATGTATGTCAAATTATAGACACTCTAGAGTTGAATTTCTTAAGCTCTTGGATTTCCTCCAACAGCTTAATAATTCGCTACATCATCTACAATCTCTTATAGATGCTTGTTCATTTCCTCGTGGATTAACAAAAATTTCTCGTTACCTACTTTGAAATTCCAACGCACTTCCAATAGGTGCTACAGACCGCGCCATGCTCCCATGATTATTTTTTAAATCTGCAAAGCCACTAGATGATTTCTAAAATTATTTGTAACTTTCACAATCTCAGAAGTGAATATTCGTCTCTAAAGCCTTACCACATCCACCACAAATAATCGGCACTGTGACATCATTTTTCACCAAATTAACCATCGTCAGAGGCTTATTAATTATAAGTGGTTTAAAATATTAATTATAAGATATTTAGTTTAGGTACCAAGCTATTTAAAATTATTCATAAAGTTATTTAAAATAATTGACACTGTGACATCCCGTTTCACCAAATTAACCATCGTTAGAGGCAAATTAACGATCGTTAGAGGCTTATTAATTATAAGTGGTTTAAAAGGTTAATTATAAGATATTTAGGTTAGGTACCAAAATATGTGTTATGTAGTTAAATGGATTTGTTTAAAAAATTAAACTTAATGCAATTACATATTTAGCAAAATTTAATCTAAAATAATAATATAAGAATTTTAAATAAATAAAAATATAATCACCTTAATATTTATTTATTTTTTGAAATAAAATGTATTATTTAAGATATGGTAATTTAATGAGTGAAGCATGGTTATACGCTTTTGGTGGGTTTGATTTTTCTTTCTTGATAAATAATATAATATCGATAATGTGATGATATCTCTTTTATTTTTATTTTTATTTTTATGAAACTTCATATTTATCGTGGTGGTTCCCAAAAATAAATCAATATCCAAATTTGATTATTTTGATTTGAGGTTAAATTATGTAAATATTATCAAACTTCCATACTTTTAGAATTTGATAGATGAAAGAACAATGGAGATATCTTTTCAATCAATCCATAACAAGAATAATGTCAATACAAGATATGAAAAGTCATTTTAACCTAATATGTTCTTCAATATCAATTTCACATATATCGCATACTTAATTAACTATTTTAGTAGATCGCATCGAAGACGTAACACCGAACATATTATTTAAAGATAAAAATCATAATCCTAAAGTTTACACAAGGTTTATTGCTATAAATGAGTGTGTTGCACCAATATCAAATAATATCATTGCATAATAACTATAAATTTACAACATACGTTCAATATTAGCATGCTCTAGAATTATGACATAAATCCTTATTGTTTGTTGTTGTCAGGATTGTGTTGGTGGTTGTTGTTGTATATGTCGTTATTGCATTGTTGGTGGTCACAAATTCATATTCCACGATTATGGACATTTTATGTTATAGTGTCCGCCTGGATGGTAGTTAAAACACTTGACATCTTCGGGTTGTCTTCTAGTATAATCACGAGTTTGATCATTGAATAATCTATAATTATAAACATGATCTTTTATTCTAATTTACCATTATTTTACGCATATTGCTCATAAAAAAAACTACATTTGTTTCTTTGTCTTCCAGGGTTGTTCACCATTCCAAGTTGGGTGTTGGTTTTGGGATTATTTTCCTTAAAATTTCACATTATTTTTCTATTTGTATTCATTTTTACCTTATTCGATTGCTAAGGGTTTTTCAACTACTTATTGATATTTTTTCCTTCGCCCCCAGTAAAAATCGGATTATAGGTGGAACCAGTTTTTGTAGAAATCTTCAAACTTTTCGTTCTGGAGGAGTGATCATATGTGGTGCAAAACGATATAATGCTTCGAAATAGTCTTGATACTCCATAGCACTCATTGATTCTTGTTTGAGTTTCATAAAATCGGTTTTTTTTCTGGTAAATATTTTTCAATAATATTTTTCTTAACCCCCCCCCCCCCTAGATAATGTTTGTATATTCACTTCTCCAAGTGTAACCTTTACTAAGTCTCAAAGTCCCACAATTTCTAGTTTTCTCGTTTAGGTAATATACTGCTAATTTTATTTTCTTTATAGTGGAACAATCTATTACTTTGAAAATATCTTCTAATTATCGGATCTATTTTATGATTTATTAGGTTCATATCTGCCTACATATGTTTCTAGTATAAAAACCTTAATTATTCTTGTTAGCTTATCATTGGTGGCAGATATTCTGCGTATTTATTTTTTCTAATTAGTTAACAAACACTTTCGTCATTTGATAGTGTTATTTTTTAACGTTTTTCGAGTGTTTATTTCTATTTAAATTATAAATCTTGTCATTTTAAATGAAAGTTAAATAGTCAAACATAAAATTATTTCTATGTTCTAGTGATTTAGACGAACTCATTAATTTATCACTAACATCTAGACCATCATTTGAGAAGTGTTTTTTCATTAACAACAATCTCTACTAGTTACAAATATTATTATTATTTATCAATCTCTATATCATATATATATATATATATATATATAATTTTGAGAATATAAAAAAATGATAATCTGTAGGTTCTTGTGTAGCGGTTCATTGTTTTGTTATATTATCAATTTTTGTTTTGTTAAAAGATGTTGAATTGTTAGTAGAATCGAGTTGTTGGTGTATATCAAAAGTTACAGAGTTCTTTGAACAGAGTAATGCATTTTTAGAATCATAAATTCACAAAGTTTTCCACGTGATAATGCTGCAATATTACATTGAGGGACAATGTCTGCTTAAATGCATTAAGGGGATATTAGAACATTCTTGGAGGCAGCCCATAAGTTTATCAATAATAGGCTTAAAAGAATACTCATATATGCCCTTGATGACTTTCTATCATCCACTTATCCATAGTAGTTGGATATTTATATTTTCAAGTCATGGGCTAAGGAAATACCGATAGAGCACAACTTGATTTTGAAATATCGAAGACGTAACACCGGACATATTATTTAAAGATAAAAATCATAATCCTAAATTTTACATAAGGTTTGTTACTATAAAGGAGTGTGTTGTACCAATATCAAACAATATCATTGCATAATAACTATAAATTTACAACATACGTTTAATACTAGCATGCTCTGGAATTATGACATAAACCCTTATTGTTTGTTGTTGTCAGCATTGTGTTGGTGGTTGTTGTTGTTGCATATGTCGTTATTGCATTGTTGGTGGTCACAAATTACCATTCCACGATTATGGATATTTTATCTTATAGTGGCTTACTGATGGTAGTTAAAACACTTGACATCTTCGGGATGTCTCTTAGTATAATCACGAGTTTGATCATTGAATAATCTATGATTATAACATGATTTTTTATTTTATTTTACCATTATTTTATACATGTTGCTCATAAAAAACTACATTTGTTTTTTTATTTTTCCAGGGCTGTTCACAATTCCAAGTTGGGTGTTGGCCATCCAAGGACTTTGGATGTTCAAAAGACTTATTCGGCCTTCATCCGAATAGTAATACAAAATGTGTCTTGGCCATCCAAGGACTTTGATTGTTCACAAAGATAAAAAAATAATACATGGTAAAACCTTAGGGCTTGTTCCCTTCGGACGTTCCTTCACCACCACCATCACCGTTTTTAGGGCTTTTGAATTTGACACTCAAACTCTCACCTATTCCTTCTTCATCATCAGTAGTGGAATCTATTCTACTGGAGTAGTTGTGCTTGTCGCCATCTGTCATAGTATGAAATGGAAGGTCTTCGTAATCCACGTATTTCCATAAGGGACTAAAGGTCCTCCTAGGGAAGGTTTCATGGAACAACAACACCATGTCAGACTTGACCCCATCATCTTTTTTTTCTAAGGAGTTTATTACTCAATTGGCGTACTCCTCAATACCTGCTTTGATAGTCTGCTCCTCCTGGCTCTTCATGACCTCATTTTCTTTGGTCATCTCTAAAATAATGCTCTCTAATTTAGTCTTTTCATTGGTTAGGGCTTGAATGGAACCATCCTTGGTCATCAACTCCTCCTTCAATGCTGTAAGGTTTTGTGAGGAAGAGGTTTCTAAGTCAGAGTACTTAGTTTGGAGCTCAGTTCTGGCTGCTTCTGATGTGGCTAGCTTAGTTACCAAATCCTCCTTATCATTCTTCAGTGCCTCCATTTCCTTCTTCAGTTCCTCTATACTTTGCTGAGAACTTAGGAGATTGCTTGACATAGATTGTTTGTCAGAAGTGAGGGAGTTGATAAGGTTGGTCTGACTTTTCACCTGCATCTCCAGATCAAGTATTGGCCGGATATGACCGAGGAGGGAGTGGCTCAAGACATCTTGTTCTCTGGATACGGAGAAGGATTTCCCATTGAAGGTCACCATGTTGGAGGAACTGGAGGGACGATAGGGACCTGCAAAAGCATCATTTTTGAAATCATTAAAGTACAAGCCAATGTCTTGAAGGGCACTAAGGTCCACTTCATCATTCCCTCCACCAGCAATCTCTCCAGACTGAAGTTTTATTGAGATCTCCTTTTGCAAAGTAGGATGAGCAGGGGTTTTTGGAGGTTGGATTTCTGAAGGACGAAGAATTATTTCTTCTCCCAAGGTGACTTTCTTCTTCTTGGCCGCTTTCTCATCAGTGTTGGCCCTACGTTTCTTGTCCTTCTTAAGGGGCTTTAGTGGGTTCTGTAACCCTCCAGCTTCCCTCACTATTTCAACTTATACTACTTTGAGCAGAGTTGCAGCAATCCCCCCTAATTCCCAGAACCAGTCCCTTCTGTAGATGTTTGAACCAACTCTGTTGCAACCTTCTTCTTTTTGTTCTTCATCTTGCATCTTTGGTTTCTGTCCTTTAGAGAATCAAATTAGGAGGAGGAGGGGTGATTAGCTCTTCCCATGAAAGGTCTCTCCGACCTATGGTGTTCCACAGGCGAGACCTCACAAAATTGCCCGATGTGAAGCAATTGTGGAAGACATTCCCCCAGCGATCCGAAGCCTATGCATTAAGCTTTGCACAAGTATTCTGACCTTCCTCCAAGTGGCCGGTGAACTCCTTCGGTAAAACTAGAGAGAAGTAACAAACGAGTCAGAATAAGGAAGCCTATAGTGTAAGAAGAAAAATTTGTAGGACAACGAAAAGAAAGAAAGTTACCTATGCTTTTACACCTACTAGTCAGCAAGTTAGGGTTGGTATTGGCCTTAATCTTCTGGCCATTTTCCCACGTCCCACTAACAAATAGGAACTGTGTCCTCCAATTCTTTTCAGACTCCAACAGGTCGTCCACAACCTTAAAGTCATTCCCCATGTTGTGATGGTAGAATGGAATCTGATGGTTTTTGCACAAGCTTGCTACAACAGTAAACTGCTCCATCGGAAGGGGGATATTTGATAATCTGGATGCCATGATACATGCAAGGAGTGAGTACCAGGAATTGGGGCTTAACTTGCTGGGGTAGAGCTTGACCAAATGAAAATATTTAACAATCTCTAGGTCTAAAGGGAACCGGAGTCCCCAGTTTAGCACTTCAGTAAACACTACCACCTCATTTAGTTTTCAGTGATGGTGTGGACTGCCTTTAGCTACCTCTGATCCGGAGGGTTTTGACAGTGATAGATTGGACTGGGTTTTGGTTTGGCGAGTCGTCCGGTGATGGGTTATCTTCTCCAGAGACTTTTTTGTCTCAGAGCCCATAGCTATAAATGGAAAGGGTTTTCTGATACTTGAAACAGAATTTTCCTTAGACACAGGAGGTTAAGAATCTTGAACAAAAGAACCATAAGGGATGGATGAAAGGTTTGGTTTGAATGAAAGTTGTTTGGGTCTAGGGTTTTTGGAAGAGGATGACCCTTGATCGGCGTCTTGAGTTGGCTGATTGGTTTTCTCACCTGGAGAAACTGGGAGGCCGACGACGATACGGTTCCCTCTTTCTACCTTCTCTGCTCTCTCTAACTATGACAAATTCAACCGGCCACATTTAACTAAAGCGTTTCTGGTTGTGAACATAAAATCTCTCAAGAACAATTTGAATGTAAAGATGAATTTCTCTCTAGGAAAGCTTTGAGTGTAGAAGATAATGAAATAGTAAAAGAGTATTTATATAACAGTAAAAAACAGTAGTTAAGGGTTTTTTGCAATGATTAAGGGCTGCGCACCACTTAATCCGGCAGGGGTAATTCAGATACTTCTGTCACAGCCCACCACTTAATCCGGCAGGGGTAATTCGGACCATATCCCTCCACTGAAAATCCGAACAGGACAAATGTAAAACACCTTTTGATTAAACTATTTGCTAATCTACTTAAAGACTAATGGGTCCTTAAACTTGACTCGGTTTCACAACTTGACCCGGTAAGCCCATGTGTTATTAATTAAGAGTATAAATACCCAACCACTCTCATTAATGAGGGTGATCAACATTTAATACAAGTAGGCTGCTTAATTATCCCACTATTCCTCACACTAAACACAAAATACCCCAAAATTACTAAAATACTTTACCAAACTACCCTCAGCCTAAAATAAACCAAACCACATATAACCAAAGTAAATGCATCAGTAAAATCTATCATTAATGTTTCAGTTAGATAAAAACACAGAATACCTGATGAAAATATAGAGTCGATAAAATAATTAAGTAACAACATGAGCAAAATAAAAAAAACAGTGGTAAAATAAAAGCATAAACAAAAAAAAGAAACAATGGAAAAAAATGGAAGCATCGGCCAAGTAGATAATGCTAGGCAGTCGATGCTACAAGTGTAAAATAACGTACAATAAGATGAAGATAAACATGATAATGGAAAATACTTAAACATGAAAAATAAAAAAATACTAGAAGATAACCGAATGTGGTTGAAGATAGTAGAATATTTATAGAAGATATGACATATTACTAAAATATATATAAGTTGAAAGTTAATATAGTTTTTTATGTAATAGATAGCTTATACGTGTGATACGATACATGTATCATCCATTCCAAATAATTAAGAATTAAGTAACTATAAATAGAGGATCTAATCATTGTAAATATGAGTGATTTATTGGATAACATCACATTTCTTTATTACTCATCATCAATAATTAGTCTATTTGTTTTGCCAAATACTAAGAGGAATTTTCCTGCATAAATAATGAAGTGTTGAAGAAATGTGAAGAACCTCTTACTTGTTATCAAAGTGTATTAAAGACCTTTATTTTTAATTTTATAACATGGGTTATAGGCCAAGTAGATAATGTTACGCAGTCGATGCTACAAGTGTAAAATAACGTACAATAAGATGAAGATAAACATGATAATGGAAAATACTTAAACATGAAAGATAGAAAAATACTAGAAGATAACAGAATGTGGTTGAAGACAGTAGAATATTTATATTAGATATAGCATATTACTAAAATATCTATATAAGTTAAAAGGTAATATAGTCTTTTATGTAATAGATGGCTTATACGTGTGATACGATACATGTATCATCCATTCTAAATAATTAAGAATTAAGTAACTATAAATATAGGATCTAATCATTGTAAAAATGAATGATTTGTTGGATAACATCACATTTCTTCATTACTCATCATCAATAATTAGTCTAATTGTTTTGGCAAACACTAAGAGGAATTTTCCTGCATAAACAATGAAGTGTTGAAGAAATGTGAAGAACCTCTTACTTGTTATCAAAGTGTATTAAAGACCTTTATTTTTACTTCTATAACATGGGTTATATGCTAAGTAGATAATGTTAGGCAGCCGATGCTACAAGTGTAAAATAACATACAATAAGATGAAGATAAAGATGATAATGGAAAATACTTAAACATTAAAAATAGAAAAATACTAGAAGATAACCGAATGTGGTTGAAGAGAGTAGGATATTTATTGAAGATATGACATATTACTAAAATATCTATATAAGTTGAAAGGTAATATAGTTTTTTTATGTAATAGATGGCTAATACGCGTGATATGATACATGTATCATCCATTCCAAATAATTAAGAATTAAGTAACTATATATAGAGGATCTAATCATTGTAAAAATGAGTGATTTATTGGAAAACATCACATTTTTTCATTACTCATCATCAATAATTACTCTAATTTTTTTGGCAAACACTAAGAGAAATTTTCCTGCATAAATAATGAAGTGTTGAAGAAATGTGAAGGACCTCTTACTTGTTATGAAAGTGTATTAAAAACCTTTATTTTTACTTTTATAACATGGGTTATAGGGTGTACATATATCCATTGAAAACTATCATGGTGGAATTGACGAAGTGAGTAGGACTCACTAGATTTGGATATCTTAGTTCAAAACTCAAAAATTATGCGATGATATTAGAAAAAAAACTTATCAATCAACATTAGTAATGATAATGATTCTTGAATGAAAACAAATACGTGCATGAATTAGAAGATAAAAACATAATTTATTTAATATATATTAGATAAAATAAACACAAAAATAGTCAAAGTGTAGTAGATACCAATGTAGGCTTAAATCGCTGCTTCGTCCCTCGACTATCGCGTTTTGTGTCATTTAGTCCCTCGACAAAAAAATCACGGTTGAGGATCCCTCGTCTATCAAAAATCTATAAATTCAGTCCCCGCGCGTGGTTTTTGCTGTAACGCTGCCACGTGTCACTGCCACGTGTCACTATAGTTAAATGATTTGTGTTCCACGTATAGTCCTTTGACTTTTAATTCTATGTTTATCCTTCGAATTTAATATTTCTTAAATATATATTTTTTAGTTTTTCTCAAAACAAAACAGGTGTAGCAAAATTTGCTATACTCTGTTTTTTATTCGAAACTTACTCGCTTGTGACGAAACTGATGAACTAAGAAACACATTCCTGGACAGTATCCTTGGCGTCCTTTCCGATCTTGCCTTGGTTACCTTCGTGTATCCTGGATTTTAATGAATATAGATTCATCAGAGAGATATTTACCCTACTGTGAATCTATATTCATTAAAATCCAGGATACACGAAGGTAAACAACTAAACATCTCGATCAAACCATTACAGAGACTACCCAATTCACAGAAAAGAAAAGAATTTATTTGAAGAGGATCTATGTTTGTGGCAAGCTACGTCGATTACATGATGCCATAAGTATATCACTTTTACCTGTGTATGCCATCATGATTACATGATGGAATAGAAACTACTCTACCGCAATAGTCAAAATCCCAGGTCCATCATCCGAAAAAGTTGCATGTAAAGCCTTAATATTTGACCATTGGATTTCAATTTTACTCTTCAAACCATCCTCCATAACCTCCCAAACAATTTTTTGCAAAGTACATCTTCGCCACTAAATCACCTGCATGTTTGGATTTATACTGCCAACAAATAAACCTAATTCAGCTTCGGGAGCGAGAACGCAGTGTCAAAAGAAAAGGAAAGTTGAATAACTAGATATACCTCCCAAGTCCCAATCTTCAACCCAGAACCAGTAAAATTTGAAGCTTTCAGCTTTTCACCATTGCCAGAAGCCGCAGCTCCTGAAAAAGCTTCCATAGACAGAGAATCAACATTTGAACTACTCCGCCCTTGAGATAGCTTAAGTTGGATCAATTCCAAGAGAGAAGGACTCTTTCTCAATTGCAAACCCAAAGGACTAAGATCCTTAAAAGGGTCTTCCTGCAATAGTAGTATGGGAAAATCAAATCACAGAAACCGATAAGAACAAATTGTACCGAATGATGAACTATGTGAAAATTTGAGTATACCGGCCAGGAATGTGTTTCTGAGTTCATCAGTTTTGTTACAAGCGAGTAAGTTTCGAATAGAAAAAAAAACAGAGTATAGGGAATTTCGCTATACTCTGTTTTGAGAAACTAAAAAATAAAATTAAAAATATATATTTGACACGTGGCAGCATTACAACAAAAAACCACGGTGACTGAATTTATAGATTTTTGATAGACGAGGAATCCTCAACCGCGATTTTTTTGTCGAAGGAACACAAAGCGCAATAGTCGAGGGACGAAGCAGCGATTTAAGCCTACCAATGTATAAACTCATGCTAAAAATTGATTATGTAGAAATATATTGAATTATAAACTATTAGAAAAAAAAAAAAAAAAAAAAAAAAAAAAAACTATTAGAAAAATAGTGGATAGTGGCTTCCCTCCGAAAAGAAATAAAGTCATGCTAAAAGTATTTCGTAACCCAAACCTAAAGAACCAAAAAAAAAGATTAATTTCCTATTTCAACCTATCCAACTGCAACCAATAGACAATGGCTTGTTTTGTTTTTCCGAATCCAAACCCAAACCCAAACCCGAACTCGAATCCAAACCCGAACCCGCTGTCTCCTCTCTCATAATATAAATCAGTAAGTGGTGTGGTGTTCCTTAGACCATGCACGTCGTAAATTAGCAACCCAATAACAAAAATTACTACATATCTCTTACATTTTTCATGTCTTTTTTTGTTTTCCAAATACCTGGGAAAAGAATGTTCTCACACTTTCCTTCAACATTGTTCTCTCTTCTTACAGGTGAAAAACAATACCCAATCTAAGTGAATCCAAAAAAAAACACACATGGGTATTTTTAGTACAATCTTGAGTGCTTTTGGTTTCGGATTCGGGACTACGATCGGGATCGTGATTGGTTACTACATTTTCATATACGCTCTACCAACTGATTGCCAGGTAATTTTGTCAATATAATACAACTTTTTTTGGGTTTTCAATTTTATTTTTTTTGTCTGATTGTGCATTGTTTTCATGATCCAACAATTTTGCACTGTAATAAAAAAAAATCCAGGATCCTGAGATTCGACCTTTGATCGAGCAAGATGATGCAACAATTCAACGTATACTTCCGGAAATACCCCTTTGGATTAAAAATCCAGATTTTGATCGTGTACGTATTGGTTTCGATGTATTCAATTGTTGTAGGTTAAGCCTGTATACGGCAGGCCTGGATTTTCTATGCGTCCACGTTAAGTTCGGTGTGGCAGTATATAGTAAAATCAAGGCCCTATATGGTATCTACTAGGGTTGTATTGTGTTATTTTATCAGGCTTTGAAGGTAATTAGTACCTTCACTATCCGCACCTAATTTCGTGACAGATAGTTCACAAATAAAAAAGTTTTAATGTAGAGACTAATTTTATCAAAAAAAATAGTCAACTGATTAAAACCGGACGATTATCAGGCTTTGAAGGTAATTAGTACCTTCACTATCCATATTTATTTTGCTGACACAGTTCCGCATTGAAAATCTTTAAATGTCATGGATAGTGAACTGATTAAAACCTGATGATTTTTAGTAGGAAACTAGGTTTTGAACGGTAGATGGTTCCTAGACTATATATTTGGTGACAGTTAGTCTTTCGATAAAGTCCGCTGACAATTCCTGGACTATCAGCTTTAGATAAAGTTGATCTACCATATTCTTTGATTGATGGGATCTTGCCACATGTTTAAGGCAAAATGTAGTCTATAATTTGTGACCTAAAGTTTTTCGGACAAGTGGTGATACTGAAATTTTGTCACTGTAGTGACAGGTGACACGTTCATATATATCAAAAGATTTTATGGATTAACTTTATCCAAAACTGATAATCCAAAGAGTACCCTCGGATTTTTGAAAGTGGACTAGCTGTCCCCAAATATGATAGTTATGAGACGATATTTTGTTCAAAGCCTAGAGAACGGTATACGTCACGAAAATAAATAGTCGAAAAACTTTTTTTAGTTAGTAGACGATTCACGAAAGTGGATAATAGTAAATGAACTGATTACTACTCAAAACGTATTTTACTTATATATATATTGATGGATTGTGCTGGATTGTGCTGAATATATAAGTTTGTCATGCTAGATTGATTGGCTTAACAAATTTATTGGAACAATGTGGCCTTATCTCGACAAGGTATGTCAAAATGTAGTTGTTTAGATACTATGTCCTAATAGAACAGCAAAATATTATTATTCTGATACAATAAAAAATTACTATACTACTAGTATTGTTTTTTGAAAAAAATATCAGGCGATTTGTAAAATGGTGAGGGAGATTGCGAAGCCGATTATTGCTGAGCAGATCCCGAAGTATAAAATCGACTCTGTCGAATTCGAAACACTTACTTTGGGCACACTACCACCAGCTTTCCAAGGTTAATATTTTACTTTCCTGCTTGTGCATCTGAAAACTTGCAAGCACTAGTGCTGATAACAGCTAGAAGTTTTTACCCTTTTTGAATTTGTTTCTCTTATGGTAGGGATGAAAGTATATACAACTGATGAGAAAGAAGTGATCATGGAACTATCGCTGAAATGGGCAGGAAATCCCAATATCATTGTTGCCGCAAAAGCGTTTGGATTGAAAGCCACCGTTCAGGTATTTTTTTGTTTTATGAGTGTACTTAAGGTATGTCAGACATACATAAACATCACTTACTAAATAGCTCCGAGACATGAGACCGTTCAAAAACAGGCAGTGTCGTGTCAGAAATCGTAGGCCTTACTTAAAAGTAGTACTTTATTTCAGGTTGTTGATTTGCAAGTATTTGCTATTCCGCGGATCACTTTGAAGCCTTTGGTTCCGACTTTTCCTTGTTTCGCCAAAATATGTGTGTCTCTAATGGCAAAGGTATAGTGTTGCGTTGTTTGCTAGGTAACTTCTAGTTGGGCGCATGTAATGACTTAGATTACGCTCTTTGTGCTATAAGACAAGCTCATTACGAGATTGCTCCCGTCAATGATCAAGTTTGAACGCAACTAATTTCTTTTTTGAAAATCTACAAGAATATGTATTACTACGTTGTTTGTTTGTTTTTAGTGAGTGTTGTTTTATATTTTCCGCCAACGCTATGGATCAGCTGAAAATGATCACATAAATTTGCAGCCGCACGTTGATTTTGGATTAAAATTGCTAGGCGCTGATGCAATGTCGATTCCTGGCTTATACGGTTTCGTCAAGGTAACTTTTATCACAGTTTCACTAATCTCTTTTGTAGCAGGAGCATGAATCTTACCCAAGTTCTTTATTGTTCGGGCGTTTTTTCCAGGATCTCATCAAAGATCAAGTCGCGAATATGTATTTATGGCCTAAATCCCTTGAAGTACAGATAATTGATTCTGAAAAGTAAGAACCTAATTTTGTCAAACTTTTAACCCTTTTTAAAAATTTTCTTGGAAGACAAGCTAACTTGTCGAAAATCGCAGAGCCACAAAGAGGCCGGTTGGAATTCTTAATGTAAAGGTTATACAGGCAATAAAGCTTAAAAAGAAAGATTTACTTGGAGGCGCGGATCCGTACGTTAAGTTGAAGCTGACAGAAGATAATATTCACGATAAGAAAACAACTGTAAAGAACGGCAACTTAAACCCCGAATGGAACGAAGAATTCAGTTTAGTTGTCAAGGATCCAGAGACTCAAGAATTACACCTAAGTGTTTATGACTGGGAGCAGGTACTTTTATTACAAAGTTTGTTACTTTTGAGTCCTTTTATGTCATGTAAGAGATTCGAGTCAATTCGCCAAATGCTTCAGTTCGAGCTAGTTGAGATTTAAGGATTTCCTGGTGTTTAAGCTTGTAAATCAAGTAATCTATGTGCACTAAACATCCCTTTTGATTCAATGATGCAATTTAAACGCTATGCAGGTCGGTAAACACGACAAGATGGGGGTAAATGTAATATTACTCAAAGAGCTTACGCCGGAAGAGCCAAAAGTTATGACACTTCAGCTGCTGAAAAATTTGGACCCAAACGACCCTCAAAACGAAAAGTATCGTGGAGAACTCGTCGTGGAAGTCGAGTATAAAACGTTTAAGGATGATGAGGCTATACCGGACGATTTGGGAGATTCAAACGCACTGGAGAAGGCTCCTGATGGAACACCTGCTGGTGGTGGTTTACTTGTGATTATCGTACACCAAGGTGATGATATTGAAGGGAAGCACCATACGAATCCTTTTGTTCGGTTGCTCTTTAGAGGAGAAGAGAGAAAAACCAAGGTATGCAATTGCTTGCTTAACCACGTTGAATTTTTATTCTTCGTATACATTTCCATTTATTTGTCTAAAAATTAACGACCGAATTTGAAAACAATGCAGCGTATAAAAAAGAGCCGAGATCCAGTATGGGATGAGGAATTTCAGTTCACGCTGGACGAGCCACCAACGAACGATCAACTTCACGTAGAAGTCATCAGCACTTCGTCGCGGATAGGTCTACACCAAAAGGTACAAAATCTACTTCTCTCACATATTGACCTATTGAACATAGGTCATTCCTAGTTACATCCGGAGGTACAGAATAGTTTTAGTAACCGATGAACAAACTTTCGCTATAACATGTAAATAATAATGTTTGATTGTGACCAAAGTCATGAGTTTAAGTAGCCTTTGGTTAATCTTCTGGAGTTGGTTTAAAGACTATTGCGTCAGACTGAAGGTTTATCCTGTGCACACTCGTTGAGTAGCGCTGTGGGTTCCCTCCGGAAAAAAATAGTTATGTTTAATGCTTATAGTTATCGAACATCAGCGTTTATATCACTGATACATTAAACCTGGCTACGGTGTATCAGGAAACCCTCGGATATGCTGTAATAAACCTGACCGACGTTGTGTCGAACAAAAGAATCAACGAGAAATATCATTTGATTGACTCGAAGAATGGTCGGATTCAAATCGAGTTGCAATGGAGAACTTCGTCCTAGTTATGGTGCGGAGTCGAGGAATGGTTATATTTTTCATTGCTGATTTTTTTGCAAGAAGTATCACTCTATGCTCCTGTGTTATCACAATTCAGTCTTGTTTGGAAAAGAATGTCAATTAATTGTTTGTAAGATTCCTTGAAATTTTCAATCTTATGGACCTGTTTGAATGGATCATAGTTGAGAACTAATAATTTACAATATCGGACTCATCTTTGTATAGATATGATTAATAAAAGAGAGTTCAATTTGGTCAATTATAACTCTTTTGTTTACCATTTCGTATGGGTGGTTTTCATATTGTTAATTTTCATAATTTCATTGCGGTTTATTTAAATTATATCTAAATTTTGTATATATTTTTTTAGCTATAGGTTAGGCAAGTTTTGATGTCGGTTAGGCAGGTAATTGTAGCTATTCGTATAAAAATAATGTTACCTAAACAAATAGATACTAAGGAGAACAAAAATGAATAAAAGTTTTATAGAGAAGAATTTTTCTTAGTTCTTATTCTACATAATTTCCACTCGGTTTCCACTATTTCCACATATTTTTCACCGAGTTCCTACTATTTTTCACAGATTTCCTATTGTATTTCTCACTAGTTCTTGAATAATAACCTTCAATTGGTATCGAAGCGTAGATTGGGATGGAGAGAAACTCAACAACGACGATGTCGACGCTGTCGCGAAGACCATCCTCGATTAAACTTCTTATGATAATTTCGACGAATTACAGTGTGTGGACGATATGGATGGAGGTATCGTTTGTCAAAAGTATTTTTTTTCTGAAAAAAGTATATCTTATTTATCGTTCTCGTTCACCTTTTATACTAATTTACAGCGGTTACAACAATTAATACTAGAATCTTTATTTTCTTAAAGTTAACGTAGACTATTGATTATCATAGATATTATACTACAATATATATTAACTCAATCTTTGACTATAAAAATTAGATATGAATCTAATTTATTTCCTGTAACACCCTCCCTCAAATTGATGCTGGTAAGTCAACCAGTAACAATTCGTCAATAAGAAATTGATGTCGCTAACGAGTCATACTTTGGTGAAAATATAAGCCACTTGGAGATCAAAAGAGATGTGAGGAAGAGATATCACCCGTTTTTTCTAAAGTATCTCGAATGGAATGACAATCAACTTCAATGTGTTTGGCGTGCTTATGAAAAACAGGATTGGTGGCAATTTGAATGGCACTAGTGTTATCAGCATGAAGAGGGGTAGAAGTTGTTCGAGGAAATCCAACCTCCTCAAGAAAACCGCATAACCGTATAATTTCGGAACAAGCACTAGACATGGCACGATACTCGGCTTCGGTAGAGGATTTAGAAACAAGATCTTGTTTCTTACACCTCCAAGAAATTAGAGCATCGCCTAAAAACATACACCGACCTGTAGTAGATCGACGTGTATCTGGACATCCAGCCCAATCAGCATCACTATAGGAAACAAGTTGAAGAGATGAGCCAGCTGGAAAGAACAAACCACGAGTAGGCGAGCCTTAAGATAACGAATGACGCGTCGAACTGCAGCAAGGTGTATATCGAGGAGAGAACATAAACTGGCTGACTTGAAGAACAACATAGGATATATCAGGGCGCGTAGTTGTCAAGTAGATAAGACTCTCAACCAAGCGCTGATAAAGAGTAGGATCATCCAAAAGGCTCCCTTCATTTTTCCTAAATTTGACATTTACCTCCAAGAAGTATCAACAGAAGAAGCATCCTCCAGACCAGCCAAAGTGATAAGATCTTGAACATACTTTTGTTGGTTCAAAAAAATACCATTAGCCCGACAATGAACTTCTAATCCTAAGAAGTATGTAAGTTGGTCAAGATCTTTCATATGGAAAGTTGCATGTAACTGTTTTTGAAGCTTAGTAATCAAACTACAATCAGTACAATTGATGATTATATCATCCACATAAACCAAGAGAAGGACTATACCCGATGTAGATGTGTGGAAAAATAAATAAGAGTCATACTTACTTTGGGTAAAACTGAAAGAAAGAAGTGTACGACGAAACTTTTCAAACCAAGCTCGAGGTGCTTGTTTGAGCCTATACAAAGAACGCCTTGACTTACAGATATCATGAGGATAAAAAAATACTCATACCAGATGGAGGCTTCATGTAAATATCTTTTTGAAGATCTCCATGAAGAAAAGCATTCTTAACATCCATTTGATGCAACGACCATGATTGTGAAGCAGCAATAGTCAAAATGCTTTGAACGATGGTAATTTTGGCAACATGAGCAAATGTCTCCCCGTAATCAATCCTATATTCTTGTTTATTACCCAAAGCTACAAGAGGAGCTTTATATCGCTCCAAAGAGCCATCAGAACGTAGTTTCACAGAGAAAACCAACTTACTCCCAATTGTTTTAACTATAGGAGAAAAATGAACAATATCCCATGTATGATTCTCCTCAGGTGCTTGAAGTTCTACTTGCATTGCGTTTTGCCAACACTCATGTTCCATGGCTTGTTTGTAGCTAGTGGGAATTGAAATACTAGATAAATTAGTTACAAGAGAGACATGGGAAAAACACCATACCTATCAGGGGTCGAGAAGGACGAGCAGATCGACGAAGAGTTGTGGAATCAAGAGCAGGATCAGGTGTCGAGACAATATTAGAAGGGATCATAGTCTTGGGACTAGACTCATCTCGATTACATCGCCGATACACCCGGTTTAAATATTTCTACAGATTTTGGAATATCAGAAAAACTAGGTATGAGAGATAAAGATGCAGGAGGTGGATCAACATGAGATGGGAAAAATATTGATTTTTAAGAAAATCACATTCCTAGACATCCGAAGACGACGAGCATGAGGATCATAACAAACATAACCCTTATGAGGAATAGCATAACCAAGAAAATCATATTTTACAGATTGAGCAGTAAGTTTATGACGTTCACGAGTAGAGAGGTGACAAAACAAACACATCCAGAGGTACGAAGATCAGAATATGAAGGAGAATGACCAAACAACTTATAAAAACGAGAAACATGATTTAACATAGGAGAAGGTAAGCGATAAATTAAAAAAAAACAGTCGTAGAAAGTGCTTCACACCAAAAACGAGGAGGAACAGATGATTCAAGTAATATAGTTCTTACCACATCAAGAAGGTGACAATTTTTCCTCTTAGCAGCACCGTTTTGTTGTGATGTCGAAGGACAGGAACGCCGAGAGAGAATTCCTTTATTTTGAAGAAACTTTTGAAACTCATATGACATGTATTCACCCTTAGAATCAGATCGTAAAACTTTTATATTTGCAGAAAATTGAGTGTTAATATATGCAAGAAAGCGTTTAAAACTGAAAAAAAAAACTTCAGCTTTAGCCTGAAGGAAGTAAACCTAAGTACAACGACTAAAATCATCAATGAATGTAACAAAATACTTGTAGTGTGCATGAGAAACAATGGGTGCAATCCCTCAAACATCACTATGAATAACATCAAAACATTGTGAAGCACGAGATGTATGATTAGGAAAAGGTAAAACCTTACTTTTACCAAGTTTGCATGATGTACAATCAAAAGAAAGATCATGAGAATAACATGTTTTATTTACCGATAATCCAGAATGAACCAAAGTGTGAAGTACATCAGAATGTGGATGACCTAGACGTCTATACCATATTTGATTTTGAGAACCAACAACATTATAAGCAAATGAAAGAGAAAAAGTAGGAATATCAGTGGAAGGAGACTTATATAATGGAAAGAGTCGTCCCATTTTAGGACCCGTTACAATCATCTTTCTTGACACTTGATCCTGCACAACACAACCAGAAGAAGAAAAAATGACATGACAATTATTATCGACCAATTGACCAACAAAAGTAAGATTTGTGGAGAGGTCACGAGATACAAAAACATTAGTGAATGTGGAAGAGAGATCACCAACAGCACTAATAGGCACAAAATGATCATCAACAGTGTTAGTTTTCAAATCTCCATCATATTTTTTAACATTAGACAGAGGAACAACGATATTGGTCATATAGTTTGAGGCTCCAGAATCAAAATACCATGGTGTGGAATAATGTTTTGGATTACCCGAGAGTCCAAAAGCAGAAAAAATAGAAATTATCATGTGTTAAACCATTTCAGGAGTAAGTGTGTTTGGATTTGTTGTTGGAGAAGGAACATGAAAAATCGGCGATGCAGTAGGCAATGCAGTAGAACAAGTACTAGTAAAGGCATGATAAGCAGTACCTTGTCGTCGTTCAGGTCGAGTGGGACAAGAAGAGATGATGTGCCCTTGTTTCTTACACTAGTTGCAAACCTTTTTGGGACAATCTCGAGCAATGTGGCCAAAAGAATTACAATTATAGCATTGAATGGCGCGCATGCCTCTATTTTTATTTCTCGCTTGTGTTACATAAGCTACCAGAACTAGTGTACTGATACTAGCTTGATGTTGAATAGATGCCTGAGTTATCATTAGCTGCTCCTCACGAAGAAGTTCACCCAAACATGCATCCACATATCGTACAGGCAGGAAGGTGATTCATCAAATTAGACCATGCGATATCAAAATCCGGTCGTAGGTTCATCAAGAACTGATCTCGTCTGCTGGTTGCATGCGTTGTCTGGATAGCCGAAAGAGCTGAAACAGGAATATCAGCATAAATTATATCTGAATAATCTAACCAAAGGTTTTGAAAACCTGAAAAATATGCTTCAACGTAAATACTTCCTTGAGTGTAATTAGCCAACTCATACTCCAACTGAAATCTCCTAGCACAGTTGTCTTGATTATAAATTATCTTTAGATAATTCCATATACCAGCAACAGTTTTATAGGGCTTCAAGGCGAGAACAAGATGAGGTTCGAGTGAACTAAGAATCCAAGTCATGATTCTAGCATCTTCTATTTCCCACTTGGAGAAAGCATTAGCATCTAGAAGGGCGGGATCACTCCCATCAATATGACCACATAATTATTTTCTTTTCACATACAATTGAAATTATAATTCCCAAGCAGAATAATTTTTCCTCGTAAATTTAATATGAAACGGCTTGAATTTATCCAGTGACATGATGTAATCAAGAAAAACAGATCCACGAGAAAAAAAAATCTAAAATAAAACTAAAATCCCCAAATTATCAAAAGAAAAAAATATCTTACTACCCAAATACTCTCGAAATTCAGAAAAATCTGAAACTAAAATCTCCAAATACTCTTGAAATTTAGAAAAATCTCACCACCCAGAATACACGAAAAAGCTCAACACCCAAAAACTCTACGGAAAAAAAATCAATTCCGCTCTGGTACCATGTCAAAAGTATTTTCTTTTTGAAAAAATATATCTTATTTATCGTTCTCGTTCACCTTTATACTAATTTACAGTGTTTACAACAATTAATACTAGAATCTTTATGTCCTAAAGTTAACGTAGACTACTGACTATATTATACTACAATATATATCTTTGACTAAATAAATTAGATATCAATCTAATTTATTTCCTGTAACAGCGTTGAGAGTTCACAAAGTGTGGAAGATTATTGATCTAGGAGGAAGTGATCCGGAGAAAATCGATGTTGCAATAGCTTTGTTATTCCAATCGATATCGGAATCGCTAATCCTGCAGATTGGAGAACATGAAACGAAAAAATATATATGAGAGGAAATTAAAACTCGACACATGGGAGTAGACCATGTTAGAGAGGCTCGATTGCAGACATTGAATGCTAAATTTGACAGGTTGATAATGAAAGACTCCGAAAATATCGATGATTTTGCTGGAAAATTATCGAAACTATCATCAAAAAGTGCATCTTTAGGTCAAATCATTAAGGAATCAAAATTGTTGAAGAAGTTTATTAAAAGTCTACCAAGACACAAGTTCATACATATAATCTCTTCACTTGAATAGATTCTTGATCTTAGCACAACAGGGTTGGAAGACATGTTGGAAGATTAAAGGCATATGAAGATTGTATAGAAGAAGAAACACATGTATATGAACAAGAGAAGCTTATGGATGTGCACTCAGATAGAAAAGGCTCTAGAGGCGGTTACGGTGGAAGCTGTGGGACATGAATTGGTCGCGTCCGTGGTCGCAGTCGTGGAAGAGATAACGACCAAGCTGCCGATCGGAAGCAATCAAAAGACAAACAACAAAAAGATCACTTTAAGGTTGTGTGTTATCGATGCGATAATAAGGGTCATTTTGCGAGATTACACCTCGAGAGAGTACAAAAACATGAAGCTAATGTGATTGAAACACAAGAAGCAGATGGTGCATTATATATGCATGAAGTAGTGTTATTGTACGAGGAGAAAGTAAAATTGAGTAAGCTTGAACCCATTGCAAGGGATGCCACAATTTGGTACTTTGACAAGGGAGGAAGCAATCATATAACAGGTAACAAATAATTATTTGCTGAATTGAATGAACGAGTCATAGAAAGAGTGAAATTTGGTGATGGATCGAGTGTTGAGATAGCTAGTAGAGGAACCATTATGTTTGTTTGCAGGTCTGGTGAGCAAAGGTCATTAAAAGATATATATTATATACCTGATGTAAAACACAATATTATTTGGGCAAGCGACATAAAATAGATGTGAAGTAATAATGAATGATGATTATTTGACACTTCTCAATCCATATGGAAGGGTGTTGGTTCATGTAATAAGAAATTCTCATCGACTTTATAAGGCAAACATGAAGGTAGAGAGTAGCATGTGCTTACAAGTTAAAATCCATGAGAATTGGAAGTGGCATTAAAGGTTTGGGCACGTGAATTTCAGGACTTTGAAATTGATGGGAGATAAAACAAATATGGTGATAGGTATGCTGAAGATTTTAGTAGGAATCGAAGCTTGTGAGTCATGTTTGGCTAGAAAACAAACACACAGCTCGTTTCGAGCGAAGACGAGGTATCTCACTTCACGAGCTCTCGAACTTGTGCGTGGTGACCGGTGTGGTCCAATCTCGCCATCAACACATGCTCAAAACATGTACGTTTTTGTTTGATTGATGATTATTCAAGATATATGTGGAGCATACTCATAAGGAGAATAGCGAAGTATTTGAGCGTTTTTAACCCTTTAAGGCCACTGTTGATAAGCAGATCGGGAAAAGAATCAAAACGTTTTGAACTGATCGAGGAGGAGAGTTTATATCGATTGAGTTCAATATATTCTATTAAGAGAGTGATATCAAAAGACACTTGGTTACTCCCTACACACCGCAACAAAACGGAGTTGTAGAGAGGCAAAACAAAACTTTGATGGAGATGACCAGAAGTATGTTGAAAGGTATGAGGCCTCTAAATTACTTGTGGGGAGAGGCAGTACGAAACTCGACTTATCTCATCAATTGAGTTCCTATTAAGTCTTTAGAAGATCAGACACTATACGAGTGCTACATGGATAAGAAACCGAAAATCGAACACTTGAGGATCTTTGGTTGTTTGGCTCATGTAAAGATCAACGGCGCATATCTAAAGAAACTCGACGAGAGATCATGGTCGCTCGTGAATCTCTGAACCGGACCAGGCTCCAGCGTTACTGTTAGAATATTCACGCAATAACATGTTTTTAGTGCGCTAGCATGTAACACATTCACGCTGCATAGTATTAAAATGTTTTTCATGTTTGGATTTTGTTAGGATATTCAGTGTATTAAGTTTCCTTGTATAAGCCTCTAAGTTCTCTATATATTGAGATCCTTACTTGGGTTTATTATTATAAAAACAGTTCAATACAAAAAGGAACACGTGTGATTCTGGGAATTCTGAACATCCTCAACAAAGATGGCTGGCAATGAAGTCGTGGTCAGTCAAATCCCTGATGAATTAACAATGCAAATTGCTGTCATTCTGAGAAATGGTCTCGGAATACAACAACAAACAACTAACCCCGAGAATTTATCCCTAGGGATTAAACTCGGTGGTGACAACTATGCCATATGGGAAAACCTGATGAAGAAAGCAATTGGGGGAAGGGGGAGAGGTTCTCTCATTACAGGGGAACCGACACCTCCATCCAAAACTGACAACACATATACAAAGTGGGAACAAGATGATCATGTGTTTTCACATGGATTATCCAGAATCTTGAATCCAGCTTGGTGAATAATATCTCGCAATATCCCACTGCAAAAGCCCTCTGGGATCGGTTTGCCACCACATACGGTTCTGGTACAGATTCGTTACAGGTGTTTGACCTTCATAAGAGGGCTAATTCATTAAGGCAAGGGTCCAATACACTAGAAGACTTGTGGAACAAACTGCAGAACATCTGGATGTCTATAGATAGGCGAGATCCGAACCCTATGAAAGACCCATAAGACATTCAGATCTATAATAAGAAGACTCAAGAACAAAGACTCTATCAATTGCTAACGGCGATTAATGACAAGCTGGAACCAGTCAAGAGAGATATCCTGAAAAAGGATCATCTTCCTTCTGTGGAAACAGCATATGCTACAATATAAAGGGAAGTGGCCAGGCTTAATATACTAAAATCAAGTTCTTCTGATAGTGACTCGATTAAAATTAGAATGAGTTTGGCTGCTAAATATTCTGCACAGAGGTTTAAATTCTGATCCAAAGAGAAAGAAGATAAATCCAAGTTGTATTGCACTCATTGTGGGATAAAGAAACACACTAAAGAGACATGTTTCGAGCTCGTTGGCTCTCCAGAATGGTGGGAGGACGGTCATAAGGAGAAAAATAATCAGCGTTTCAGATCTAATGTCAAACGGGCTTCGTCTACAAGTGGCGGTGATCCGACTAAAAATGAGCAAGGAAGTGGCACTGGTTTTGGAAGAATGGCGGTAAACTCCTATGAAAAACTTGGAGGTAAAGGGTTTGAGAAATCAATGAATTGGATCTTTGATTGCGGGGCTACGGACACCATGTCTTATGATCCTAAAGACTTTGGTGGCATGTCATCTCCAAAGAAGTCCCATATTGAGACTGTTAGTGGAGTCTCTATTATGTTGATGAGGTAGTTCATAAGAGACATGTCATGCTTGCTCACGGAACAACCGAAAGGCAACTTTGGTTATGGCACCGGTTACTTGGTCATCCTTCTTTTAGCTATCTTAAAAGTTTATTTCCTAGTCTTTTTTTAAAATAATTCCATTAATGAGAAATGTGAAACCTGCATTCTTGCAAAAAATCGTAGGGTCTCATTTAATCAAAGTAATACTAGAGTTGATTATGCTTTTTCGCTAATCCATTCTGATGTTTGGGGTCCAGCACCAAATTCCACTAACAATCAAATCAGATACTTTGTTTTATTTGTGGATGATTTCTCAAGAATGACTTGGATATACTTCATGAAACATAAATCGGAAGTACCATAAATATTTGTTTGTTTTTACAAACAATACATAATTTTTTCAAAACAAATGGTCTTATCTATCAAACCACTTGTCCAAACACACCTCAACAAAACGGTACTTCAGAATGAAAAAATCGTACTTTACTTAAAAAAACTCGTGCTATTATGATTGAATCTAGAGTTCCTCATTCTCTTTGGCCAGAATCTCTTGCTACAGCCACGTATCTTGCAAATCGTCTACCAACCCGATGTCTAGGAAATAAAAATCCATTACAAGTGCTTGCCACCCAAGTTATCATTCCATCTGTTATGACCTTACCACCTCGTGTCTTTGGTTGTTCGGTGTTTGTTCATATCCCTAAAACTAGTCGAAACAAACTTAATCTGTGCGCTGAAGAGTGTGTATTCGTTGGGTACGGTGTCTATCAGATGGGTTATCGGTGTTACAATTCGATTACTCGTTAAATCCATGTTACCATGGACTGTGACTTCTTAGAATCCGATTATTTTTTTGACCACCAATCTCGTGCTCAGGGGAAGAAAGTAAGTGAATCACTCGACTGGTTGCTATATGAAATTTACTTTGACGATGTGCCGAGAGAGTCGGTAGATGGCGCCACCGAACACGCTTCTTCCAATATAAAGGAGACTGACGAGGCAGTTTTTACCACCAATGATTCTCCCGAAGACAATGTCCAACAAGAAATAAATGACATGGATACTACCAGCGAATCAGCCGAAGAAAATGTCCATCAAGAGGTAAACAATTTACAATGTCATAATTCACAAAATGCTACTGACCATGACATTTCAGGAAGTTCATTTGTTAAAACTCAAACTCTGGTTCTTCCCCAAAGAAAAAATAGAGGGGTTCCTCCTGACCGGTATTCACCGGAACACGTTCCTCGTGCTTCTACATATCCGGTAAAAACGGACAGGAAAGGAATGATGAAGATTGCAAAGGCGTTTTCAGCTACTATTCTCTCTGAACAAATCCCTAAAATAGCTCAAGAAGCTAAGAAGATGACTAAATCGCATGAGGCAGTGAATACCGAAATGGAAGCTCTAAAAATGAATGGTACATGGGAGAATTATGTGTTACCACAAGGGAAGAAAGCAGTCGGGTGTAGATGGGTGTTTAATATAAAATATAAATCTGATGGCACCATTGAGCGACACAAGGCAAGATTGGTTGCCAAAGGATATTCACAAACATATGGTATAGACTACCCTGAAACGTTCTCTCCGGTTGCAAAGATTGACACTATCATAGTTTTACTTTCAATAGTCGCGAATAAAGATTGACCTCTTCATCAATTTGATGTAAAGAATGCTTTCTTACATTGAGACTTGGAAGAAGATGTATATATGGAACCCCCACCAGGGTTCTCTGATGGTTTTCAAGAAAATGAGGTATGTAAACTGAAAAAGGCATTATATGGGCTCAAACAGTCTCCTCGTGCTTGGTTAGGGAGATTTACAATGGCAATGAAGCAGTATAGCTACAAACAGAGTAATGGGGATCATACCTTGTTTTACAAAAAGAGAGGAGAATTAGTCATTTGTCTTATAATATATGTCGACGATATGATTATAACGGGGAATGACGAAGAAGAAATTAGCTCTCTTAGGAAAAACCTCTTCAAGGAGTTCGAAATGAAAGACCTTGAGGGATTGAAGTATTTTCTAGGAATCGAGGTTCTTAGGTCAAGAGGGGGGATTTATATCTCCCAACGGAAATATATATTGGATTTATTAGCTGAAGTTGGCATGGTGGATTGCAAACCAAATGACACTCCTATAGTTGTGAATCACAAACTAAAGATAATTGAAGGGGCCAGACCATCGAGTAAAGAAAGGTACCAAAGGTTGGTGGAAAAATTGATTTGCCTGGCTCACACTCGACCCGACATTGCATACGCGATGGGAGTAGTTAGCCAGTTCATGCATCATCCTCAGGAACACCATATGGAGGCAATAATTAGGATTATTCGATATCTCAAAGGCACACCGGGAAGAGGCATAATTTTTAAGAAAAATGGACACCTTGATGTTGAAGTATTCACAGATGCTGATTGGGGAGGGAATCCTAACGACAAGCGATCAACTGCTGGCTACTTTACTCTTCTTGGAGGTAACTTGGTGACTTGGAGGAGTAAGAAACAGAAACTAGTATCACTGTCAAGTGGTGAATCAAAATTTAGAGGAATCGTTAAGGGGATTACCGAGATACTTTGGTTAAAGAAGATAATGAAAGAAATCGGATCCCCTCTGAAGTGTCCAACTCAGTTAATGTGCGATAATAAAGCTGCGATTAAGATTTCAGAGAACCCGGTACAACACGATAGAACAAAGCACGTTGAAATAGATAGACACTTCATAAAAGAAAAGATTGAAGATGGGACAGTCGAACTTCCGTTTGTTAGATCCGAAGACCAACTGGCAGACATCCTGACAAAAGTGGTTGCTGCAAGAACATTCGAATCAGTTTTATCCAAGTTGGGTATTGGTAATCCCACTACACAACTTGAGGGGGGGGGGGGTGTTAGAATATTCACGCAATAACATGTTTTTAGTGCGCTAGCATGTAACACATTCACGATGCATAGTATAAAAAATGTTTGTCATGTTTGGATATTGTTAGAAAATTCAGTGTATTAAGTTTCCTTATATATGCCTCTAAGTTCTCTATATATTGAGAGCCTTACTTGGGTTTATTATTATAAAACAATAGTTCAATACAAAAAGGAACATTTTCTAATAAACACAAAACCCTAGCCGCCTCCTGCGGCTACTTCTCTCTTTGTTGTTTAACAGTTACCGTCTTCACGACCCGAGGAAGATGAACGTTATTGTGAATCGATATGTGATATTGTGTTAAATTGGGCGTATATAGTAAAACCAAGCCCCTATATGGCATCTACCATGGTTGTATTGCCTTATTTATAAGGCTTTGAAGGTAATTAGTACCTTCACTATCCGCACTTATTTTCGTGACAGATAGTTCTCCACTCAAAAAAATTTGGGATATGGACTAATTTTATCTAAAATGGTTAGTTAAATGACTAAAATCGGACGATTTTTAGTCGGACAGTGTATATCACGAAAATGGATAGTCGAAAGACTATAACCCGATGTTTATTAAATTAACAGACTATGTCACGAAAGTGTTATATAGTGAATGGGCTAATTACTATTTAAAAAACGTATGTGTTGATTGTTTGGCTTATCAAATTTCTTGGAACAACTAGCCTTATCCCGACAATGTATGTCAAAATGTAGTTGTTTAGAAACTATGTCCTAATAGAACAACAAAATATTATTATTCTATACTAGTATTATCTTTTTGGAAAAAAAAATCAGGCAATTTGTAAAATGGTGAGGGAGATTTCAAAGCCGATTATTGCTGAGCAGATCCCCAAGTATAAAATCGACTCTGTTGAATTCGAAACACTTACTTTGGGCACACTACCACCAGCTTTCCAAGGTTAATATTTTTCTTTCCTTCTGGACTCAGAACACCATTTGTTTTTACTTGTGCACCTGAAAACTTGCTAACAAGCACTAATGCAGGGTAACTTCTAGTAGGGCACATGTACTGACTTAGATTACGCTCTTTGTAGCTCATTACGAGATTCCTCCTGTCAATGATCAAGTTTGAACGCAACTAATTTTTTTTTTTGAAATTTTCAAGAATATGTATTAATCCACTTGAAAGGAACAACTCACTTAACAAGGCCTATCAATAAAACATCTTCTTGAAATAATCAAATAATAATTTATTTTGTAGTGGAGGTTTAAAAAAGGTTGAGTGTAAGAGACTCTTTTAACTTGTCTGTAGTTTTGTGGTTGAGTGCTTATCCATTCCTAAACTCTTAAATGGATCATTGTCTCCCTTATAAATAGTGGAGCTCAGACAACCACCAAAGACAAAATGAATAAAACTTAGAAACAAAAATCGGAGTGATATAAAAGAGAGACAAGAATGTTCTCTTGAGTTAAAAGAAAATAAACTTCTTTTCTAGTATGAGTTGTAAGAGTTTCTTGTAATATTTCTTTCTTTTCCATCTATATCACAGTTGCTTGTTTGTTTTTCGTGAGTGTTGTTTCATATTTTCCGCCAACGCTATGGATCAGTTGAAAATGATCACATAAATTTGCAGCCGCACGTTGATTTTGGATTAAAATTGCTAGGCGCTGATGCAATGTCGACTCCTGGCTTATACAATTCTGTGAAGGTAACTTTTATCACAGTTTCACTCATCTCTTTTGTAGCAGGGGAATGAATCTTACCCAAGTTCTTTATTGTTCGGTGTGTTTTCCAGGATTTCGTCAAAGATCAAGTTGCGTATTTATGGCCTAAATCCCTTGATGTACAGATAGTTGATTCTGAAAAGTAAGAACCTAATGTTGTCAAAGTTTTAACCCTTTTTAAAACTTTTCTTGGAAGACAAGCTAACTTGTAGAAATCGCAGAGCCACAAAGAAGCCGGTTGGAATTCTTAATGTAAAGGTTATACAGGCAATAAAGCTTAAAAGGAGTTTACTTGGACGCGCGGATCCGTACGTGAAGTTCAGGTTAACAGAAGATAATACGCACGATGAGAAAACAACTGTAAAGAACGGCAACTTAAACCCCGAATGGAACGAAGAATTCAGTTTAGTTGTCAAGGATCCAGAGACTCAAGAATTACACCTAAGTGTTTATGACTGGGAGCAGGTACTTTTATTACAAAGTTTCTTATTTTTGGATCCTGTTATGTCATGTAAGAGATTCGAGTAATTCGCCAAATGCTACACTACGAGCATTGTGAGAGTTAAGGATTTCTTGGTGTTTAAGCTTGTAAAACAAGTAATCTATGTGCACTAAACATCCCTATTGATTCAATGATGCAATTTAAATGCTATGCAGGTCGGTAAACACGATAAGATGGGAGTAAATGTAATTCTACTCAAAGAGCTTACACCGGAAGAGCCAAAAGTTATGACCCTTCAGCTGCTGAAAAATTTGGACCCAAACGACCGTCAAAACGAAAAGTATCGTGGAGAACTAGTCGTGGAAGTCCAGTATAAAACGTTTAAGGATGACGAGGCTATACCGGACGATTTGGGAGATTCAAACGCACTGGAGAAGGCTCCTGATGGAACACCTGCTGGTGGTGGTTTACTTGTGATTATCGTACACCAAGGTGATGATATTGAAGGGAAGCACCATACGAATCCTTTTGTTCGGTTGCTCTTTAGAGGAGAAGAGAGAAAAACCAAGGTATGTAATTGCTTGCTTAACCACGTTGAATTTTTATTCTTCGTATACATTTCCAAAATTTTGTCTACAAATTAACGACCGAATTTGGAAACAATGCAGCGTATTGAAAAGAGCCGAGATCCAGTATGGGATGAGGAATTTCAGTTCACGCTGGACGAGCCACCAACGAACGATCAACTTCACGTAGAAGTCATCAGCACTTCATCGCGGATAGGCCTACACCAAAAGGTACAAAAACTAATTTTCTCACATATTGACCTATTGAACATAGGTCATTCTTAGTTACATCCGGAGGTACAGAACAGTTTTAGTAACCGATGAACAAACGTTTGCTATAACATGTAAATAGAAATGTTCGATACTTATAATTATCGAACATTAGCGTTTATATTACTGACACATTAAACCTGGCTACGGTGTATCAGGAAACCCTTGGATATGCTGTAATAAACCTGACCGACGTTGTGTCGAACAAAAGAATCAACGAGAAATATCATTTGATTGACTCGAAGAATGGCCGGATTCAAATCGAGTTGCAATGGAGAACTTCGTCCTAGTTATGGGCGGAGTCGAGGAATGGTTATATTTTTCATTGCTGAATTTTTTTGCAAGAAGTATCGCTCTATATGTTCCTGTGTGTCACATTTTAATCTTGTTTGGAAAGAAAGTCAATTAATTGTTTGTAAGTTTCATTGAAAGTTTCAGTCACGTTTGAATGAATCATAGTTGAGAACTAATAATTTACAACTATCCAACTCAGAACTAATAATTTACAACTATCCAACTCATCTTTGTATAGATATGATTTATAAGAAATAGTTCAATTTGCTCCATCATAACTCTTTGTTTACCGTTTCGTTTCGGTGGTTTGTAAGCATATTTTAGAGACAGTGTGTGAAAGCATATTTTAGAAATAATGTTTGAAGATTTCCGGATAATTTTCTGGAGTCTTGCGAAATAATTTCTAACTCAAATAAATTTTGGGGATCTCAAAAAAATCTCAACTCGATAAAATCAGAGAATGATATAGTGATGTGTTTTGTATTTACAACGGAACTCATACGTTAAGCAATTCGACAACAAGATAGGTTTGGCGGCTAGGGTATTAGGGGTAGATAAGATCAACGGGATTTTAATTAAAACGGTTTAAATTTCAAATTTTAATAAAACGTTCAAATTTCGAATTTTAAAATTCCGTTGACTTGCAACAATAGCCGATTTAACCAAAATAAAAAATTTCCAAGCTGACCAGCCAAGGGCTCCGCCCCTTGGACCCCGCAAGGAGCTCCGCCTTTGAACCCTGTTAATCATGATATAATCTAACAAGCGTGCACTTCGCACTCTACGACTTGTTCGATAATATATCATGATTAAATTGGTCGACTAGTCGATCCAATAACACTAAAATATCTAACAATCTTCCCCCATTGTAGTGTAATTCATGATCAACTAAACACAATCACAACAATTAACAAATTTATGCATAAATGAAATATTGAAACGATTGAATTTCACATTAGTATATTACACATTCCAAATATGTGAATATCGAGGTATCATTAAGGATTAAACCTTTACTATTCATAATGAATACACGAAGATAATATACACATAAATTTATATATTCTCACTTGTTCTTACTTGACACTATCTTTTACTAGCCTTGTGTCTTTATCCTTCTTAAGCATATCAAAGCCAAGTCCTAGCTTCTTGAAGCGGTTAAACTTCATGCTCAAAAAGATAGTTCTTTTCCTCTTGCACCTCCATATGCAATTTTTCAAAAGAACTATTAAGAATATAATTTTTAACCTTCACAACTTGCACGTCTGAACACATACATTGGGATGATATATAAATGTGTTCCAATCTCTAGATGTCAAGCTTTCCACACTGAATTCAATACTTAATGTTATATTAGATGGGAATTGAGTATCTCAACATGAGAGATTTCAAATGGACTTTAGTCTCATCCCAATAGCCGATTTGTGCACAAGATCTCTACTTAACCCTTTGGTTAAATGATCGGCTAAGTTATATTTAGTTCTCACAAACTCTACGGAAATAACATCATGCGTGATACACTCACAAATCATACTATGTCTAACACCTAAGTGTCTAGACCTGCCTTTGTAAACTTGTCTATAGACATTGGCCAAGGCAGCTTCACTATCACATTTGATAGCTATAGGTGATATCAGTTTGGGCCACAATGGAATTTAGTACATTAAATTTCTTAGTCACTCAACTTCTTTATTCGTTGTTACTAATGCTATAAACTCTGATTCCATTGTTGAATCAGTAATACAAGTTTGTTTCTTAGATGCCCAAGAAATAAAACCTCCCCCAAGCAAAAATACCCATCAACTTGTGGAAGTATGATCTTCTATATTGGAAATGTAACTCGTGTCTGAATATCCTTCAAGTACAGAAGAAAATCCAGTATAAGTTAAACCATAATTCATGGTTCCTTTCAAATACTTGAATACTCGATTTAAAGCTTGCCAATGATGTGAACTAGGATTGCTAGTATATCTATTAAGTTTTCCAACGACAAAAGCAATATCCAGCCTAGTGTTAGTCATGGCATACATAAGACACCCAATGGCTCTTGAGTATTCAAGTTGAGATACAGCAGTACCTTTATTAGGTAGAAGCTTAAGCCTAGGATCTATAAGTGAGCCTACCGGAGAACAATCTTTAAAATTAAATTTATTCAACATATTCTCAATATAGTGAGATTAAGAAATCGATATACTATTGTTCTTTCGTTTGATTCTTATACTAAGAATCATTTCTGCTTCCCCAAAATCCTTCATCTCAAAATTAGACGATAAGAATTTCTTTTTTTCATCAACCTGATTTTGGTCAATTCTAAAAATCAACATATCATCCACATATAGACAAATCATAACTATTTTACCAGAATTGTCAAATTTGTTATATACACACTTGTCTGCTTAGTTAAGAATAAATTCAGTAGACAATATCACATTATCAAAAAATTCATGTCGATCTTTTGGTGCTTGTTTCAAACCATACAAATATTTTTTCAACTTGCATACCTTGTTTTCACAACCAGGCATGACAAACCCTTCCAGTTGTTTCATATAAATCTCGTCATCTAAATCACCATTCAAGAATGTAGTTTTAACATCCATTTGATGAATTACAAGATTGTATACAAATGCAAGTGCAATCAACAATCTAATAGTGGAAATCCTAGCAATCGGAGCATAAGTATCAAAGAGGTCAATTCCTTCTCTTTGTCATGATAACCAATCTAGCTTTATACCTTTAAATAGTACCATCTATTTTCATTTTTTCGTTTAAAGATCCATATATTTCTCAATAATTTGCAACCAGAAGGTAAATCAACTAAGTCTCATGTATTATTATGCATGATAGACTCTATCTCATCTTGGATAGCTTCTTTCCAAAATGTAGCATCCCTCGTTGTCATAGCATCACTGAAATTCCTCTAATTATCTTCAATAACAAAACAATATTGATATTTATAGTCAATCTTATCTCTTGACTCTTCAACTAAATAAAGTTCAAAATCACATCTGAATGACTTAGCTTTTCTAGCTCTAATACTTCTCTTTGGTTCAGAAGGTTCAGGTATAGAAACAGTACCACTTGATATATTTTAAAATTGAATTGAGTTCTTATTCAAAAAGTTTTGAATATTATCTCTAGGTATAGGTATAGAAGTAAATATTTCTTCATCAAATATTACATCTTTTGACTCGATAAAAGTGTTCATCAACACACAGTCATTAAATTCTAGCACATAGAACCTAGATGCAACGGAATTCTCAGTATATCCAATGAAGATACAACCTATACCTCTTTCATCTAAATATTTCCTTTTGGGTTCAATGAGTCTTACAACTTCTCTACAACCCCAAACTCTTAAATAATTCATTGTTGGAG
This sequence comes from Limnanthes douglasii subsp. nivea, assembly GCA_036936605.1. Lineage (NCBI taxonomy): Eukaryota > Viridiplantae > Streptophyta > Magnoliopsida > Brassicales > Limnanthaceae > Limnanthes > Limnanthes douglasii. Next base: position 6,846,462 of record JAUPFV010000002.1, on the reverse strand, counting down.
GCTTCTTAAACCAAAGATCACATGGGGTCATCTTATTCCTTTTAGTAGAATACAATTCAATAAATAATAGATTGTTACATAGCCTCACCCCAAAATCCTTCACTCAAACCCGAATAGGACAACATAGAATTAACCATATATTTCAATGTTTTATTATTCCTATCAGATATACCATTTTGTTGTGGTGTATAAGGATATGTGGTTTGATGAATTATACCATTAGACTGAAAATATATAGCATCATAATATTCACCTCCTCTATATGTACGTAGATATTTAACCAAATCATTCTTATGTAGCTCTGATTCTTCCTTATATATTTTAAACTTATCAAGAGCTTTATTTTTAGCATGCAACAAATAAATGTAGAAATATCTAGAAGCATCATGAATAAAAGTAATAACATACTTTTTTTTTCCTAACGAAGGTGTAGCATGGAAATCACATAGATCACTATGTACTAGTTCCAATATTTTGGAAACTTGGTTAATATTATTGAAAGGTTTTGTAGTTATCTTAGTTAAAATGAAAGTTTTATATTTTTCATTTTTTGCATCAACGGGAGGAATAAGGCTCATTTTCGACATGTCTTTTATTCTTCCATAATGAACATGTCCTAATCTAGCATGCCATAATTCGGTTTTATTCAAATTTCTACACATACTAGTAGAAGCAATACAAACAAAATCATTTTGGAACGAAACATTAATATTTAACATAAACATACTATTACACAAATATCTGAATCCCATATATACACCATGTTTTGATAATACATATTTGCCACTTTCATACACTTGTTTGAAACCACAATTAACACCAGACAAAAGATTCTTTCGAATCCTAGGAATATACAATACGTTGTTTAATAATATGTATTTTCCAGAAGTAAATAATAATTTAACATTTCCTAGTCTTTTAATTGGTTCAGTAGCAACATTTTCCATCTTCAATGAAGATACATCTTCAATCGGTTGAAAATTACTAATTCATCAAAGGTCTTTACATACATGACTTGTTGCTCCCGAATCAAAATGCTTCAGATATTAGAGATATATAATTCTGACCAGAATTAAAATTCTGAAATAAAATCTGACCTTGTTGCTTCGCAGGATCCTTAGATCCACTTGAACCAGTATTGTTTCCATTTGGACCAGCACTGTTCCCACTTGGACCAACATTGTTTTTGCATTTTCCAACTCGGCAATCCCTCCTAAAGTGACCAGGTTTTCTATATTTCCAGCATCCCATTTTAGGTTTTTTGCTGGAAATATTGTTGTTTTTGTTGTTACCTTTAAAATTTCGTTTATTCCCCTTATCTGTATTTGCATTCTTAAAGAATCCGTTGTTTTCAGCCATATTTACAGATAATTTTCACACTTGGTTTTTACCTTTGGGATTACTTATTTCATCTTGAGCCCTTAGAGAATCTTCAATCTTAAAGTGACTATCAAGTTCAACTAGAGTTATTTCTTCTTTGTTGTGTTTCAAAGTGTGTTTAAAATCCTTTCATGAAGGAAGCAATTTTTTAATAACAGAAGACACTGAAATACATTCGTCCATTTTCATATTGTGTTGGACAAAGTGAACCAGAGTTCGTAGTAGTTCATTATATTGTTTCATCATAGGTCTAGAGTCAACCATTTTGTAATTTATGAAATTACTAACCAGAAACTTCCTACTAGAAGCATCTTCGGCCATGTATTTCAATTTAATAGAATCTCATAACTCTTTTTCATATTCAACATTTTGGTATATATCAAACAAAGTATTAGACATATCGTTTAATATGTGGCATCGGCAAATGTAGTCATCATTCTCCCATTTGTTGCGTCTCCTCATTTGTTCCAGCATTTCATTCTCAGTGATCTCCGGCTGTGGGGTACTCAAGACATACACAACCTTGAGAGTAGTCAACAGAAAATGCATTTTTTTCTGCCATCGTCTGAAATCATGTCCTTCGAACTTGTCCAACTTAGTGAATTTACTTGTCATCTCATTCCTTGATTCTCCTCCGTTCGTCATCTCGATCTTCATACACAAGAACAGAATATTTCAATTATTTGTTAAGAACAGTGTTTGAAGATTTTCGGATAATTCTCTGAAATCGTGGAAAACAATTTCTAATTGAAATATTTTTGGGGTTCTCCAAAAAAATCTAAACTAGATAAAATCAGATATATTTGTTTAACAGAGAGAATGATATATTGATGTGTTTTGTTTTTACAACAGAACCCATACATTAAGCAATTCGACCAACAAGATAGGTTTGGCGGTTAGGATAGTTAGGAGTAGATAAGATCAACGAGATTTTAATTAAAACGGTTCAAATTTTGAATTTTCATAAAACGTTCATATTTTGAATTTGAATAAAACGTTCAGATTCCGTTGACTTGCAACAACGGCTGATTTAACCAAAATAAAAAAATTCCAAGCTGACCTGTTAATCATGATATAATGTAACAAATGTGCACTCCGCACTCTACGACTTGTTCGATAATATATCATGATTAAATTGATCGACTAATCAATCCAATTACACTAAAATATCTAACACATATCATTAATTTTCACAATGAATTTCATTGATGTTTATTTAAATTATATTTGAATATATTTTTTATGTTGATATTACAGAATGAATGTTTCTTGAATGTCTAATTATGATCTCATTTAACTTGGTAGATATGATACATTTGATTTCAATTAGTTACTGGTAAAATTGAAAAAAAAAATCAAATTTTATCGTATATATGCATTTAATTACTACTAATCCATAAATCAAATATATAATAGAAAAAAATTCACATCCAAACTCCATCATGGTTTTATTAAATTAAAAACTATAACTCGTTTTCATATTTGTCTTAAATTTAAAAAAATATTTAATACAAAAAAATATTAAATAACTACGCCCCACTTAAAGTGGAAGTAAATTTTTGAACGAGACTAAACCTCTAAATTCAATTTTTTATCTCTTAAGTCTGCACCAAATTCGACAAATAAATATTCTAGATAAACATAAACCACATATTATACGACTAACCAAACATTACCAAAATCAAAACTTTGACATTTAGAAAACTTAAACTCCAATAAATTAAAAGAACAAATTTCTAAATCAAATTATACCATAGCGTAATAATGTACTACATATTTCAATTTGAAAAGAAAAACTTCCGTAATGGGTCTTTTTGAGATTTTTTTTTATAATAAATGAAATATAGATAAAATTAACAAAATTATTTATATAACTCTCTTTTTTACAATAAAAGAAAGAAAAAAATATGATAAAATATTATCAAAATCTAAAATTCAAAAATTTAATATTAACTAGATATAATTTATCTAGGTAGAATAACAAAAATACATATATCACAAAAGAGGTTTAAGACAAACTCTTTTATTATAATAAAATTCTAATTTTATAATTGTATAATTTATAATATAACAAAACTTTTTAGTTTTTGGGTTAAAAATATTCGTTAGCGATCAATGTTGACCTGTTATGAAACTATCATAAAAGTTTTTTCGCGTCTAAAACTGGTCAACTATTTTTTAATATATTGTTTTACCGATTAATCAAGTGTTGATACGTGGTACCTAAATATATAATTTTCTATTCCAAACACCCACCAATTAACATATAAGAGGTAAGTTAGTTAACAAGATACATTAAATTTTGGAGGAGACTCTTAGACTTTCCGATTAATTAATGTATCGCTTTTAGTCCTATAAAAAGGAGATGATTTGTGAAGGTAAATAGAGAGATAGAGAGAGTAAAAAATTGTTACGCTTATGAGTATAAGAAGTTATAATTTTGTAATCCAATTATTCATTTAGTGGAAGTTTTGCTCGAGGTTGCCTTGGTTTTTTCCTTCATATTAAAGGGTTTTCCACGTAACTTTTGGTGTTCTTTTCTCTTTCTCTTATTTAGCTTTTTTTTTCGCTGTGCAATTATATTTTAGTGCTTTTAAGCAAAATAAAATTGGTATCACAGCTAGGCTCTATTTTGAGCATTCATCTTAATAGGGGATATATCCGTCAGAGGTATGCTAAAGCTGACTTCTTCAAATAATTTAATTTGGAAGACAAAGATGGAAGATATTATTTATTGCAAAGATCTCTATGAACCCATAAAAGATGATGAAGCAAAGCCCGATGATAAAACTGATAAACAGTGGGAGGTGATGTATCAGAAAACAGTGGCCATTATCCGCCAATGAGTTGACCAAATTGTTTTCCATCATGTTCCCAAGGATAAAAAATCGGATGTTCTTTAGAAAAAATTGGAGTCTATGTACAAGCGATAAATAGCACAAAATAAAGCTTCTTTGATTAGAAGACTTATGAATCTCAAGTTCAATGATGAAATGAGCATCGTGAAGCATCTAAGTGATTTTCAAGGTTTGATAAATCAACTCACTACTATGAAAATGAATTTTGATGATAAATTACAAGCATTATTATTGTTTAGTTCTTTACTAGATGGTTGGGAAACTCTAGTTATTTCTCTAAGAAATTTTGCTTCAAATGGTAGCTTAACCATAGGTATGGTAAAGGATAGTAACCTAAATTATGAGGCAAGACAAAAAGAGATGGGCACTCATAATAAGTCTCATGACTCTGAAGCTTTTGTTTCTGAAAATTTTGAAAGGAAGGGAATCAGTCAAACAAAAGGCTTCAACAACAGGAGGAATGACAGATCGAGAGGGAGATCACAATCATGGCCCATAAATAGTGTGCTTCTACTGTCAAAAGGCTGGTCATAAAAGAAACGAGGGTAGATTTCTTAAGAGGGATCAAACTAAAGAGTCCAATGAGAGAAAATATGGATAGATAAAAAGAAATCAGCAGTTATAGCATCGAATGACAATGAGTTAAGTCTTGTTTATGATAATATTTGTATTAATATAGTAAGTGAGATAGTAATTGAGTGATTGATTCGAGAGCATCTTTTCATGTTATCTCTCATGGTGAATCTTTACTACCTACTCAATTTGTAACTTTGTTATGTTCGAATGAAAGAGTAAGGCACTGCAACAATTATTGGGAAAGTGATATTTGCTTAAAAACAAAGGAAGTGAATAATTATTGCTAAAATATGTCAGATATGTTCCTAGTATTCGACTCATTTTGATATCCACCCGAAATCTTGATAAAGGGTATTCAAATTATATCGGTGATGGAAAATGGAAGCTTACTAAAGGTTCTCTCGTGGTGGCTAGAGGTATGATGAAGAATTCCAACTCAATGTAAGCAACGTTAAAAAAGGATGAGATTAACTATATATGTAGAGGATGTTACTGCACTTTGGCACAAACGACTTGGCCACATGAGAGAGAAAATGATGTAAATGATGGCAAAGAAATAGCTCATGCCAAAAGTAAAAGGTATATCATTTAAAACATGTTATCATTGTTTATCTGGTAAACAAAACAAAGTTACTTTCCAAAGAGGCTTTACACATATGAGGTTACGTGTTTTGGATTTAGTACATACAGATGTTTGTTATATGGATACAAAGTCACTTGGCGGGGCATAATATTTTGTAACCTTCATCGATGATCAATCAGGAAAGGTGTTTGCATATACCTTGATGAGTAAAGATCAGGTTTTAGAAGTTTTCAAATACTTTCATAAGAAGGTGGAACGGGAGACTGGTGAAATGTCGAAAGTCGTTCGATCATATAATAAAGGAGAGTACCAAGGTCTTTTTTAGAACTATTGTAGGTCCCATGGGATCCAAATAGAGAAAAATATTTCTAAAAATCTGTAACAAAATGGTGTGGCTGAAAGAATAAATAGGACAATTGTAGAACGTATCATGAGCATGCTCTCTCATGCGAAGCTACCAAAATCCTTCTAGAGTGAAGCTATGCGGACTACGATCGTTATCATAAACCTTCCTCTATTGACTCTTTTGGGTTATGATATTCCCTAAAGAGTATGGAGTGGTAAAGAGGTCTCTTATGGGCACATGAGAGTCTTTGGATGCAAGGCATTTGTCTACATCCCCAAAGATGAAAGAATGAAACTAGATACTAAGAAAAATGAATGCATTTTCATGGGATACTCACATGAAGAATTTGGGTACAGATTTGGGATCCAGTTTCAAGAAGGATAGTAAGAATCAAATATGTTGTTTCTCTATGAATAAGACACTCGATGATATGAAGAAAGAAGAACCTCAACCAAGATTAAAAGCTGAAATTCCAGTCAATTTATAATCGCGTTCCTCCTCTATAACACAAAATAATAAAGGGAATGAATATGAAGCTGAAGGACAAGAGCAACCACAACAACATGAAAATGATGAAGGTGAGAAGAAACAACAAAATCTGGAGAAACCTCTTAAGCAACCAATTGCCTTAAGGAGATTTGAAAGAGAACGAAGGCCCTCAACAAGAAACAATCCAAATAAGTATATTATGCTTACAGATAGCAAGGAACCTGCAAGTTATGAAAAAATTATGTCTCGTGATCGAAATGAAGAATGCATAAAGGCTATGGATGAAGAAATAAAATCTTTGCAACATAATTTCATCTATGACTTTGTGAAACTTCCCAAAGGCAAGAAGGTACTCAAGAATAAATGGGTATACATGATAAAAGTTCACGAGTTCAGCTCACAACCAAGGTACAAAGCTCGATTGGTTGTGAAGGGATTTGGCCAAAAGAAAGGAGTTTACTTTGATGAGATTTTCTCTCATGTGGTGAAGATGACATCTATTAGAACCATACTTGGTGTGACAACAAGCTTGAATCTTAAAATCTAACAACAAGATGTAACGAAAGTCTTCCAACACGAAGACTTGGAAGAAGAAATATATTCGGAGCAACCCAAAATCTTCGAAATAAAAAAGAATAAACTCTTGTGTGCAACTTAAAAGAGGTCTATATTGGCTAAAGAAATCTCCACGATAATGGTATAAAAAGTTCGACTCTTTCATGCTACGAAACAACTTTAAAAGGACTTCAGCTGATCAATGCATGATTATCAAAAGATATTCTGATAGGGACTTCATCATCCTTTTGATTTATATGGATGATATGTTGATTGTTGGGTGTGAACCTACAAAGATTGACAAGCTGAATGAGAAACTAGATATATAGTTTTCCATAAAACTTTAGGAAGTGGTTAAGTAGATTCTTGGAATGAAGATCACTAGAGATAGAAATAGTGGGAAGTTATGATTGTCTTAAGAAGAATATATTGAGAAAGTTCTTGAGAAATTTAACATGAGCAAAGCTAAACCTGTATATTCTCTCCTTGCAAGCCACTTTAAGCTAAGCATTATTTAATGTCCAAAGAGTGAGAAGGATAAAAATGAAATTAAAGAAGTTTCGTACGCATCTGTGGTCGGAAGCTTGATGTACTTCATAGTATGTGTCAGATGAGACATTGCCCATGCAATTGGTATCGTTAGTCGATTTCTTTCTAATCCTGGAAAAGAGCATTGGACAATTGTGAAGTTTATTCTAAGATATTTAAGGGGTACTTCAAAGATGTGCTTATGTTCTGGAGGAAAGCCGGAATTAAATACTTATACAGATGCTGATATGGCTAGAGATGTTGATTCCATAAAGTCTATTCCGAGCTAGATGGTGACATTTTGTGGTGGAGCTGTATCTTGGCAATCCAAGTTACAAAAACTTGTCCCATTATCAACCATCAAAGCAAATTTTATCGCAGCAACGGAACCGTGCAGGAAACATTATGATTGAAGAGATTCTTGAGAGAACTTAACATAAAGCAAGAAAAGTATGTGGTCTATTGTGATAGTCAGAATTATATCCACATAAACAAGAACTCGACATTTCATTCGAAGTCTAAACATATCGATGTTCGATATTATTTGGATCAAAAATATACTTGTGAGCTGAATAGAAAGATAGAGAGAGTGAAAAAAACCTTACACTTGTGAGTATAAGAAGTTATAATCTTGTAATCTCATTATTCATATCGTGGAATTTTTGCACATAAATCTTGGTGTTCTTTTATCTTGCTCTTATTTAGCTATTTTCTTTCTGATGTACAATTATATTTTAGTGATTTTAAGCATAACAAATGAATGGGTTTGCTGGGGTAGTTGGAGAATAAGATGAGGTGGTGTGTGAGCTCTAAGTGTGTGAAATGAAGGTTTATGGAACTCTTTGATCAATGGAACCGAAGGCATGACCTCCTTCCAAAGTATATTTGATGCGATTTTGTCGAGATATGTAATGGAGGTAAAGTTTTAAATAAAGAAGAAGACGGGGTTTTGAAGCTATGACAAGGTGAGGAGGTTTGTGTGATAAAGAAAGGGGGGCCAAGCTAATCAAGATAACCCTAAACAATCATAAAAGTTTGGTAGGCTTAATGTTACTAGGTGAATCTCATACTTCTATTAATTAATTATTTATTTAACATTTAATAAAAGACAAGTTACTATTTTACCATTCACTTTTAAGTAACTTATTATTTACTAAGTTATTAACTTATTATTAATTTAAAAATAAATAATAAATAATAAATGGTAAAAGTAAATGATAAATAATAAATTAGTTAAAGTAAATTTTAAAATGGTAAAAAGATTAAAATAAAAGTTAAAAGTTAAAAAAATTAAACCAACGACATTTTGGAAGTGAATTGCTGAATAATCGTATTTGCAAGGGAAGATTATATCTTTAGATGATACCATAGTTGTCACGTGGCGGTCCGTGGCGAGGCGATATCGCCTCAGGGTGGGGCATAACGAGGCCCTTAGTGTGGCGTTCGCCATGGCAAGGCGCTAAGCCTGGTATTTTTTTTAACTAAAAAAATAAAAACCTAAAACTAAGTTTTGGAAAGATGAAGATATTTTGGAAGGAGTTGATGTTGGAGGTGTTGAGGTTGATAAAGTAAACTACAATCTTCGATCTAAGAATATATCGTCTTCAACGGTTCGAATAAGAGATTGGAGGCTTGTTGATGCCTGAAGAGGAAGATACTCTATTATAGGATATGAATAGAGAACATGACGGAGATGAGAGGTGTGAAGATATTGTCTCAGACGATGATTTATTTTAGTCTATGTTTGTCATTTGACTCTAATGTTTAAGTTGTTTGTTAGTTTAAATGTCTAAATAATACTATTTAAATTACAGTTATGTGCTATAATATTATTCAGGTAATGGATCGCTGCATATCATGTGACTATCGCCTCACCGCTCGCCTCGTCGTTGTGGTTTTTTTAATCATCTTCGCCACACAACTTAGTGACCATATGTACAAAACTTTTAAAATAAATAACCAATTTTAAATACGAAAAAAATAATAATAACAGTTTCGCAACAAATAACCATCTCCAATTATATTTAAACATCCCAAAACCATTTAACCGTTAAACAATTAGAAAGCAAACACATTAAAACCATATTAACAAACATTCGAAAGCTTTCGTCAATCAACTACATAAACTAACAAAACCACACCTATAATGTATCAACGGTCACAACCTCTCCGTCGGCTAATTGTATTATAATACCACAAAATCCGATAAACATTTGTCTCAAATTCAACAAAATAAAATATTCCAAAAAATTATAAACTAGCCGTTGAAAAAAAGAAAACGTTCTTGTTTCATTTCTATAAAACAACCACTAGACACTACTCATCCAAACTGAACCACAACAAATTTTAGTTTGCTTTCTTATAAAAAACATCCTCCAACTTTCTTATTTCAAATCCAAAAAAAACATGTCTTTCAAAAGAACACATTGCTCGAGTTCGACAAATCAAACAAATCAATTCGGATCCGACCGAATCCATATCAGAGAAACAAGAGATGTGTCTAATGTCTATAAAGTATTTTGCTTCAGCAATGAAGTGATGACAGATTTAGAGAAATTTTCCGGTCCACCTGCAAGCAGTTTGCCGATACCTACGTTTTCTGCTCGGCCGAAGCTTAATTGCAATGTGGAAGCTGGAGGGATAGACAAGGGAGCTACGGAAAGTCTCAGACGATTATTACGAATCCAGTGATTGTTGTCCGATATTCGTATGTTTAGTGACCATTTAAATCTAAGTTTGTTGTAATCTTTCAGATTCAGCTTTTTTTCCAGTTAGTATTAACAAAATTGTCCGGAGTTTGAGCTGGAATGTGTATAAGTTTAACGATTTTGTAATGCAGCTTCGATTACTGTTCGAATTGGTAACTCAGCCGAAACTTGAATTGGCTTGCTGAGTGGCTTAGTCGCTGAGCAAAGGGAAAGGAAAGGAAAGGCCTCTTCTCTACATATAAGTCTCTAATATCCTTCCCTTGTTCAATCACAATCTGGTTTGAAATATTTTAAAGGGAATTGCTATAAAAAAACGGCCGAAATTACTCCGCGAAATCGTTTATAATTTTTTTTCAAAATTACTCTGTGAAGTTATTTTGTTTGACGATTTTACTCTTACGAAATCGTATAAATAGTCAAATTTACTCCGCGAAGTTATCATAATTTCAAAAAAAAACTAAAATTCTCTAACTTCACTCTACCTTCTCTCTAAAAAAAATTATTGTAATTAACTATAACTACAACTAAAAAATAAAACTAACCTAAACTAAATTAAATTAACCTATCCTAACCTTATATTAACTAACCTAAAATTTAATATAAGTTAAATTAACCTAAATTAAACTAAAAAATTAAAACAAAACAACCTAACTACCCGAAACCCTAGCTGAAACCCACACTACCTCCTGCTTCACCCCCTGCCTCACCCCCTCCCTCACCCAAAACTACGCGGCGAAACCCACGGTCTCTCCTACCTCACCCCCTCCAGCCGAAACCCACATCCACCAGGCGACACCGGCGACCAATTCCGACACCCACTACCTGAAACCCACCTCCTGCCTCATCCGAAACTCACCCCACTATTCCGACATCTCTGAATCGACACCGGCGAGCAATTTCGACCGTTTCGGAATCGAACGAATTATTGTAAGTTGTTTTCGTTGTTGTTAGATAGATTAGTTAGGTTTAGTTAGGCTAGATCTGTAGGAAAAATGTGTTTTTGTGGTGTTTGCAGGATTCGGCAGAAGCTGTTCTTCGCCAACACAGGGCGAAGAACAGCAACCCTACGCTATCGTGTGGCGTAGGGTGGGTTCTTTACGCCACATGTGTGGCGTGGGGTACTGGGTGTACGCCCCTTGTTGGCGTACGCCCAGTACCCCACACCACACATGTGGCGTAGAGAACCCACCCTACGCCACACGCGATGGTGTAGGTGTCCTGCCACACGCCACGGTGGTGGCGTGCGGCAGCTCCGGTCACCGGAGTTGTCCGGGAGTGGTTTATTATTGTTCTTTGGTGTGTTTTAGCCCGCATTATGCTATTATTTGTCTAAAAAATGTACTGGCATGAGATTTTGTGTTTTCGACAAAACCTGATACTTAGTATTTTTTTTTCAGGTGATGGATCACGGCAACGATGCACAGTATACACTATCTGCTGATGGCTCGCGGACGAGGAGAATTAAAAAGCGGAGTAGGGTACGTGACGCTGGTCAGCCAGTTTTACCTGTCCAGATGGATGAGCTCCCTATAGTCTCCGGACCGCATGCGTCCGGATCGAGTTCAGCTTCCGCTTCCCGTGGACGACGCCATCCCCCACCGGCTACAGGGCAGCATAGAGCTCCTCCTCCGACCAGATTGCCACCGCTGTTCGGCGAGGATTTCACCTCCCACACTGCATACCACATTTGGATGGGAGAGGTAATATCGAAATTCAAATTTTACATTTTTTGAAGCTATTTTGTTTTGTCCTATGATAATGGGAACAAATTTTTTCAGGAGCGAGAGATGCGGCTGTATGCCCATTATCCTAGTCATCGAGCATGGAGTTTGGCTGCACAGACTAGGGTACGCGTTGTAGTTGACGCCACCCCGTTTGGTCGTCTCATTGAGCCGTTCTATGAGATGCAGACACACTCCAACATGACGGAGGTTTTCCTAGAGAGGTGGCATGCGAAGACCAATAGCTTCCATTTCGCTTTCGGTGAGATGACGATTAGTCTGGACGACGTCCACACTATTTTGGGACTCCCAGTTGATGGTGAGCTTGCTGTGTTTCCCTATATTTCTGACAAGACTCTGGCCATGCACGAGTGCGCTGAAATGCTTATGGTGGATGATCTATCCTTCGTGACGGAAGTTGAGAAATGCAAGGGCGTTGGTTTGGGATTTAAATGGCTCCGGAGTAGGTTTAGTGGGCCAGAGTTCTGCGATGACAGACCTGGTCTGAGTGATCTGATGGTGGATGCTGCAGCCCGCGCCTATATATTGCATATGTTCGCCACGGTCATATTCCCCGACAAGAGCAACATGTACTCCAATTACAAGTATTTGTTTTTGTTGCGCGATATGTCTCCGGAGGGTGTTGGCAGGTACTCATGGGGTAGTGTTGTTCTCGCTTACTTGTACCACCATCTGGGTGAGGCCTCCCTGCACGACACGAGGACTATGGCCGGATGTATCGGTATGGTAGACACGTGAATACGGGATCATTTTTCCATGCTCCGGCCCGTTACTCGACGCACCTACACTGAGCGTGACCCCACTATTGGTAGATGGGATACAACTGCAGCAGTATCTGACTCACGGACGAAGGTTCAGCTTCGTATCTCCGTCAACAACCTGGAAGAGAGCGATGTAAGTGTTATTGTTTAGTGATCGCAAAATTGATTTATTTTTGTGTTTATGTTCATATCCGTTTATATTGTAGGTATTGTTTGAGCCTTATCGTGCTATACGCGATCATTTCCCGTTCCAAGAGCTATCGTGGTTTCGGGATGTCATATGCGGTGTGGAGCACTCTCAGGCATACTATCCAGAGCGAGTTCAGCGGCAGTTTGGCCGTGTCCAGGGTCGAATCGCGCATCCTTTGTTAGCCATGCAGTCGAAACCAAGGAGAAACCCGAAGACGATGGCGTATGCATTCGATCCGGATGATTGGGAGCGGCGGCAGATGAACACGTTGCATCGTGGTTTTCGAGGAGGGATGGTGACAGACGAGATGGAGTCTTTCTATGAGCCTGAGTACCTACTACTTCACCAGAGTATTAGCTGGTTCGACCTCGTCAACACCGCAATCTACTCGCTCGCTGACTACGTCCACGAGGATCGAGAGGGAGCTATCATCCGACATTTGCGTGCTGGTATGCGGAGGATCTCGTTGTTTCCTAGAGTGAGCGAGTTTGATCATGATTTCGATCGTCTAGCTGGGGCTTATGACGATGTTTTGTCCACAGCCAGGAGGCTCACATAGACATTATGATGTTTTTTGTGTTTGTATGATACTTTAATTCTGTTGTCGCTAACTTTGGTGGTTTGTTTATTTTTTGATACTTTGTATGATACTTTGTATGAAACGTATCATTTTGGGTTTTGGATTGTGTAATACTTTCGGATTGTATGATACTATTTTCTATATCTTGGTGCTCTCGTTGATGTTTCGGTCCATGTATGATACTTTTTCCTTTATGTTTGATATTATAAAAAAAGTATTTCCCGCCTCAAAACATACAGAATGATGGTTTCCCGCCTCAATAAGTTTTTAGCGGGAACAAAAACACCATTTCCCGCTAATTTTTTGAGAATTGAACCACAGACTACGAGTCTATAAATACTAGAATCTGACTATGAAACTAAACATTTAAATTATAACGATGGGTGATTCAGGCTGGAACGTGTACGAAGATGCAAGCCTCCTAAGCGCATTTGATTTCGTCAAAGGTACGATGCAAAAGGAGATTCCTGGTTTCATCGATGCGGTTTTGTGTAGGATGTTCTTCAACCACGGTAGGGAGGCATCGTGTCCAAGATGCTTAATGCCCCAACCACGCGGACGCGAAGAAGTGTTCGAGAGGCTGGCTTATCTTAAGCCAAGGACTATACAAATTGAGTCATTGGATTACGAGACCCGTTTACATGTCCAAGACGTATTCAACATGGGATCCCAAGGTCCAGTTACGCCGGAGATGGTGTCACAGGCGACGCAGCAAAAGGAGCAAGAAATGGCCGACGCAATTGCAAGCGGTTGAAAAAGCAGGGCAGTGAGCGGTTGGATGAAGTTGTACCTTTATTTGATTTCGTCACGACTTCGCACTTGAACGTCTCCTGCTCCTAAATGCCCATAGTTGAAATACATCTGACATAGGAGGCGGTCGAAGAAAGCATCGCTACTATCTTCCCCCATTTGTCGGCGGACAACCTTAACCGCCTTGAGCATATGGTAGTCTTCATCAGCTGTAAACTCCATGTGTTCAAGTGTTTCTGTTTTTTTTTCTTAAGTGTACTCTTTGTTTCTATTACGAATATTGTATCCTGTGGCATGTTTATATAGTATAGTCATTTTTTGGCGGGAGTTTTTAGGATGTGGACTCCATGGCGGGAGTTTTTGGCTGGAGTTCTTGGCGGGAGTATTTGTGTTGGCGGGGGTTAAATTTTGGTGGGTTTTTTTTTCGGGAGTTTTTGTGTTGGCGGGAGTTATTGTGTTGGTGGGTACCGGCTGAATTCAATAATCTATGCAACTTCACAGAGTAATTTATGCGTTCGTCTGTATCGTTATCTATAAATACGCAAGCTGTCCACACATAGAAGAGTAAAGTAGTTGAATAACCTAACAGAAAATGTGTCCATTGAATGAGTTAGAAGATCAATATCTGATGGAAGCATCAATCGAAGTTGGAAACACGCACATGGAACAGGGGCGTAGAGAATACTTCGAGGCATTGCTATTCCATATGTACTTCTTATATGGAAGGGATGGTGTCCAGCCGCCAAGGATTTCAAGGCGTGTTGATGAGGTGAAGGCTAGGTTGTCAGTCCTACTCACATTCCGTCAGCATCCAGTTTCAAGCCTCACCGAGCTTGAACTTCGTGTTGCATGTAACCGGTTCAATTGCCAGGTCACTGATTATATAACAGATGGTCAGCAGGATGCGGTCCGTTCCGACATTATCGACATCCGCTTAGTGGAAATCAGTGACTACAAGCATGACAAATAAGTTTCAGTTATGAATACAGTTTGTGTCAACGTTCATGTTTAAGTTCATGTTTTAGTTTGTATTTGTGTTTGTGTTGCAGTTGATGTTTTGGTTTACGAGAAGTTAATGTTTGAGCTCCTCTAACTGGTCTACCTCTTAAATTTCGAATTCAATTTTTTTTTAAAAATCTAGTTGAACATAAATTGGAACGTGAATACAATACATAATGAGTTTGGAACAATACATAATCATTCAAACACAATATTATGCCTACAATTAAAGTAAAATCGCAGTTTAATTTTAAAAAAAGTTGGAAAAAATTGTATTCTAAGGCTACCCTATTGCCGCCACACAACGGCGTAGGGATACCCGTTTTCGCCAACCTGTGGCAGCAATAGGTTTAACACTTAGCCTTGCCTCTGTTCTTTTTGGACAGAGGCCTCAAAAGTGTCCCCTACGCCAGGTGAATGGCGTATGGGGAAATCCGCACGCCATCCCTTGGCGTGGGGAGCTGCAGTTACGCCAGCAGATGGCGCGCTGAACGTCAGTTACGCCATTCTGCTGGCGAAAACGACTGTCCCGAATTTATTAAGTCAAATTTTTTTTTTAAAAAAAAATCATTTAAAGTAATGAGGTTTAAAGGGTACAACACATTGTTAGTTTACAACAGAAAAAATAAAAACATAACCGAACACAAAATAAATTCAATCTTTGGTTAAGTCCACTATCGAATCATCATGTTCAACGGAGTGTGTCGGTGTGGGATTTTGAAGTCTTGAAAATACACAGACTCTATCTAGCAAAGGGATCGACCAAGAAATAGCGTCTTCTCTCGCCGATCTCATCCACGTAGGATCTATAGTCGGTATGGGTGACCCTTTAACCAACTCAACCTACAAATTTCCGTTCAATATAAATGCGCGTTTACAAAATAAATGCTTAAATGCGTGCGAAAGTTAAAGTTATTTACTCACATGAACAAAATGGTTTTTATTGACGAACGCCACGCCGATCTCCTTTAAAGAACCATCGCTCGGCGGTGCATTTTTCACCGGTAGGTAAGTCGTACATCCACTGGGAGCGAGGCAATAGAAAACGCAATTGAATGTAGTCGCGACTAGTTTTCCGCAACTAGGCAAGGACATACATTTTGCGTAAGGTGCATTCTCTTTATTAAAAGTCAACCGGTTTATCTCCTTATCAACTTCGTTTTCATCGTCGTAATATGCAACCCGTTTATAAAACTCCCGATCGCTCTTTAGCTCGTGAACCAAGGCTTCTCTAACCATTAGCCATCCACTTTCGTTACCAACCATACCATGCACGATGGCTCTAAAACCACAATTACCGTCGGGAATTACATTTATAATTCGGCTTATGAAAGGACGCATATATTGAGGTATGTATTTTGAAAATCTTGAGTCCAAAACATTTGGTAATCTAGTCGGGAATGGTTTAGCCGTGAATGACGGTATAGCCTTGATGTGGTTCGACGTATCCGGAGTGCCTAAACCAACGCATTGAACCCGTTTTGCTATATTTTTTGGGGGTTTTGCTCCGGAATTAGTCGGAGTATGTGCGGCAACCGTTCTTGCGGTGCTACCGAGAGTGCCGACCGGGGTTGCTATACTAGCGGCGGGTGTTACAACTCGTGGAGTTGCGGCACTATCGTGGGACTCAAACATTTCTTGTTCGACGTATTCGTGATATGAAGGATCTCTTTTCGTAGAATAATCATGTTGGACTTTGCTACCCTTAACGCGACCCCGACCCCGTCCACGACCACGGCTTCCAACACGTCCGGGAGTTCTACCGGGGGTTTAACCTTCTCGAGGGGTTCGCAAAGGAGTGTAGTCGAAAGATCCAAAAAATTTTGAAATTGTTTGAGCCAATGACTTTGTTCGTAAACATCAAACTCTTCAAGTTTCGCATTTAGATTTGCGAAATTAAATTTCACTTCTTCTTCGCCGGTGAGTTTAACTCGCGGAACGATATCTAGTCTCTTCCAATGCTCATCTATAATCCGAGTAGGTACGTGGCCGTCCACTCTTCGGATTGCCTCAAGGTCGTGGGAACACGGCAAACCATGGATCGTACGATCGGTGCAAACGCACATAGATTTTTCACCGCCGCTTTTATAAACATAGTTATCGTATACTATCGCCAATGCAATAGGTGATACGTACCCCCGTAAAAATTTGAACGGTTTGAAATCTTGGAATTTGTGAATTAAACGGAACTTACTAAGCTCCATCGATTCTTTAATAGTAGAATGTTGCATCGCTAACAAGCCATGCACTTTATCCCAAAACCCATCGAAATCTAATCGGCTAGACCCAACATATTTTTTCAATGTAGTATGCGAGCTTTCGGCCCTATTAGAGGTGTGGTTATTAAAATGCATGATCTTGTTAGTATAAGCGTGAACAAACCTCTCTTTATAAGGCGTAATCCACGAGTCAACCACATAGTCCACCGCCTTATCTTGGTCTTTGAACATCGACCGCATCTTAGCCAACCTCTCGTTCATAACCTCAACGGTATCGGATGAAACAACATCGTTCCAAGCCACCAAAAAAATTTTCGCCACATTTCCGTCTTCAAACATTTTTTTTGTTCTCCCACTAACATTTTTTGTTGATATGTCACTCGCATAACATGTGACTAGCGCTAGGGAAAAATTTGTCGATGCTATTCATCAAGGCTAGTTCGCGGTCCGTAACGATAACACACGGTAATTCACAATCATTCTCCTCCATTACCGTTTTCAAGCATCCCAAAGACCATTCGTAGTTGTCTTGTTTTTCACTCACCATAAACGTGAAACCAATGCAAAACATTTTGTTGGTAGATGTTACCCCGACTACTTCGAACAAAGGCATCCTGTAACGAATGACTTTATATGTGATATCCATGATTAGCAAGCGTGGGAAGGTTCGTAGTAAGTCAATACTAAGCGGATGTGCGAAAAAACAAATCGGTTATGACGTTAGAACCGTCATTCCCCGTCCGTGTCCAATACTTATACTTGTGCAATTGTAATTTAACTAACAAGCATTGCATTTGGGATCGACCGCCGTTTTCAGCCATCCTCGTTCTTTGACGGTGATTGTAAACGTGACGGATATTTGAAGCATTCTCCGGATCGGCCTTTTTCAAAGCACCAAATATTTGTCGCGGACTTATCCCGTTCACCGTCAAAAGATCAACGAGCTCTTTTTCCTTACGTTTTAACTTGGACCATTGCAAATGTCCTTCGGCATACTTGATCGGTTCGTGGTTGTGCTTCCCGGAAAGGACACTAAGAGCCCACTTATCGTCTCCTTTTAACGGATTACCCACCAAATGAAAAGGGCAATTTATTTTTTTGCTACCGGTGGCCTTACGCTTACGGTCGCACTCTTTAACGGCCGACTTGAAAATTCCGGATCGCTCGCACCGATAATCCACTCTCGGTGTTCTCCCCCTCTTCCCTACCTCCTTCGATGCTACGTTTATCGAAAAACCCAACGTTTTCCCCCTAAGTTTTACCCACTCGGTCATCGACTCTAAGCTATACTCGTCGTGGGTGGTGAAATGGTGAGCGTAGTCCAAAACAAGCGAAATATCGCATTCGTTCACTTCCTGCAATACGTAATAAGTAGAAAAACAAATTAAACCGGCATTCCGGATAAGGGAAGCATATTTCGCCATTCCATAGGCGTATGTCACCTTCCATTCGCCATGGATTGGCGTGGGAGACATACAGGACGCCACACGTGTGGCGTACGGATGGTCCCCCACGCCAAACCATGGCGAATGGAAGGTGTCGTACGCCTATGGAATGGCGTACGGCATGTCGTCCACGCTGGAGGGTGGCGAAGAACACCATTACGGGTTTTTTCACAAAATCTATTTTTTGGCGAAAATGAAAGAGGGAAATGTAATGTACCTCCTCGGCGACCATGCTGCTCTGCGTGGGAAGCACTTCCGACCCTTTTCCGTCCATGTTGTAAAGGTTTTGAAATTTTTTAAAAAATGGGTTTTGTTGGTTCTTAAGTTTCTATTTTTAGTAGGTTTGGAGAAGATGAAGTTTGAAATTATGCTTGCAACTTCATGGAGTAGTTTGGTTCTCTTCAATGGCATCACTTGTAACTATTTAGACTTCAAAGGGTTTTTAGGGTTTTTTGCCTAGTGGCATTTTTGTAAATATTGAAAATCAGAAACATGCGACTTCGCGGAGTAGTTTTGGCCGTTTTTTAGCAATTCCCTATTATATATTCTTTATAGATGGTTATAGTAGATCCACTCGGATATACCTTTAAAAACTAAAAGTGAAAGCTTATCTTTGTTTTGTTTAAAATTTTAGTTATAAAATAGTTTGAGAGGAAAATTAAGATAATATAAGCATATTGGAGAGGAGAGATTAGGGAATTTGTTCCCCTTACAAAATAGTTAGGCGTACATCTAAGAACTTCATGTCCATATAATATTTCTTGAATTGTAGAGTTGGAAGAAAGCATATACATATAGTGAAAACATCATTTACCTTATTAACGAAGTTAAACTAAATATTGGTATAAAGCCTTCATTACAGTTATCTTTTTAATTAATAAGTTACCTACCGATATCATAAATCATCTTACACCCTATGAGACAATATATAATAGGAAATCATATTATTCTTTCTTTTTAAAAAATGATTGTGCATGTTTTTCATGTTTTAGACCATAACAAATTCATAAATTTTCATTTTATTCGGTCAAGTATATATTTTTAGGTTATTTTATTACTCGCGAGAGCTATAGGTGTTTAAGTTCTACCGGTAGATTATATATTTCTATGAATGGTGTGTTTAGTGAGTCTGAATTTTCTTGTCATATAATTTTTATAAACACTAAAAATTCTTAGTTTTCAATTCATATTTCTTATTTTTCATAGTTTTTTAGTTTTCCTATGTCTTGATAAAAATATATGGTTCTTCAAAACATGATAGATCTGACTTTGATTTCTCTAGTGGTCAACATAATTTACATATTCATGATCATCAACTTATTTTTTAAATTTTGCAACCACACCCATATTTAGCCACCACAGATGCTACCCAAACATAGACTACACACGGACTATATATAATCCAGATCAAACACATAACACACATAGACTAAACACAAATCAAATCTAGATTTAATATATACAAAATCCACACTCTTTTACCACTCAAAACCATTTCACTTCTTCTTTGCATGTTCTACTAAATAAGTATTTTTGCCAACTAGATTCAAGAGTGGTAGTTCCAAACCTAAACTCATCTACACATGTTTGACTACCACTTTATTCACCATACATGAAATCGTATTCCATGATCTTCTATAATGAATGTGGTGGGATGTGAGTGGATCTACATGCTTAATTATAATAAATATGGTTATGCTTAAACGTATATAGCCAAACTTGTTGCTAAGGGTTTCGTCAGACTCCTGGAATTCATTTTTTTGAAAGCCCAGTGGTCAAAACATCTATAGTCATGTTGGCTTTAAGTATTATTGTATCTAAATGATGCAATGTGAGATAACTCCATATTAATAATGCATTTCTTATTGAGTATTACTATAAAAAAAACCAAAATTACTATGTGTAATGGCGTGATCGTCAAAACTTGATGAATATTACATAATTTTCACCAGGAATCTGGCTGAAAATAAAATTTAACAAAGTAAGCTTATTTTCATCAAAAAATTATAAATATAATGGTCGAATTTTGTGAATCAGTTGACAAGAATATTCTCAAATTGTGTTCGTCACTATATAGAGTATTTTTCAATATTTTTAGCCTCTCGCTTTCTCAACCGTTTCTTCACTGAGACAGTTCATATGTCTCAACCTCGAAATATTTAAGATCCTATAAAACCTAACTTTATCTGCAAGCTACATATAGTTCTATATGCTCTAAAATAGGCCCATATGGCATGGTATTTAAGAGTCACTAATAGCCTACTTCACTAGAATTTTCACAATTTGAAAGCATACTGCTCAATGTTATTTTATGTATCTCAAGATGTCATATTAATCATCCTACTCTATATTGATGATATAAAATCCATGTTATCTACATAGACTATGTTGATATTATAATTGTCAAAAAGAATCACCCATGTTATCTACATACATTTATTCAGAGGTTACACTCTACATTTGCTCTCAATGATACGGGATCACTACATTTGTTCCTTAGAATAGAGGTTTTCAGAGATATCACAAGACTATATCTTACTCAAACAAAATACATAGAGGGATTACTTTCTTGTGCATGACTATCCACTTCCAAGCCTCGCGATATTTTAATCATAATTGGAAAGCCTTCTTCCTTACATGATGGTGATCATTTGCATGATCCTATAAAATACAAGAGCATATTAAAATTTCTTTAATACTTATTGCATATTTCTCCAAATATTTCCTTTGCAGTTAACAAACTCAGTTATTTATTACAAGCACCTATGATTATATAGTAGAGATATGGCAAAAGAGTCATTTGGTAATTATTTTGGACTCTCAATCTTGACCTCCATAATAAGCCTTCTCCTCATCTTCATCTCACTAGTTTTTGTGATGCCAATTACGCCAGCTTATCTGATGATCCCAAATTTATTGGGTATTGTGTCTTCTTTGGAGATACCTTTATCTCTTTAGATTTAATCTATCTTTCGTGAATTTTATTTTTCTTTTCATCAAGAACCCATCATTTAGTGTAATAATTTTAAGGCTGCTTCTCTTGCATTGGATCCAGTATTTCACATTTACACAAAATATATAGTGTTTGATGTGCACTTCATTAGAGACCGAGTATTTCACCATACCTTTGAAATCATGTATATTCTATCGCATAATCAGAGTGTTAATTCCTACATCAAACCCTTATCTCACTCTCGATTTATGTTGTTACTTGAAATTTTGTGCTTCGTTGAACTTCGCTACGTTTAAAAGGGGATATCAAAAGATTCACAGAAACTCAGAGAAAATAATAATATATATGATCGATTGTTGTAGAGAAGAATAAAAGATCAATTGTTATAGAGAAAGCTAGGATAATGGTGAAGTAGTTGTGTAAGTGAGTTAGGGTTTCAAAGCCAGACTACGAAAATGGTATAACTTTTACTATGGACATACCTTATTTTATTATGTCTCAATATTACAACCCAAATACCAACTCAACCCCAAAATCTTAATTTGTTGTTTTAGACAACGAAGAAAGCCATAACTAGAAAAGAAAACCATTTGGAAGAAGAAACATATGATAAAAACTAACTTATTTATAAAATTGATATCTCAACTAATAGGTATATACAGTATATGTGTTTAGAGTGGTAATTAATAAACATATGCATAGTGAGTGGATATTAATTTGTTTATATATTATTAGTTATATCTTGTTTCTTGCCTCTTGGTTTTCTTTAAGAGAGTAATTAAGTTCACTTTTGTAGCACTTGAAATATGAAATCATTTGATTATTTGTTAAAATATGTCTTCATATATTTATATTATCGTAGGTACTTGACTTGTTTAATATATTGATATTTTTTTTAATTTACCTGTAAAATTGGAAGTGTAAGTGAGTCAGTTTACATTATTAATTTTCGGTTTAAGCAATAAATTAATTTTAACTGATTGGATATACCATAAGTAATTAATAGTTATACATTATATACCAAAGAATAAGTGAGTGATTTGGAGGCTTTGAATAATTCTGAAAATCTTGGTATGGTTATCAGAAAATATGTATAGTAACAAGAATTAATTATGAAAATATGATTTTCTCTGCCTTGAAGGACTTCAACAAGTCATGTGTGTTTTCAACGAGCGACAACAAGTATCATCATACAAAGTTGCTATGATTGACCAGATTTCAATGCTCAAAATGAATGTAAGACTAAAGGTATTTTCTTGGATGTTAGATGTTATATCTTGCATTTTGTTTGTAATATATTCGTTCTAAAGTATATAAAATTTGAGGGCATCCATTTATTTAACGTTGTTTAGGCTATATCATTACAAAAATCGTTATTCATCCGCAAAAAATCTTTATAATATATTTTACAATAAAATTGGAAATTCATGGTGAGTTGTTGTTGATCACTACTAAAAAAATTCACTTCATTATTTTATATTTATTTGTTCTTAGTTTTCCTTAGAAGTCACTCATTTTAAAATGGCTATTTTTTACCATTTTGATGGATAAGTGTACAAACGTATGCAAGTAAGTATGTTTGTTATCAATGTCAAAATAATGTATATTGCTTATATTTTATATGTCTTAGCAAATTATCAAATTTTACTAACACGTTTACATTCAGTTCAAACCAAATTTGTGCTTTATATGTGATTTTGTTCTATCTTTTGCATAATTTCAAGATTTATATTCCTTCATTGCTAAGTGTTGATGAAAACATGATTTCCTAAATGCATTGGTCTAAAACTTGGTATGATATATTATGCTTATACGTAATTTATTTAAGATAATCACTCGCATCAAACAACCTTAAATTGAGTTTGAAACCGGAAAGTTTGTTACAGATTGGGTAATTATTGCATATCCTAGATTAGCTTAAGTTAGATACAGATTGCTAGAATTTTATCCACGATATAGATGGCTAATAATGTGTTTTTAACTCTATTAATACACTTTGTAAGTTAAAATTTGGACTTATATTAGAATATTAATACACTTTTGTAGCTTAAAATTTAGATTTCTTAGTGGAACAATTATTGTAACTTCTAACTTCTAACGTTTAACTTCTAACTCGTATGCGTAGGTTATTTGGCTATTTATTTTTTGGTTTCATTTAGATTCGGTTCTAATAAAAAAATCGGTTTCATTCGGGTTCGGATCTAAATGGGTTCTCTTGGTTACAAAGTAACCATTTGCAACTGAAGTTGAATAGAACCATTTTTTTAGTTTTCCCGATTCTCATATTAAGTATCCATACTGAACCGACACAAGAGGAACTGTTAGTCCTTTTCTCACGCAAGTATACGCGGTCAAATCGTAGCAAGTAATAAGTAAGAAAGATCGTTCCCACGAAGACTAGGTGTATAAGACAAAAATTTACTTATGCAACAATGTATGATTATTAGACTACTGCTGGAACAAATAATAAAGTATGGGTGAATGAATATAACTAATCAAATTAACTAACGAGATTAACTTATGCGAGAGAAAACATGGAACCCTAACTTCATTGTTTATTTTACTCAGAGTATTAATATACTTAATCAATATGTAAGATAAGTACGATTACTAATCAGATAACACAAAATCAGAATACGCTACCTTTCAGTACACGTAAACCAAACCACTTAAACAACCACAAAAGAGATAGCAGTTAAGCAGACACCGCATGCATGACAATCCTATATGTCTATATGAATTGAGGTACAATTGGTTTTAAGCACAAGTTACCTATTTCGATTACATAGGGTAATATGATATGGTTAATGACATATTACGAATCATGAACAATCACAATATGAATCATTCAAGAACCTATGCTAGCATGGCAAGTTCTAAACCTTTAAATCTACTTTCGCATTCATTAAAGATAAACAAACTAGATGTTCGCGACGCATCTAACAAAAAAACAGAACCATACTAGGTAACCGATAAACATATCTAAAAAAAATCAATTAAGCAATAAACCCTAAATATTATTCAAACAAATCTGCTAAGGTTCCATGACAACGATTAGTTCATAATCGAACAAAGCATCATCATGGTCTTAAAAATTAACATAGCTTGATGAATATAAATAAAAATAAAAATAAACGAAGAAGAGTTTAGAAAATATTAAACTGAAAAACAAACTCAAAGTCAATTCGCCGTCAATTACCGTCTGTGTTAATCGAAATTCAATTCGGCGTCAAAATCGGCACACACCAGTTGTTATAAACACACATATCAATTGTAATACCCGTTTTGTCTTCTCTGCTTTGCTTTTCGAACAGACACCAATTGTATATGCAAACGAACGGACTCCAATTGGCTTTTGCTTACACCAATTGTATATGCGAACGAACGGACTCCAATTGGCTTTGCTTACACTAATTATATATGCGAACGAACGGACTCCAATTGGCTTTGCTGTAATCAATTGTCGTAATCAAGTCAATAGACAATTCCGCTTTTTCTTCTTTGCTCTATTCTATTTATAATCTGCTGAAATCCTAAAAATAATTAAATTACGTATCGTAAATATTTATGTTAAATAAAATAATATTTTAAACAATATAGCTAAATAAAATATTCGGATTAATCTAATATTCTTTTCTTAATTCAGCATTAATTTCATTTTATGCTTCGCTTTAATATTTTCTTCTTAATTTAATATTTTAAACAATATCTTAGAAAATATATTTTCCTTTTTTTTCAACATTAATATATTTTTCAAGCATTAATATATATATATATATATATATATTTTTTTGGAAAATCACTCGTCATAATTTATTTTTGTAGCATTAATATTTATTTATTTTGAAAAATCACCGTCATAATATATTTTCAAGCATTAATATATATTTTTTTTAAATCACCCGTCATAATATATTTTCGTAGCATTAATATTTTATTTTATTTTAACATAAATATATTTTTTTCAAGCATCAATATATTTTTCTTTGTTTTCAACTATTCCAAAATTGCCCTCAAGTACATTAATTTACAGTTTCTTCAATTTCAACCCCAAATTTATTAATATTATCACAATTTACCCGCGGCACAAGCGTCTTTAAGAATCATGGAATAATACGTTAAAACTCAACGAATATTTGAGAACCGATGACGATTTTAAGAATAATGGAAGCGTAATAAGTGATATGAAATGCACTTATCAGGAACCAAACCAAATTTTAATCGATTCTTAAATTGTACTAGTTTTAATGAACCGAAAGAATAAAGAATCGAAATAACCGACCTAAATAACCGAATACTCATATCTAGCTTGTCCTAGATGGCCAAGCCCATTTGGCCAGATCATACAGCCATGCGCAACCTAGGCTTGGTCAACATAGCCAAGTTGTGGCCTTGGTCCGGTCGCGTATGACTGCGAGGCCAAATAGCTTAGCCACGACGGTTTGGTTGCACAACCTTGCACAACCAAGGCTTGACCATCTTAGTTAAGGTCTGATCATGTGTGGGGGTCCATTGCAGCCCCATTCGGGGTGTGCCTACAATTATCGTTTGTCCAAATATTTGTTGCACCCACGTCATTGATAGTACGGAAATCAAGCCTAACAAATATGGAAATTATGTCTGACATCATACGGTAAACCATCTGACAATGTACGATGTTGCAACTATAAGGACATACCTTGCTCTAATGAAGAATCCATATGACCATAAAAGGTCTCACCAATGAGGAGACTTCTACCAAAAACCTCCTTCAAAGCAAGATCACTATATAAAGATTAAAGGAGCCTCATTTAGAAGTTTTGAAAGTCAGAGAGAGAAAAGTTGAGTAAAAAAAGATTTGTTATAATTTTAATCTTTTTTACGAGATGAACAATTATTATTCGGAAAGTTTATCAAGTTTATATCATGTTCGACTTTTTGATCTTGTTCACATATTATATTTAAAGTTCAACTTGTTAACTGAGTTTTTACATCACCATTTTAGTTTCGTTGTCGGGAACAAGCACAACCATATATCACAACCAACTATCAAGATGGTATGTGATAGATCCATTATGACGGCCAAGATCTTGTCAAGGGCTTATGACATCATACACCACCATATAGTCTCCCATGCTGCAACATGAGGAGGCAGTAATTTGCAAAAAATAAGGGTGACAAATGTTGAGAAGTCCAAATATTTCTCAAGAAAATAGGTTGTACAGACCTACAAAAAAATATTTGAAACACCAAGCATTTATTTTACGAATAAATAGTCAACCCTCGATGAGACGTGTTGTTAATAATAGTCAAAGTATAATAGCGTGAAATAAATAGAATATTTGTGGAGCAAAAGATAACAGTAAACCTACTTTTTCTCGTCGACTCCCCTTTCCATATCGTCATTCGTTTCGCATAAAATACTATTGAAGGAAACGATGAGAAGGCCATCATATCTATGGAAAGATGATGTTAGAGATTTTAGTAGACATTGGAAAAAGGCTGAAAACGGAGACGGCGAAATTCATAGTGTCTCATTCATCACTCCCTCACAACCTCGTCTTGGGCCGACCATCGTTGTTTGACTTCAAGGAAACACAATCACCTTACCATCAATGCATGAACTAGATGGTGTGAGACGAAGTATGGGTCATAAGGGGATACCTCGGGGTAATCTACAAAGAACCAAAGGAAAATCCACAGAACTTGTCCCAAGAACTACCACGGCACACACTGGGTCGAGCAGTAATTTATCAGCCATCCAACCATGGAATCCCCTTCTTTTTTTATGACCCTCGAGAGTAATAATCAAATTTGATGCAACAAATAAGTTAGAGTAAGCGTTCCTAGAATAAAATATCGACCCTGTAATAAGCATTATGACGAATTTAGGTGAAGACACGAAGGTATACATAATTCACATACTGTAGGAGAACGAAAATATCTTTATAATAGACAGTGTATTTGTGGTACATATTCTTTATTATTTATCGACTTATGATAGATTTCCAAGTAAAATCGGTAAAGCAAAATAATGGGCACCTATCCCTAGAAAGATCAAAACATGTAGACTAATCGAGCATGTTCCAAATATATGTTCTCATTTAGCCCGAGTAGAATGACTTATCAATGTTACCGCATGAAATGAAATGTTATATTCCATAGATGCATGCTCCGGGTATAACCAAATCAAGATGGATCCAAATGATCAAGAAAAACTTTCATTCACCTCCAACCAAGGGTTGTATTGGTGCACAGTAATGCCTTTCGGCTCAAAAATACGGGATTAACCTACCAAAGAATAAAAAAACATAATATTCAACGAGCAGATATGAATAAATATGAAGACAAACATGGATGATATGTTGGTATAGGGTAAGTATAGAGGTAGAAGTGCAGTCTCTGAAAGTTTTCAATGTAAGGTTGATGGACCAATGCATGGAATTAGCACGGAAACATGTTTTATTATTGGGTCAAAGTGAGTCTAGCTAAGCAGCAAAAAAGTCGTAAAATATAAGAGACAATACGCCAAAATTTAAAGGGGAATTGGGAAAAGACCAAATATTAAGGAGGTTTTGATACCATGAAACGAGCGGAGTGGCAACAAATATTGTCGGTATAATTATTGTAAGAGATTAACTAAATCACATGTGACAAGAAGTTACTTGTGAAATAGAGACTGAAGTCCAAGGCGCTTAGGTTCAAATTCTATGCAGTTAGAAAGCCAACGAAATGAATTTAAGTATAGTCAAGTTGGTTACACCAAGATACCTTGAGCTAAAATGGAGTAATTGTGTGGCACAAGGAAAATATATTTGTCATAAAGAGCACCACTTTTGGTTAGCACATATTGAACAAATATGGCGGCACATACAGAACGAGTCATCCTCGCTAAATAAGAATATGGTGATACATGCGAGTAAAATTTATATAGGCCAAAGTTTACAACATAATTGTAATGACTAATTGAAATTCCTGGCCTTATGTACGGGTCTAGATGAGTTAAATAAATAGAAATTCACTTAAGGATCATCATCAAGCTCAAATAAAGGACGCAGAGCAAATTGACCCAAACTGAGTAATTTCAATCCATTCGAGTCCTATGCGGGTAACAAAAGCAACTGGCAGACGTTGGCCCATAAATAAAAAATGTGGCTCATGGAATGATGTGATGGACACTTGTTGCCAGACATTGTGGCTCAAACATCACAATATGTGAATAATACGATGAAGTCAAAGGTCATACAAGAGAGGGCTTATGAGAAGCTCTTAAGTAACCGACCAATGATAGAATGATGCGATAGTACTCGTCAAATAGATTTTTTCTCTTCTCTTTTATCTAAAAAATTCAAATGTTACTTCAATATAACTTTATTCTTTTTCACTCTTATTATAGCTCGTTTGTCTTAAATGCTTTATTTTATAAATGTTTAAGCCTCAACCCTCTGTCTGGCCAAAAGTAGGGTATAAGCTAGATTGATAACTTGCTCGATACATAAATCGGTAAATCGATAGAGTATGGTAAAGCTTACACAAAAGAAAGACCACCTATAAAAATCAACACATGGTTCGTCTGATAGGATCACTCTAGTCGGCACTCTTGAAATCTAAAGTAAGATTACTTAACGTCTCACCAAGTGAGAAAATGAGCTACTACACAGACATCACAAAAAATTTGATTGATATGATCTAGGATAATCTGAGGAGAGTGGGCATGTATCAATGATATGCAACTTACATGCATCAAAAAATAAAAACTCAATAAAACATCGACGTAACATCTCATGAATAATAGAAACAAAATTGTAATAAAAGATAATCAACGGTAAATAGGTCTAAAAAGATCAATGAAAGTGTCTTAGTTTAAGGAAGGCCACTCGAGACCTCTAAAAATTCATCTAGATGGAAAATAAAAAGTGTCTCAAATCAACATCAGCTTAGCCTCACTCAAAATTAACGTGACATCAGGCTAGTCTGTCATTGTTGAGATTCAGCTTGCCTCACTTAGGAGTCTCTCTTTCAATAAAGGTGGAGAAAAGGTTTTTCAAAGTAAATGAAGATCCCCCAAAAATCCTTCATTTAGATTACAAAATTTAACCAAGTTAAGGAGGTTAAGTGACCACCTGACTATTTAGATATCTCTTAGTTCAGCCTCAGTCAGGAGTTTCTCGCTCAATAACGCTCAACCTTATGACAGCCTCAGCTCAGCCTTAGTTCAGCCTCGCTCGGTATCATCTTGATCTCAACTCAGTATCATTCGGTCTCTGATATGGAAATAGGGTTTTGAAGACTGAATTGTAAATAATGTAAATTTAAGGATTTAATTATAAGTAATGTAAGTTTTGTCCTTGAATTATAACTGATGTAAATCGTAGAGAGTATTTGTAACTATGTATAATTGTTAAGGACTAAACAACAATTAGTCATCTCTTGTAACAGATTTCAGTTTGAGACTAAGTCTTGGCTGCTCTATATAAAGAGCAAGGCTACTCTAATAAAATAGTTGAATACTTTGACTTTCAACTCATTTCTACTTGTACTTTCTCTCTCTAAAAACTCTCCAGCTCTTTCTCTCTCTAGAATTCTTTTCTAACAATTTACTAAGGCAAAATCATAACTCATCAAATTGGCGACT
Source organism: Limnanthes douglasii subsp. nivea (assembly GCA_036936605.1). Classification (NCBI taxonomy): domain Eukaryota; kingdom Viridiplantae; phylum Streptophyta; class Magnoliopsida; order Brassicales; family Limnanthaceae; genus Limnanthes; species Limnanthes douglasii. The sequence goes on along the minus strand of JAUPFV010000002.1, from coordinate 6,816,186 downwards.
CCACTGAGGACTTGAACAAAAGAAATCAGTGACTTATTCAGCTCGAAATTAATACAATCTTGTTATATTTTATGTTCAAAATTAGTACAATGAATCCTGAGAACAATCCTACTATTCGATCAGCTATGGAGACTCTTAAAGATGATTTACAGGGAGGTAGACGTGGTGGATCATCTTTGGACGAAACTCAGTCTGATATTGAGGTTCGAATGAACCAGCCTTTGGACAAGATTAATGTATTGAATGAAAAGTATGAACGGAGGGAGCAAGAAATTCATTCGGAAAAAGTTAGATCTGAAGTTAGACATGAAACAGAAAAGACTGAGGTAGGAGCTCAATCAGATCGATCTTTTGATGATCGACGAGCTAAATTTGAGCACAAAAAATCACGTTTTATGTCTCCAAAAGAGCGATATTCGTCTCGTGAGAAGAAAAAAGATAAACAAAAATATGTGGCCTCTAGTGACGATGAGGTAAAAAGTTCAGCTTCGGACTTTAAGAGATATAGAGGTTCTTCGAAAGAGGAATCAGACAGAGATCAATCGAAGAAGCACAAAAAAGAGAGTAAATCTAAGAAGGATAATGCTCCTTGTTCTACTTGGTATGAAGGAAATCCCTCGAATCAGTATGCTGAAACTAATCGGAATTTGTATGTTACTATGGAAACGGATGACCAGTTTGTTCAAGGAGTTTACTGGAGAAATTCTCCATTGACGAATGAAATTCAGTGAAAGCGGGCACCTAGAGAAAAGTTGAAAGACTATACAAAGAGATTTGTGTTGACCAAGGCTAGTTTGGACAACAATGAGGAAAACGTGGTGATGGCAGCTATTTGCGAAGGATTATTTCCAGGGGATCTGGCTAAGGAGACGCTAAAGAGAAGGGCCTTGACTTTTGGAGCTTTAATGGCTCAAGTTGAGGATCAAATCAAAGTGGAGGAGTCGATTAGAGTCTGAGGTGTACCAGTCAGCACTCCAAAAAATTTGCGACAGGAAGCCATTAATTAGGGGCAGCCCTCGAATGGTAATAGAAATGACAATCAGCAGTCGAGGCAAAAGAACAGCAATTTGCCTCCTCGGAGTGGTGGTTATTCAAATCATGCTTCAGCTAACACTTAGAACAGGCCTAAACCAATTACTTGGGTTAAACCAGAATATTATGCTGATTTGACAGAGAATGTATCTGTAATCTGGGATAAGACCAAGAGCTTCGTAAATTTCAGGAAGCCAACCCCAATCAGTAGGCCAAGAAAGGAGAGAAATAACAATTTTTGTAGATATCATGATGATATCGGGCATCATACAAATGACTGCATTGCTCTAAAGAAAGAGATTCAGTATTTGATTGAGAATGGAAAGCTATTGACTTATGTGAAGTCACATGGGAGTGCATCGAAAAATAATGGTGCATCAACTTCAAAGGCTGCACCGCTAGCTGAGAATTTGATTTTGGATCCACAAGATAAACCTTTTGATGCTTCTTTTGATTATGTTGAAAAAGACCCGAACAGATTGCTTCTGATGACAGTTGAAGAGTTTGTGGAAAAGGGACGTGTTCAGGAGTTGTGCAAGTTTTTTGAATCGTTGGCTATTTTTGGAGGCGATTCAATGACTGGAAACTTGGATAGTTCGAGGAAGAGGCATGTTGTCAACTTGACAACTTAAATTGAAGGGAAGATGTCTACGCACTTATATGGGAAGAAAGATATTCCTTTCAGTTTGATAAAGATGATCTGAGAGGTACTGCAGGACCACATGAAGATGTTGTGGTGATTGGAGCTGAGGTGGCTGGCGTCGAAATTTGACGTGTGCTGATTGACACTGGAAATTCTGCTAATTTCCTTTTTAAATCCACCTATTATAGAATGACGAATCCACCTCGAATTTCTCAATCGGATCGAACGATTATTGGATTCACATGTGTAACAGATCGTGTTGTTGGAGAACTCGAGGGTGAGGTCAGTTTGGGAAAATGACCATTTAAGAAAAAGGTCCACGTACTCTTTGTGGTGGTCGACTGTCGCATAAATTATAGCGCTAGTTTTGGAAGATCGTGGCTTTCAAGAATGTATAGGGTGGTGTCTACAGTTCATCAGTGCTTTAAGTATGTGGTTGGAGATAGAGTTGGGGTTTTTCGAGGCGATTAGAAGGTTGCCAGAGAATTCTATGCCACTATACTTTGGATCCAAGGGTCTAGCAGTGGAGATTTAATACAAGAATAGCAATTAGAAGGGGCACCCTCGGATTTGGAAGAAAGGGTTGACGATCCGAAGGAAACCCTAGGGTCTTTAACGGTCAGTGAAAAGATAAAGGAGTTCACTTTTTCGGAAGGAAATGTACTTCGAATTGGAACTTTATTGACCCCTTTTTTACGTCAACAATTGCTTGATTTTTTATCCCAAAATTTGGATGTCTTCGCTTGGAGGACAGAAGATATATCAGGAGTACCCATTGAGGTAATTCGTCACAGCTTGACTATAGATCCGAAGGTCAAGTCGGCAATTCAAAAAAGACGAGCGTTTTCCTCGGAAAAAGCAGAAGCGATTGTTGCTGAAGTGGATCGGTTATCTAAGGTCGCACACATAAGGGAGTCGCAGTATCCTTTGTGGACAAAAAATCCGGTGGTAGTCAAAAAGAAGAATGGGAAGTGGAGAATGTGTGTAGACTTTGCAGATTTGAATAGAGTCTGTCCCAAAGATCTGTTTCATGTTCCTCGAATAGACCAGTTGATTGATTCTACTTCAGGAAACAAAATTTTAAATTTTGTGGATGTTTTTGCAGGATATAATCAGATCTAAATGGATCCAAAAGATCAAGAATACACAACTTGTATAACTGATAGAGGCTTGCATTGTTATAGGGTGATACCTTTCGGGTTGAAAAATGTTGAAGCCACTTATCAGAGATTGATGAATAAAGCTTTTGCTACATAGATCGGAAGAAATATGGAGGTATATATAGATGACATGGTAGTGAAAAGCTCAAGGGATGAAGTGCATCTTGATGATTTAGAGGAAGCTTTTTTGAATTTAAGGGCAATCAGATTGAAATTAAATCCTGAGATGTGCACCTTCGGAGTTCGATCGGGGAAGTTTTTGGGTTTTATCATCAGTGAAAAAGGAATAGAAGCTGACCTAGAACAATTGAAAGCTTTGATAACAATGAATTCTCCTCGGTCAATCAAAGAAGTGCAAAATTTTGACACGAAGGTTAGCAGCACTTAATCGATTTATTTCTAGATTTTCTGACAAATGCTTTCCTTTCTTTCAAGTATTACAAGGACCCAAAAAGTTTGAATGGACATCGGAATGTGAAGCATCTTTCACAAATATTAAAAATTTGTTGTTATCACTAGAGATTTTGTCAAAGCCTCGAAATGGGGAGAAATTATTTGTGTATATCGCGGTATCGGATTTTGCACTAAGCGCAATATTAATCAGTGAAGATTCAGGAGTTCTGAAGCTGATATATTACATTAGAAAAAGTTTGGTGGCAGCAGAAAAGAGATATATGAAATTAGAAAAATTGGCATTAGCGTTGGTGATTCTTGCTAGGAAGATGCGTCCATATTTTCAAGCTCATACTATTGAGGTTCAAACTGCATTCCCCTTGAAAAATGTTTTACAACGACTTGATATTTCGGGAAGAATGACCAAATGGTCAGTGGAGTTGGGCGACAATGATATTTTGTTTACACCTCGAACAGCAATAAAGGCGCAAGCATTGGCAGATTGTTTTGTTGAATTCCACTTAAGCCGATCGGAGGAGGAAGAAAATAAAAAAAAGTCGTACATGGGGTGCAGATGGAGGCTCTAGTGTTTCCGGGTGCAGTGATGGGGTTGAATTAATAGCTCCAACGGGAGAGATAATGATTCAGTCTATTAAATTTGGTTTTCATTCTTTGAACAATAAAGCTGAATACGAGGCTGCTTTGGCAGGTTTGAGATTGGTAAAAATTTGTGGGGCAACTTCAGTGCGCTTGGAAATGGATTCTCAATTGTTAGCAAATCATGTATCTGGATTTTCCAAGAGAAAGAAAAGATCGTTTGATTTTATATCTTCGGGAACTTCAGAATTTAATGCTTCTGTTTGACAGTGTTGTTGTGGAATATATTGGCCGAGGAAGTAACATGGTGGATGATTCTTTAGCAACATTGCTTACAAGGAAGAATATCCTTGGATTTTTCTACAAGAAAATCTTTTAATTGTTACTCAATCTAGCCAATGTGAATGTATAGATGAATTTTTTATGACTGGTGAAATCTGAGGTGACTGGCGATCAAATATACTTAATTTTTTACTTAAGGAATATTACCAGATGATTCACAATTGGCCAAAAAGTTGAGGAGTAAAGCCTTCGGATATATAGTACTGGATGGAATGTTGTATAAAAAGGCATTAAGAGGCCATTGTTACGATGTTTAAGTAAATAAGAATCACAATAAGTATTATGAGAGTTTCATGATGGTGAAGGGTCAGCTCATTGCGGGTTCAAAGCTCTGTCACGTCGAGTTTTACTTGCAGGATTATATTGGCCTACAATCATGAACGATGCTAAGAATTTAGTTCGAGGTTGTGATACTTGACAGAGATTTTCCAATGCTATTCACATACCAGCAGTACCACTTATGTCCATATCTGAGGCAATACCATTTGATAGATGGGGAATTGATCAGGTGGGACCTTTGTCGATGGCTTATGGAGGAAGACAGATGATAATTGTAGCGGTTGATTATTTTACAAAGTGGACAGAGGCAGAACCATTATCAGGAACAAAGGCAAAGGATGTCATCAAATTTATTGTGAATAGTATTTGTTATCGTTTTGGAGTTCCTCGGATGATTACAACAGATAATGGACCTCAGTTTAATAACGAGGAGATGACTTCATTTTGTACTTCTAAAGGAATTCAGCACTGTTTTTCGACGTCTTTTCATCCTCAAGCCAATGGACAAGTGGAAGTGACAAACAGAACAATTTTAGATGGCTTGAAGAAGAATTTCACGGGGGCAGCAGGAAAATGGCCAAACTATTTGCAAGAATTACTTTGGGCTTATCGAACAACTCCAAGAGAGGCTACAAAAGAGACTAATTTTACTTTGGCAAATGGAATGGATGCAGTATGCCCCATACAATCTACGATGTCATCTTTTAGAATAGCTCAATATCCTGAAAGGTCTAATGTTGAAGTTTGAAGGGCGAATTTGGATCTGATTGAAGAAAAAAGAGTTCGAGCTCATCTGAATGTAATTCATTATCAAAGTCTTATGAGAAATAGATATGATTCGAAACTGAAGAGAAAAGTATTTAAAGAAGGTGATAAGGTGTTGCGAAAGGTTTTCTTGGACACAAAGGAGAAGAACCTCGGAAAAATGGCTTCGAATTGGGGAGGACCTTTTAGAGTTGTTAAAAGAATTAAGTCGGGGTCATATCGTCTTTGTGATTTCGAGGGGAGGATGCTTCAACATCCATGGAATATCCAACACTTAAAGCTTTATTAGGAGTAGATATGTTTTTGTACTTTGGAATTTTTTTTTTGAATGGCGCACTCTTTTCTATCTTGTTGGCCCATGAAGGTTTTAACGAGGCATCATGTACAATGGTTGTTTATATATGTTTGAATACTATCTTAACAAATCATCAAAGACTGATCATCTTTGAGATTAGTTAAAAGTTGAATGTTTTGAAGTGTTTATGACACTTTTCAAAGAAACAACCATGTTTAATAATCACATTACATTTTTATTCGAAGTGAACGCTTAACAGCACATTGAGAATTTTTTGAAGAGCTTCCAAAGGTTAACAACTCATTGAGATTTTGTTTTTCGAAGAGCTACTGAATTCACCAATTTTGTTAAGGTATTAAAGCTGGTAAGTTTACATTTTGTAATTATTTTGTTTTTAAAATTTAACATCGAATAATATACAAAAAGAATGATGAAATACAGAAACCGTTTGTCATTTAGATTAATTTGTTGAGATACAAAAAGAAATTTTTAAATCTGACAAAGAAAAAAGAGTGATAAAATTAATCAGAGGACTCTTCCTCCTCGGATGATTCATCTTTTAAGGATGATGAACCAGGAATAGGGTCGAAAGCTTCACTTGGCATTTCTCTTCAGGAATGTCATTCCAAAAACTGGTGAGGTCGATTTTTGGGTAAGTAGCGTGAAGTTCTCGAAGAAGGAGAATGGTTGCATCTTCTTTTCCGACGTTAATAGCAGTCTGCATGTCTTTTAAAAGCTCAGCCTCGCAGCAGCTACAGCAACAGCTTTTTCTACTTCGAAATCCTTCTTCAGTTTAGTTGTCTCATCGGTCAGCTCTTTATTTTTTGTCTCACAAAGAGTAAGAGAGTTTTGTAGCTCAGTAGAGTTGGATTTTTCAGTGGCTAATTCAGTAGTATGGTCGGATTTGATCTTATTCATTTCATTTTCATGAGAAGCCTTCAGCACTTCTTTATCAGCAATATGCGTGGTTCGCAAATGGTTTTTCATGAAAAAAGCACCTTTTATAAGTTTGGACCTCGCCATTTCGTACATGTGAAATTGATCAACAACTTTGTCGTGCAGATATTCTCTAAAGTTTTTCTCAGCCTCGGAAGCTTCTTTGTAATAAGCCATATCTTTGGCCAACTGCTTTAGATTGTTCTGAGAAGCTTCGAATTGAGAAGCAAGTGTCTTTATTGCAGTGTCAAGATCGGTAAATGGTTGAAGTGCGACAGCGATTGCAGGATTTGGAGGAGGAACACGAAGTTCCGATGTGTTAGGACCTTGAATCATATCAAGAAGGGTGATATGGTCATGAGAATGGGTAACTTCTAGAAGAGCTTCGGCTGGTGTGGGTCTCCCAAAGTTAAGCATGTGGTTTTAGATGACTTGAAGAACATGATCCTCTTCACCAGTAAGTGCTTCAGTGTTCTAAAAATTAATAAACATATCAGGATCGAAGTTTACAGTACCTTGATTTTCGTTAGAAGTTCTATATTCGATGACTATCACAAGGTTGTCTTTGTTTGGTTGTTCTTCGATCGAAGGATTTTGTGGGTTTTGTTGGTTTTCAGCAGCAGTGTTTTCGTCTTCGTCAACCAATGCATACGAAGTGGTTCTCATTTGCTTCTTTTTCTTTCCATGGGAACTAGAGGAAGCTTTATTTTTCTTTTAGGACGGTTCTTGATCTTCACCATCTTCGATGGGTGAGAGACTTTGTTCAACAGTTTTTCTTTTTTGAGGCTTTGGCTTCGATGGATTTGAAGGGCTAGCACCAGATGTGCTAGCTGCCTTTTTACCTTTCTTTTCTTTGACTGCTTTTTCTTTCTTCTTTTTTGGTAAATGGCTATCCGATCTGTTGCGAATAGGAAGGAAGACTTTGCAATCGGGTCGAGATATTTGTTGGTAGACTAGCTTCGGATCCGGCACAGACATCAGATCTTGAGGAGGCAAGTCGCCTTCCAAGATTGGAAACATATGACAGTGGAGGAAATTGATGGGCTGAAAGGCAGTATGAAACTCGTTGTTCCATTCCTTCTCAGCCTAAGCGGCAAGCTTTTGGAAAATCCTCCTTGGCAGTTGGACGACGTGTTGAGTAAGCTTCAAAATTTCTGAAATAATTAGAAAAACAAAAAAAAGTAAATGTTATTTCAGAATGTAAAAATTCGAGGAGAGTTAGCTTTGAAGGATTGGCTTCGAAAATTGCTTTGCCATTTTCCTACGCCCCTTATATAAAGACGAATTTCTGCTTCGAGAATTTTTCAGCCTCTAAGAGATTGTCGATGATCTTGAGATCATCCATCAGGGTGAGGTAGTAGAAGGGAAGCTTCGGACCTTTTGACAATTGGGTCAAGGAGATGAAGTCTTTGATGTTGATGGGAATCTGAGACAGTCAAGATGCCATAATCAATTACATAAGAGTGAACCACTGATTCGGTGTCACCTGAGTAGGGAATAAGCTGAGCAGTTCGAAGTATTCCACAATCATAGGATCCGTGGAAACCGAAGACCCCAATTAATGATCTCAGGGTAGACTATTAGTTTGTCATCTTTGCAATCCAAAGGAGTTTCTCTTTCTTTGGGTAGTCAAAGCGTTATGTTATCTCCCATTCTCCATTGTTTTTTCAGAGCCAAAGCTTGATTATCTTTATAGTATATGTATCGGACCTTTTTCAGTGCAATGATGTATTTGCCTTCAAGATTCCTCAGGTTTCTTCCAATTTTTTCTCGTTCTTCTTCGTAAACGAAGCAAGTGTCTGTTTCTTCTAGATGTTTCTGGGTATTTGCAGAGTTTCCATCGTCAGATTCAGCCTCGATATCGGTTTCTGTAGCTTCTGAATCAACTTCGTTGGCTTTTGATGTTTCTTCTCAAGGATTTTGAGATGTTGGGTTAACAGCCTCTGGTAAAGGGTTACATGTTCGAGGAGTTTCCTCAGTTACTTCTCTTTTAGGAGGATTTTCAACATTTGGATTTGGAGGGGAAGGACTTCGGATAATTTCTGATTCATCTCACATGGCAATGAAAGTTCTTTTTTTTCTGGTTACTGAAGAGTGATTCGAAGAGGGGATGTTTAACTTTAGCTTTAAAGGGTATTTTTCACTAATCATAGGAGAAATTTTACTTTGAGAAGAGGAGGCTCGAGGTGTTTTGGGCTCTAAGATTTTAGATGAGGAATATTCTTCGACTATGGGAGAAGGCGACAGAGCAGGAACTTTAGTCGGATCAAAATTACCATAATAGATTGTTTCAGTGGTTTTTCCAACTGGACCTCCTCGGATCAATCCTGCTTTCCTATACTCTTCTTCTCTTTGTGCAATACAAAAGTAATCGTAAGATCTGAAGACTAAATTTTTGTTAAAGTCTGAAGATTCTGGTGTTTTCGGTAGGATAACCTTCGAGTTTTTGGTTTTTTTGGTTTCTTTCTCATAAACCAAATGAAGGTTGATCGGAGAGGATGAAGATTGGTAAGAAAGTTCGGTTTTATGATGAGAATACTTGAGAAAAGGGATGAACACGGTGAGGGTAGCCAAAATCTTTGACTTCTCTCTAAAAAGGTTTGTGTGATGAGCATGAAAAAATGAAAGGCAGACTCAATTTCTACAAAAGAAGTGAAGACGTGTGAAGTTGGAAAGACTCTTATGGTGATAGGTTGGAATACAAATCGGTGGGTTGATTAGATGCTCGACATCTGTCAGGCTAGACCTCTAGCTATGGATCTAAAATCTATAGGGATATGATGGATTAAACGGTTATGTGCAACGGTTACTTTCATATGTAGCATGGGTAAAATTCGAAGAGTATTTTTGAATGTGTTTTAAAGCGATTTTTTCTTACAGTGTTTCGAAGCAATTTTTTTTACAGTGTTTCGAAGTGATTTTGTCTTTGAAAAGTTCTCAGATTTTAGCATCTTTACTAATTGATATTTGTTTTGAGTACGCTTCGAATGATTGCATTTTATGAGCGCTTTGAATGATTGTTTAAGATGGTTGCTTTGAATAATTGCTTTAATTTTATCACAGGTTACAAAACATATGGAAAAATTCAAAGATGTTAAGATTCGAAGACAATTGAATTCGAAGATGCTTTAGTTCTCATTCATTTACTGACATGAGAACTAGGGGGGCTTCTGATATGGAAATAGGATTTTGAGGACTGAATAGTAAATAATGTAAATTTAAGGATTTAATTATAAGTAATGTAAGTTTTGTTCTTGAATTATAACTGATGTAAATTTTAGAGAGTATTTGTAACTATGTATAATTGTTAAAGACTAAACAGCAATTAGTCCTCTTTTGTAACAGATTTTAGTTTGAGACTAAGCCTTGGCTCCTCTATATAAAGAGCAAGGCTACTCTAATAAAGTGGTGGAATACTTTGACTTTGAAACTCATTTGTACTTGTACTTTCTCTCTAAAAACTCTCCAGCTCTTTCTCTCTTTAGAATTCTTTTCTAACAATTTACTGAGGCAAAACCATAATTGATCAGTCTCAACTTGGCATTATCATGTCCCCGCTTAGCTAGCTCGGCCTCATTTAAAAGCCTCTCGCTCAACAAAGCTCAATCTTAGATCAGCCTCAGCTAACCCTCGCTCAGTCTCAATTCGGTATCGACTCGGTCTCAGTAAGGAAGCACTTTCTTAGCAAAAATCACTTTCAAATTAAATGGAACTCACTTAACAATCTCTCACCCAGAAAATCTCATACATTGTACAACCTCGGTTTGGAGGTCAATGGCTACAAAAACCTAAAACTTTGAGATATCTAACCCATAGCACTTCAATTACTTGCAAGCAAGCAAAGGATTGAGAGGATTTACTGATACAGCATAAATATCACCTAAACGTGGCACATATAAAATTAAGTGATACAGCACGAATCATCTGAATATAAAGCGACTACAATCAAGTAAGAATCCAGACTATTAGTCTTTGTAAATTCCGGTTAAGTAAGAAACCAGACATAAACATTGTGTATCGGTGCGCATCTAAGATTTAGCTATCATGGTCAAGCCATGAACAAAATTTTATCACGTACGATTCCACGACGAGAAAGATGGCCAAACCAAACTTTGGGCAAATCGCACTACTACCTTAGTCCTAGACTTGGCCACCATGACCAACCAATGATCATTTTAAACAAAGAAATTGTATTTTATTAAGTGATTGATTAAACTATTTCCATCTTCCGATATTTCGATTCGACCGAAATGTCTTACCTATCATAATTATCTTTTATATGTATTAGTTTTCTTTCCTAAACATATTTTTAATTTTCAAAAAAATTGACTAATGTTAAATCTTCAAAGAGTTAAAATATAAGAAAATTGTTTATCATATATATAATATTAATTTCTTTTTTATTAGCTACCGTAAATAAGAAAGTTTTGGAAGTCTTAATTTTGACAAGAAAAAAAGGTCCAAAATTAAAATGAAAATGCGAGATAACTCGTATCTGAGGCTAGAGAGCCAAAGCCAACTATTAACGCAGCTAATGAATTTATTAATGCAATGCCATAGTGATATAAAACTCATGTCGGTAATAAAGGAGTCCAGTTATCAGGGCGGACAGAAACAGAAGGTAGCCACTGCTAGAGCGATATAAAAAGACAATTCCATCCTTCTGCTCGACGAATCCACAAGTGCACTTGTGCCCTTCATAAACTTCTGAGAGGAAGAAGTGCGATTATGGTAGCACGTAGATTGTCAACTATAAAGGATGATATGCTGTCCTTGAAAGACGAGGAGCTGTTGAAAAGTTTAGTCTTCAACAAGAGGAGAGCTTTTTTTTTTTTGAAGTCGGTCTCTATAGTATATACTCCGATAATTCCATCATTCTTAGGTTTTCATTTCCCAAGCTAATTTTTCGTTTCAGAAAATAAACTATTTTTCAGAAAACAACCTGAATCCGACATCGATCAGTTAAAAGAAGACACAAAGGACAATACTATATAAACAGACCTATAGCCATTAGAATTTACATACCACCACTGGTCAACAGCCCATAAAAAGAGCTGTGGATTAGGCTTGGGGATGTTATCAGTTCGGTTTGGTTTTTATCAAACAAAAACTGGACCAGACCGATTCTTTCGGTTTTGTAAAACATAACCAAAATCTTAATCGGTTCGAACCGACAAGCTTATCAGTCCAACCCGGTACCAAAAACCGGACCCGATAACTGCCCTGGCTGTATCATAAGATTTCTAGTGTGTTGCATAAACCCTGAAAGCATATATCAGAATACAGAAGTCCGTCTAGTACCCACCTAGATTCTACAAGCCCATCATGTTAGAAACTGAACAAATTAAATATTTAGCTCTATGATGCTCCATTAATAGTCTGTTTGAAAAATAGGAATACACAGCAAGCTACATAATAAATACTAGAAACAAGTTCAAACCAAATGGTTAAATTACAACATAGAGAAAGAAAATTACACAAAACCAATGAGAAAGAAAACCATTTTAAAAAATATATAAACTTGTAGACTTTTACACACCAAGTCAAACCTTAATGGGTGCATACTTCTCACCCATGAGGCCACCTTTCTGTTTCTGAAATTGAATGTAACGTAAAGTGGTTGTAAAGAACGCATCCGAGGCAGGCTTTGTGTTCGCACAATCACTTTGCAACTCGGTATTGATTAATTCGATCAGATCCTGTATAGTAGAAGTAGTGATCTGCCCATTTCCTTTCTCAAAGTAATAGAGATACCTGGTGTTATTTACCCATTTATGTGATTAGCATCTGACTTTATTTTAAAAAAAAACATCTATTTAGACAGGTCGAGTTACCAACTTGTTCAATATTTCAACAAAGAGTGTCACTGGCCCATTGCTACCACGAGTTACATTGGCCATCTGTTGAGCAGCATTTGCTATTCTCAGTGCACGCTTCAAACAAAGGAGGACCCTACAACGATAGAAACATCTTTCAAATGACTAGATCAAGAACATACCATCAGCTTAAAAACACAAATAATAAGGGTAACAAACACAATAAATGCCTCCAGGACATGCATACTTCAAAAATACTACCTCAGAGTATTCTTACTTGTCATCTCTCCCGTACGAGTGCAGCAAATAAATAGTTCAAATTCGGCTAGGGCTTAGATAAAATAACAACTCAGCTTAAAAAGTTCTATAAGCTCAAGCTCAGTCTTCTACATAGCTCAATTCCTTATCAAGACGAGCTTGAATATCTCCACATGACTCGTGAGATATATGCGGCTCGTCTCGAGTTTGGCTCACATATTATTGAAGTGTGACAAACTCATTGATTTAATTTAGAAGACATAAAACTACCAAAAGAAAAGTGAATACACCAGTTCCGATAGAGCTCAAATTCGGTTTGAATTTGGAATTCGAGTGGAGCTCGAGCCGAGCCTATCTAGCTGAAAATTACACCCAAAAATTATAAATACATGTCACACAACTTCATACATTTAAACCTAGTAAATGATTCCAGATAGTCTAATAAAATGTTATTATGAACTACATGTTCACTAAAAGCTGCCCAGAAAGTAAAGCATAAAGAGCAATAGAGGAAAGATACTTTGATTAATTAAATCTACGCACCTTTCCCCGTCCTTAACTCCGCCCTGATCATCAACCCAAAAGAGGTGAGAACATGCATAAACAGCTCTGCATTGATCAGTCTTCTTTAACAGCTTCGCTGAATACTGAGGAAAAAATGGGAAACAAACAGTTAATGTTCTTGGCTAAATGCACTCCTTAGACAATAACAGTTTCATTATTACCCCTGTGGCTTTGTGTGTCAAAGTATCTCTATTCTCAACACCAAACACATTCATCCTCTGAAGCGTCCCAATTATCAGATGTATTGCAGTTACTTGTGCTCTTGAATCCTATTAGCAAGCAATACATTGAACAAAAGGCACTTCTTTATAATTCATAACATCAAAAGGATTTTACCTTATAAGAGTGAATACAAAATTTAGTTGGTTGAAGATAGATAAAATTACCGCAATTTCTTCTTCATATAATATAAATGCTTGAGTAAAAAGCTCATAAGCCACAGGTTCAAGATCACTGTCATTTGCAGCCTGATATAACCACCCAAATATATTAGACATGGAATAATGGAAAGACATTATCGTTTATACTGGTTATAAAATTTGTCCGACCCAACCGACTGATATTGGTCTGATCTGAAAAGAATCCAGTATGGACAAGATTTTTGTCAGACTCGAAATCCCAGTTGGACGCAGGTTTGGACTTTCGGAGAAATGGATCAGATTCAGACATTGAAAATTGAAAAATCCAAGTCATAAATTGGGTCAGACAATTCAGTAGGCTACTTGTAAATAAAATACTCGAAAAATGAATTTGCATTTTAAAAATTTCAAAAAATAAATTAAACCGGTTTAGATTCGGTTGAGTAGGTGAGTTTCAGGTTGTGTACAAATTGGATGTGAATTTGAACACAAATATCTTTCTGAAGTTTGGGGCCAGGTCTGAGAGATTACTAGTTACTATAGAGCTTTGTCCGACCCGAAACCGGGAGCTTTGCCACCCCAAACCATTTCACCGTATAATATAACTATGAAAGTTCAGTGATTTTATCTGAAGCACCATAATTTACTTTTTGTGAAGTTCATCACTTTAATTTCATGATTTATCTGTATGCAGTGAATTACCTCTGCACATTCCAGGTACAACCTTAGCGCCAGTTCAGGTGACGTAACAGACGAAAGGGCCTCAATAATCTGGACAATATAGTAGCCAGTGTCAGCACAATCGTAAACAGAGATATAGGCATACTGACTCCAAACTGAAGTACTAAGTACACTATGAGCAGAATAGTTTAGCATCAAACTTGCTTGAAAGACCAATCAATTTAGCCTAAATCAAACTTTTAAGTTCAGTGTTGGTAGCCTAAGAATTCTAAGTTCAGTATAGAGTACACTACAAACAGAATGGTATAGCATCAACCTTGCTCGAAAGACCAATCCCGAGTCAATTGGGTCTAAATCAAATTCAAAGTTCAGTGCTGGCGGCCTAAGAATTCTTGCATGAGTCATTAACCGACAATATTTATGAGTCTGCTTAAACATGGCGATAGTTGTTTTATACTGATGTTCCACACACGATGATATAGAAAGAAATAAAGAAATCATTTAACCCTGAGTGCTATATTTAAGCGTATAAAGTTATAAGCTCCCTTTTAGCAGCAATAACATGGCTGTAGAGCCAGGCAGACCTGGGTGAGAAACTGAAAAACTGTTTTTGAGGTGGCATGACCTTCTCCATCTTCTCCGTCAATTCCGTTCTGACAATGTAGTTGCCTAACCAACTGCAAGATCCACAAAATTTAAATGTGATATTAGAATTGAGGTTCATTTGCAAAACATAATTTATTAGACTTCATAGAAAACAAGCACAGCCCCTAATCACTTAATCAACCCCCAAGATACAATATTCATCAGAAGTAAATTGTATGGATATAAGGAGGAAGAGTGTCATCTTCTACTGTACAACCGTGGTTTCATCTTCAAGAATCATTATAAAAAACTTTCCTCGTTTTTACAAGTCCGAATAGAAGCACTCATGAGGACAAGCAGACAAATTATTTTTCCGGACTTTCAAGAACATACCAAAACACATACAGAGAACATGTAACACGAAAAATTATAGATAGGAGAAATATACCCTGAGAGCCGAGAAGACTAGTGGAGGAACAGTAAAAGGTAGTCGTTTAACTCCCCCATCCATTATATGCTTTCTCACGGTACATAAAATCTGAATATCAAAATTGATTGATACACGAAATTAATTTTTCATTCTAATGTGCCAAAAAAGTAAATAACAATATCAAGAAGTGCAACATCAATAGATAGCAAGGTCTTCATAAAAAGAATTAGTATGGTTTTGGCGCTAACAGCAATAAATTACAAAAATAAGTCCACTGCTTATACGATCTTTAATTTTAAAGAGCGCGTTCATATATATAGATATATGTGTGTGTTAATTCCAATAAGGATCTATGAAAACGCTTTTTAAAATTAAAGGTTGTATAAGCAGTAGTCTTATTATTGAAATTTATTGTTGTTTGCGCCAAAACCATAACAATTCTTTTTATGAACACGTTGCTATTTGTTGATGTCGCACTTCTTGATATTGTTATTTACTATTAAGAGCTCAAACAGAACATAGAGAGAAGTAACATCATATATTTACGCATGAAAAAATATAATTTAAGACATTGGTACCATGAACATTTCTTCTGGTTCATCATTATGAAGCGTATGTATCAGGCGAGCTACAGAGTTTTGTTCCTCCATAAAATCCTCCTCATCTAGCTATTGGTGGCGATATGACATAAAGAGCAAAAATCATAAATTAAGTGACTGAACTAACAAAAGTGGACATAAGTATCATATTCTACAAAACACAAAAGTTGTACTCCAGGGAAAGGAATATACATACATCATCTGTTGCAGTTCCCTCCAAATCTTTTATGAGCCCTTTTATTAATTCAAATAGTACCTCAACCTAGAAAAAAACACACAGAACCCTCTTTTTGACAGCAAAACTTTATATGATTTAACAAAAAAAAAGAATATTAATTAGGCATACCTTATCGGTGGTTGATATATGAGAGCTATTTTTCATGATGCTTTCAATTATTACCATTGCCATCACTTTGTTCGTTCCATTATCGAGATGGTCCATGACCCGTGGATAATTTGAAAGTGTTAAGGCTGTAACGATGTCATTGTATTTTTCCAAAGGTGCACTTAAAAGTGCAACAATTTGTTTCGTTGCTCGACTGTCTGTAACCTTTGGCAGACTGGAGAGTTTCTTAACACAACCTCCCTGCACAACTTTGTCTATTAGTGACCACCCATTCGCCTTGTGAATTCGAAATATAAATATTTGAACCCATGGTATGCAAATAAGTAGAAATAGTTGTCAGGGACAGATGTAGCTTTAATCAAAAATAAAGGGAAACATTCAGGACACTCAATCGAGTTCCTCGTGAAGGAAATTATACCAATACGTGGTCGACGTAATCCAGTCGGTCAGGATGAACACGGAGAGTAAAGGTGAGAAGAGAGACATGCAGAGTTATAGCTCCAACAACAGGCATGTCAACCTGCGTTTCTATCACCTGGAATTTTTAAATAGCTAATTACGGAATTGATGTGTGATTTAAAGTAAAGATACCAATAGTCTAATTATACATATAAATAATAAAGCTGAAGAAGAAAGGTTGAATAACCAACCCTTGCTCCTTCAATGCATATCAATAAACCAAGCCTGCCCTAGCAAATATGGTTACTAGTTTTATTCTGCTTTAGTCCTACTCTTTTCACGAGATTTACCAATATGAATAAAAGGGAATTCATTGATATTGGCCCAACATATTCAGGGTTACAGCCTAATTAGATAATCTTTGCTCCGTATTTTTTTCTTTCCTTTCTCCTACTTCATTGAAAACGACATTTTCTCTTCACCAAATTCCATTATCTGCCACAGCAAAACTTGAAAATGGAGTTAATCAATACATACCTTTCCGATTGCATTGCTCAATTTGGTGAAAGCTTCTACTAAAAGAAATTCAGGTAATACCTGACAAAGTATAAAAGACAAATAATTAAACAAACAAAATGCAAAACATACAAGTAATATGCAGGTAATAACATATGAGTAATAGATACGTTATTCCTCACTTACATCTGGATTTGAAGCAGCATATGTTGACAACCTTTCCATGAGTCGAGATAACACTGTTTTCGTATCAACAGCTGGCTGAGAAATAAAGAATAACACAGAGGGTATAAGAAAGAATTAACTGCTACCAGTCTCCATATTTAATTAATTGTTCCCTAACTGACAAGTATAGAAAAAGAAGATGTTCTCGTTTGTCGCATAACGAACCATTTTAATAGCTTATAATCAATTTAACATATCATCTCAAGGTTTGCTCATGCAATTTAATAACGTAAGACCATTAAATAAGCGCAGATTAGATAGTAAGGTCTTGTTCAGAGAAGACACAGAAACTACCGAAATGATTCCTAGCAAGCATCAAAAAAACTGTGAGGTTTTAAATCAATCTCTAATCTATCCTGTAGATACAGACAATAGACAAAGTATTGAGACCTAAAGCAGAAAGTTACTGAAAAAGCAATAAAAGAATTAAAAACAGAAAGAAACAGAGTAAGACTGACCCAGGGGCATATTTTATAGCTATCCCCACCCAAGCAGAATTACATTAAATCAACAACACCAAGACTTTCTATCAACAGTTCTCGAGCACAAAAAAATTGAGTATGTATGGGATTGTGTACAAATTCAAAAGAGAAAATAATATATCATCTTAGATAATCTTACTCACCAGAAGCTGGGGAAAAGCACCCAGTAAGATCTCAAGAGTCTGCAAGTGATATTCATCGGGGAAGACCTGAATTATGCAATCCATCAGATAAAACTGCGCCAGTTCATCCTTACAGTTGACAACCTGCATATGCCAATATAAACCCAAGATAGTTAGAAAGCATTATACATACTGCAGGTTAACGAGTACATGCGAGATAGACAGAGGAAAAAAATATAGTAGTAGACCTGCTCTATCACCCTAGGAAGAACAATGTCTTTGTAAGTCTCAAGATCCACGCCCTCTATCTGACTGAGATCATGAAGATTTTTCCCCACCTAATAACGAAGTAAATAAATACGTTGATACAAGCATATCCAAATATTTTAAATCCAGAGATAGCTGCAGATATTGACTTTACAAGATCACGAAGCTCGTTCCTTTCTTTTTCCCGCGTCTGCCTAGCCTGACCAGGTCCCTGCAGACCAGAAATCCGAATTGAAGACTTCAGCTCAGGTTCACCAAGACTATGAATGATTCACAAGCACCACAAGACCTGCATGGCCAAAAACATGCTTACAAAATTTCTTTTTACTTCTATAGCATGTAACTACAGTGGTGCCATGCATGTCCAATCATGATACTCGCTACAGATTTTGGCATACCTGATTTTGTGTTCGAACCCAAAGCTTGTTCATCTCAGTAAAATTTTGTAGGACAAATTCAACAGCATCCATTAATGTGTCAGCACCTCTAAACAAAAAAAAACAAAAAAAAAAAACCTTCACAAACTATCCAGCTCTTATCTCAAAGACACAATAGAATATTTGAAAAAGAGACAGAGAACTATCAAATAAAATTACCCATTGTACTCCGACACAATATCGGGTAACTTATCTCTACTGACTTGAGCAAGATAACTCCTTAAAAATAATCCGCGTACTGGATGTTGAACACCGCGACACATTTCCACTAGATCTTTAAGAACATCCTTAGCAGGAGCCTCTTTACTTTTGATGTACACAGACCCTACTGTACATAGTAGATATCTGGAATATTTTCAAAAATAATGATGAGAAAAAAAAACAATGTTCTCAGGGATTTTTGCACATCGCAACCAAGAACATATCATAGCTCAGGAATTTAGTATCACATTCTGATTTTGTACCAAATGCAAAAATTATCTCCAACATTTTTCTGTCATACAAGTCATTCCTAATATATAGATGACACTATTTTATATTCCTGAATTGAATTTGAAACGTACATGAGATTCACTAATTTCGAACAAAAGGCAGCACTTACAATCGCGGTAATATATTCCCAGCATGCTGCACAAGCTCATACAAATCAACGACCGATACTCCGTGCCGGCTCTCGTCTTTGAAGAAACTTTCCAACATCCTCAGCTCGTCAAAAGCTCGCATATCTACAAAAGTTACCAATTACAACGTCGATCAAATCCAATAACAAAGTCAACGATCGATCAGACCAAATCAAATCGAAAAGAACAAGAAAGAAGCAACGAATTACAGAGTTCGTAGTATTTATGAGGAGAGAGTTTCGATGTACGAAGCTCCGATAGCATCATAGCCGAGTATTTGAGAGCTTCCCTAAGATCGTCCGATTCCTGAAATCGGAACAGATCGAGAGAATTAGGGTTTATTAAACGAGAATTTAAGGAATTGATGAAACGAAGAGTTGTTATCATTGGAGGTTTACCAAAGCGCGATGCATATAGTATGCGTTGTGTTGGATTCCGGCGATCGCTTCGGCTAACCATTTGTCTTCGTCGTCTGCTCCGGTTAGCATCATCTTCAATCTCCCTCTATCTCTGCTTTCTCTCGGTGGTGAAATGAAATTTGTTCATTCTTCAAATATTCCTTTATTCGCTGTCTTAAACTACTCTGCAAATTTTATTTTTCTTTCTTCCTCCCTCATAAATTATTTTTTTATCTTATTTTATATGCAGTGGACTGTGTCTATAATTAAGTCCCAGCGTAAACCTTTATAGGTTAATTTTATTTATATATAACACATTTAACAATAATACATCTACATTTATCTTTGCTAATAAAACGTTTTCTATTTGGCTATCAGTAGACACTAATAAATAGTTAGTATTTTTATAAATATAGTTAAATTCGAAGTAAAAAAAAAACTATGAATAATTTAGAGAGAATTATCGGTTAATATTCACTCAAACTACCGAATTACCACTAGTACCAAAATTAAAATAGTGTCATTTGGTACTTTCATCTAGAATTTGGACAAATATACCTACGACTATATATACCCACCTGTATCTAAAAGTACTGACCTTCTTATAGTTGTTAGGAAATCGAGATTTATTGAGAGTTGCACTCTTTTTATTTACTCAGAGTTGTTATTTGTGAGATTTTATTTTTAAAAATTAACAAATATCGTCGATGAATCTAGTTTTGTTCATGTTAAAAACAACAAAAGCGATGATACTTTCATATATTTTATCGGACCTCCGGTTTAAAAAATATAGATTTTCAAAAAAAAAATTATATGAATTTTTTAAAAATAAAAAATTTGGTTACCCATGATGAGTCCGGAAATTTTCACCACTCACTGTAGAAACCGGACAGGAGCAATTTGGACAAAAGCCACCCACTTAACCATCCGAACTGGACAAAAGTATTTAAAGCTAATCACCTTTTGACTAAGCTAATTGCTTATCTGCTTAATAAACTAATGGGTTTTTGAACTCGACCCGATTTCATAAGTTTGACCCGAAAGCCTATGTGGCCCATAATTAATGGTATAAATACCCAACCACTTTCATTAATGAGGGTAATGAACATTTAATAGAACTGGACAGCTTAAATCTCTCACTACAAAACACTCAAACATTAAATACCTTTAAAACACCACAAACCACTTGACTAAATTACCCTCAGTCGAAAATAATCCACACCAAATTGGCGACCACAGTGGGAGGAGAAGGTGCATGAATTTAGCATTCGAAACCATCAAGAAAAGTCAGTTCGGATGAATCCGGACGAGCAGGCAGTACCACCAACTTTGGCAGAAGTGGTGGGAGAAAATAATGAATACACCATTGAAGAGCGAGATAGATTGAAAGCTGAGATAGAACCCTTGAGGGCTGCTAAAAGGGTGGAGATGGGCTTGAAAGAAAAATCAAAAGTGTGAGTCGTTCACCACACTGACAATCCAAGGGAGCATGACCCATCAACAAAAACCCATGTAAGTACTAAAAAGACTCATGCTAGCTCAAAGAAGTCTCACCGGTCTAAACTGGTGGAGAGCTCAGATTCAGATTCAGAATCCTCTAGTAGCTCCTCGAACGAAGATGGAGTTGAGGAATCCCTGTCGTCTAGCAGCGATGAAGGCCGTTTTAAAAAGAGGCAGAAGTTGGTCAAAAAGCATTCAAGAAAGAGGGACACGCATGGAAGGTTGAAAAGGCATCTAGGAAAATGGTCATCTCATGGTCACAGCCATGGCCGGAGATATGTAGACCGATTGTTGATGGATCATTTCGCCTTTCATGGTGAACCAGGTATCTTGGCGACTCCCAGTGAAGATACTGTGTTTAGTCGTGGTCGGAATTGGAGACAATCTTCATTGTCTTCCAAGATACTGTCCGGAAACCTTCCTAAGAGGTTTGACATCACAAAGATGGGAAAATACGATGGGATTAAAGATCCAGATAATCATCTGGAGCAATTCAAAAAATATATGATGAATTTTGACGATGATGATAAGTTGTTTTGTCGAGCTCCGAGTCTTTTACGGGGAGTGCTCTGAAGTGGTACAATAGTCTGTCACACGGCTGTATCAGAAATTTTGATACTTTCTGGGTGGCCTTCCGGAGGCAGTTCGTTGTAAGTAAGGAAGTGAAGGGCAATGGAGACACTATTATCCATTGTGCCCAAGAACCAAATGAATCCTTGAAAGAATATTTAAGTCGCTTTGTGAACACCAAGAATGGTTAGCTGATTGTTTCGAACAAATAGCAATAGCTTCTCTAAGGCAGGGGTTTGAACCTTAGTAATTTGGTTGATTCAGTAACCAGAAAGAAGGCCATGACATGGGGCGTTTTACTGAATCAGGTTGGGAAACAAATCAATGTAGATGAAACAAAAAATACTAGGGTGCATAGGCAGGTGAGATCGGCCCCAGCTGCATCAAATCAGAACCAGAATCAGTCCATGTATAAGGATAAAGATGCCGGATAGGGTCCCAGCAGGGCCAAGGCTCAATCTCACTCAGCACCACCTCAGATTCAGCAATCCAGAAATAAGCGAGGGCCTTGAGTTCAACCGGAGTGGTTTGCTGAGTTAAAAGAGAATGTGGCAACCATATATGACAAAACAAAAGACGAGATACAATTTAGGAATCCAACTGCGCTTCAAACTCCCAAGGAAAGTCATAATAATTGTTTCTGCCAATACCATAAAGATATTGGTCATAACACAGAAGATTGCATCACTTTGAAGCAAGAGGTACAAAATTTGATTGAAAGAGGAAAGTTGGGTGCTTATGTTAAAAGAAGAAGTGGAAATAGGCCTGATAATGCTCATCAGACTGGCCCAAACAATACAGGGACATCGGCTCCGGATGGGGCTATGGTGATAATTGAAAGATTTGATGTGGAGTCAGAGTATTTGGATCCTAATCCAACCCGAAATAAGGTGGGCGTTATCACATAGCACAGCAGGACGGTGTCCGGACTCATCAGCTTTTTTGAGTCACTTACAATATTTGGGGGAGACACCATGACTGCACCGACTGCTTCTTCGAGGAAGAGGCATGTTCATACCCTAGCTACTCAACTGGAAGGAGGTATGACTTCCTATTAATCGCAACTTCATTTTCCCTTCATTGTTTTTTATGAAGATGATTTGAGGGACATAGCTGGTCCCCATGAATATGTTGTGGTGATAGGAGCATCCATTGGGGGCAATGACATTAGACGAATTTTGGTGGACACCGGTAGTTCAGCCAATATCCTCTTTTTGACTTCCTATAAACAAATGAAGAATCCAGCAGTGATTCAGCGTTCGAACAGGTCAATTGTGGGTTTCACTGGAAGCTCAGCGGACGTGATCGGGGAGTTTGAGGAGGAGGTTTTGTTAGGAAATGACCCTTTCAAGAAGATGATCAGAGTACTTTTTATTGTGGTGGATTGTCCCACATGTTACAATACCATTTTAGAAAGATCTTGGCTTTCCAGGATGCATGTTGTGGCTTCGACAGTCCACCAATGTTTAAAATACGTTGTGCAAGGACAGGTGGGAGTAGTCTGAAGTTGTCAAAAATTAGCAAGGGAGTGTTATGCAACAGTACTGACCCCTCGAAATTTGGGGGCAGTTCGGATCAGTGAGGATTAACAGTTGGAGGGGCCCTCTGGGGGAGAGGGTGAAATTGATGACCCCAGAGAGACCCCTGGCATTTTAATACCAATTGAAGAGATTGAAACTCACTCTCTGGCTGAAGGAAGAAATGTCAAGATTGGATCTAAGATGACATAAGAACTGAAGAGTAAAATGCTGTCTTTTTTAACAGACCATCAACACGTTTTTGCTTGGTGCAATGCTGATGTGATCGAAGTGCCTGCAAGTATTATATCACACCAGTTATCCATCCGAAGAGATATAGCACCTGTTATACAAAAGATGAGAGCTTTTTCTAAGGAGAAGTTGATGTCATAGTTCAAGAGATCGATCGGCTTACTAAGATGGGGCACATAAAGAATCTCAGTACCCTTTATGGACAGCCAATCCGGTGTTAGTAAAAAAGAAAAATGGGAAGGGGCGAATGTGCATTGACTTTACAGACCTTAATAAGGCTTGCCCAAAAGACCTATATCCGGTCCCTCGGATTGATCAGTTGGTGAACTCCATGTCTAGGAACAAGTTGTTGTCCTTTATGGATGTCTTCTTCGGGTATAATCAGATTCAAGTAGATCCAAAGGATGAAGAACACACTATTTTTGTTACTGATAGGGCCTTCATTGTTATAAGGTGGTGCGTTTTTGGTTTAAAAATATTGGGGCTACTTATCATAGGTTGGTAAACAAAGCCTTCGCTAATCAGATTGGAATAAACATGGAAGTTTACATTGATGATATGATGGTAAATTGTGTGGAAAAAGAACTACACATGGCAGATCTGCAAGAAACTTTTGCCAACTTGGTGAAAGTAAATTTAAAGTTGAATCCTGAGAAGTGTGTTTTCGGAGTGCAGTCCGGGAAGTTCTTGGGGTATATGATAAGTGAGAAAGGGATACAGCCTGATCCAGACCAGCTTAGTGATTTATTGCAGATGGAGCCTCCTCAGAATATTAAAGAAGTACAAAGGTTGACATGAAGGTTAGCTGCTCTAAACCGTTTTATCTAAAGGTCTTCGGATAGGTGTGCTTCGTTTTTTCAAACTTTAAAATGTGCAAAAGAATTTAACTGGTCTCCACAATGCGACCAGGCTTTTGATGAAATTAAAAAACACTTATCCTCCCCTAAAACCTTGTTTAAACCCGTTGATGGAGAGGCATTGTACCTATATTTAGCAGTCTCTGATAGTGCTATAAGTGCGGTGCTAGTTAGAGAAGTGGACAATTATCCTCGTCCGATGTACTACATCAGCAAAAGCCTGATGGATGCTGAAAAGAGATATTTAAAGCTTGAAAAACTAGCACTGGCATTAGTAATTGCTGCTAGAAAGATGAGGCCTTAATTTCAGTCTCATTCTATTGTTGTCCGGACATCTTTTCCCTTGAAAAATGTTCTTCAAAAGGCGGACATATCAAGCAGAATGACCATATGGTCAGTGGAGTTGGGAGACTATGATATTGATTTTAACCCTCGAACTGCAGTCAAGGATCAGTATGTTGCTGACTTCCTAGTTGAATTCCATTCGGACAGAGATACTAAGCAAGCATCAGGTGAAAAGACTAAGAAAGTATGGGTTGTCCGGACTGATGGTGGATCAAGTACCATGGGATGTGGTGCTGGGATATATTTAACCTCTGTGTATGGTGACACAATGTACCAGGTTATATGTTTTGCTTTCAGGGCTTCCAATAATGAGTCTGAATATGAAGCTGCCATAGCCGGTTTAAAGTTGGCCCTATTTTGTGGAGCTAAAGGGGTCAGGTTAATGAGTGATTCTCAACTTCTTATCCATCATGCACAAGGTCAATCTGAGGCCAAAAAAGAGAAACTGATTAAATATTTGTTCATTCTTAAAGAAGTGGCACTTAACTTCAAATACATCACCTATGAGCACATACCCCGAATAGAAAATACGCTATTCACGTGTAGGAGTGCCCATCCATTCAACTCAATCAGAGTAAGGAGGGGAGGAAAGTTTAAACATACAAGTAAGTCAACCTCAAGACTGGAGGTATCCTCTTTTTCAATATATCTCAGATGGTGTCTTGCCTCCGGAGAAAGCAGTGGCAAGGAAGGTGAAGTATAAGGCTCATGGATTTGTAATCCTAAGAGACGTCCTTTACAAGAAGTCTTTTAGTATACCTCTCTTGCGATGTTTGGGGATTGAAGAGTCCCAAATAGTGATTTCTGAATTACATGATGGTGAGGGATCAGCACACTGTGGTTATAGAGCTTTAACTAGAAGAGTCTTGTTGGTCGGATACTACTGGCCCACTATAATGGAAGATGCCAAGGAAATTGTGAAGAATTGTGATCTATGCCAAAGATACGTTAATGAAATTCATATCCCAGCTGTCCCATTAGAGTCAATTTCTGAGCCAATACATTTTGCTCGTTGGGGGCTAGATCTGGTGGGACTTCTACCTATGGCGTCCGGGGGATGCAGAACTATTATAGTTGTCATCTATTATTTCTCAAAGTGGATAGAAGCAGCCCCATTGGCAGGAACTACTTCAAAAGTTGTTATAAAATTTATCTTATATAATGTTTGCTGCAGATTTGGGGTTCCACAAAAGATAACCACAGACAATGGGCCACAATTCGATAATAAGGATATGGAGATCTTATGTGCCTCTAGAAGCATTCATCATTGCTTTTCTTCTCCTTTCCACCCACAGGAGAATGGTCAGGTTGAAGTGGCAAACAGGACCATCATGTCCGGTCTTAAAAATAATTTAGAAGGGGCTGCTGGAAAGTGGCCAAGTTATCTACAAGAAATACTGTGGGCTTAGCGGACTACTCCTGGGGCTGCTACACAAGAATCCCTATTTGCCTTGGCATATGGTATGGATGCAATAGCTCATATAGAAGCAACTCTTCCGTCATTCAGAGTCTACAATTTTTCCGAACAGGCTAATGAAGTGGCAGTCAGAAGTCAACTTAACTTGATAGAAGAAAAAAGGGTTAAGGCTCATCTCAGAGCCACACACTATCAGGGTTTGATGAGAAGCAGTTTTGCTTCCAAAGTCAGAAGGAGGGATTTTCAACCAGCGGATAAAGTGTTAAAAAAAGTCTTCCTACATACTAAGGAGAAGCAGTTCGGCAAGTTAGCTCCAACTTGGGAAGGACCCTATGTGGTCAGTGAAAAAGTTAAGCCTGGGACATACAGGCTTCAAGATAAAGATGGAAGGATCTTGAATCACCCCTGGAACATTGAACACCTCCAGTTGTATCTAGAATGAAAATTATGTAAATATGTACTTGTTTAAAGTCCATGTAAATATTAGGGGGCATACTCTTTCCTACCCTGGTGACGCGGGGAGGTTTTAATGAGGTATCCGGGCTTTTTAATGAAATTCGATGCCTTCTTGAAAAATTTGGAGTGTTTCGAATGATAGCTTCTTTGAAATTTTTTAAAGTATCACTGACAGATCGGATTGATTCGGTAGAATGATGACCATTTAAACATTTTTCATCGGAGAATTTAAACACTCTCACTTCAAAACACTTATAAAATAACTAAGGGCTATTTAAACATTAGCCATCGAAATTGGGTAACTATAAGACAATGCAAGAATTGTGTAAGATAAAATTGCCCGGCTGGCACCGGGGAGTGATATTAAAATATATAAAGTGTCTTGGCCATCCAAGGACTTTGAAGTTTTAAAAGAAAATGTGTATCCGGACAAGAGCCGGACACGGTTACAAAAATGCCTTGGCCATCCAAGGACTTTAGTCTAACACAAAAATTAAAGGAAAATCAAACGATAGTTAAAACTTCAAGGCTGAGCTTCCTTAGATGGTCCAGCCTCATCTGGCTTCTTCTTGGGGTCTTTAGGTTCCTCGTTAGGGCTCTCTCTAGTCCCTTCATCTTCATCAGTAGTATCATCCCAACCACTGGAGTAGCAGTGCTTATCACCATCAGCCATAGTATGGTGAGGAAGGTCTTCGTATTCCACAAATCGCCATAAATCTCGTAGTGTCCTCTTCGGAAATTTTTTATAAAAGAGCAAGACCATATCTGATTTGACTTCAGCGTACCTTTCCTCTTGAGAATCTATCACCTTGTTGGTGTATGCATCGATTCTGTCTTGGATTGTCTTTTCTAGTTCCTTTATCAAATCATCTTTCTCCTGGTTAACTCTAGACACAGCATCTTCGAGCGAAATTTTGTCATTGGTTAGGGTCTGGATGACATTGTCTCTGGCTTTCACCTCCTCTTTTGAAGTGGAGAGATCCTTCTCCAAGCCAGAACACTTAGATTGGAGTTCCTTGTTAACCCCCTCCGAAGTGGCCAGCTTGGTGGCCAAATCTTCTTTCTCCTTCTTCAACTCCTCGATCTCTCTCATTAATGCCTCAGCATTCTGGTTGGCGTTAAGGAGATCGTTAGACAAGGTCTATTTATCTGAATTGAGTGTATTGATGAGGGTGGATTA
Organism: Limnanthes douglasii subsp. nivea; assembly: GCA_036936605.1. Classification (NCBI taxonomy): domain Eukaryota; kingdom Viridiplantae; phylum Streptophyta; class Magnoliopsida; order Brassicales; family Limnanthaceae; genus Limnanthes; species Limnanthes douglasii. The sequence continues at coordinate 6,788,546 of JAUPFV010000002.1, read as the reverse complement.
ATTTCGCATTTGTCTCTCCAAGTTGAGCACCGGTTGAATATTGCTCAACAATGAGTGGGTCACCATGTCCTTCTCTCCTGAAACAGAAAACTATTTACCGTTGAAAGTAACGATGTTCAAAGAGCTTGGAGGGAGGTAAGGGCCATCAAAGTCGTCCTTCTCGAGGTCTTCAAAGTAAAGGCCAATCCCTTGAAGGCCACTGATGTCTACTCCATCAATGTTAATATCCCCTCCGACACCCTCTCCGGTGTGAAAGTCACTTGGGATTTGATCTGCATGTGTTGGGTCTGTTGGGTCGACCGGAGGGAGAGACTCCGGAGGCCGAAGAGCTACTTCATCTCCCTTGGAGACTTTCTTCTTCTTGGCTTCCATATCCCGACCATCTGCTTCCCGTTTTTGGTCTTTTTTGGGAGCCTTTGAGGGTTTTGGAAGTCCAAGTGCCTCTTTGGTACTCTCATTTTCCACCACTTGAAGCAGAGCAGCATCAATTCATCCTTGGTCCTGCAACTCATGGTTTACTGGGACAATCTCCTCAACACCACCTTGGTTGACCTTAGCTACATTTGGCTTTTTCTTGCCTTTATTGCCCTTCATTTTACTTGGGGCTTTAGCTCTGCCCGGCAATGCCAACTTCCCACCCTTCTCATATGTCCTATATAGAATGGCACCTGGAGGAGGTGGTGTGGTCAATTCCTCCCAAGACAAGTCTCTCCGACCGGTTGTGTTCTAGAGGTGGGATCTCACCAGGTTGCCGACAGTAAAACAATTGTGGAGGCGATTTCCCCATTTGTCAGCAGCTCAAACATTCAGCTTGGCACAAGTAGTCTGCCCCTTCTCCAAGTAGTCGGAGAACTCCTTCGGCAGCACTACCCAAAGAAAAAGAAGAGCATTTAAGTAAACAAACTTTTTATAATGAAAGAAAACCAAACACGATAAAATATTAACCTGTGCTTTTCCATCTGTTGGTAAGCATGCTTGGGTTGTCACCAGCCTTAATTTTCTTCATAATTTCCCAAGCTCCACTACTTAACAAGAATTGGGTTTTCCAATTCTTCTCCGACTCGAGCAGATCATCCACCACTTTATAATTGTCACCCATATTGAAATGGTAGAAGGGGATGATGTGATTCTTGCAAAGGCTGACCACAACAGCAAACTGCTCCATCGGAAGCGGGATTCCGGAGAGCCTAGAGGCCATGATGCAGGCCATGAGAGTGTATCAAGCATTGGGACTCAGTTGGCTTGGACAAATCTTTATCAGATGGAAATATATGATGATATCTGGGTCCAAGGGAAATCTAAGCCCCCAGTTAAACAACTCTGTGTAGGAAAAACTATCTCACTTAGCTTGCAGTCCATTGGCGTCTCCGGATTGACTGATATCCTCACTTTAACAGATTTTGGGATCCTCCACTTCATCCGGATCTGGCCTACTTCAGCATTATGAATGAAGGCGTAGTTAATGTTATGCATGGCTAGCAGATACTTTACGCTCACCTTGTGGAAGTAAGGTCCCACTTTACCTTCGAGGGACTCCGGTAGGTCCGGATGTTTTAAACACAAAAGGGGCTTCTTCAACGTTGTACTCTATCACATCTTCCATCACCATGGAAGGATTTTCAGTTGTCTTTGGTGGAAGAGTGCTGGTAGTTGGTTCAGTAAGCTGTCCGGATGGCTGAGCATCGTTTTCCCTTTGTGGTCTGGTGTCCGGCTGGGGCTCAGATCCAGAGGGTTCATTTCGAAGGCTTGTCCTGGTAGCCTCCGGACCATACGATTTGTCCTTAGGATCTTTGATGGGTGCCTCTGACCCTGTAGCTTTATCCTTAGCCCCAGAGTTAGAGGGCCCTGATTTTGGAGACTTAGACTGTGGAGCAACAGCCTGGCCTTTTACTAAGCGGCCTCTTCATCGAAGCGTTAGCTTTTCTGGGGAATTATCAGCATCTGATCCCATGGCTATGAACGGAGAGGGTCTCTTTGTGCTTGTAACAGCTTTTTCTCGTTCGACAGTAGGCTGTGACTCCTGAACCAATGAGCCTGCGACGATGGGTAAAAGTCTTGGTTGAAATAACCTTCTGAGTTTGGAACTTCGAGCAGAAGATGAACCTCGATCAGGCTCTGAGTTTGGTGTTTCAGACTTGTCGATTGGAGAAGCTGGAAGACCTGTAGCAATGCGCCTTTCTCGCTCGACTCTTTGTGCTTTCTCTAACTCCGAAAGATTAAGCCACCCACCTTTTACAAGTGCGTTTCTTGCTGTAAACATAAACCTACACCAAACGGATTTTGAGAAGAGAGATGAAAGCTTTGAAGTAAAGGAATGAAAGAGTAATGAAGATGGTAAAACAATGAAAAATGAGGTAATTTATACTAAAGAGACAAAAAAATACTCAGAAATCTAGGAGAATACAAAAAGATGAAAGTAATGATTGAAGACTGTGCTGATGTCACATGCATTAAATGAAGAGGTTACTTTTTGGGATTAGTGGGAGCACCGTTCTTGGAGAAAAACAGCTGGTGAGGCAAATCAGAAGGTGACATGTGTCCCACGATCCATGGCAAAACCTTTGAACTTCTGAAGAGTTTTTTCAGTCCGGATAAGTCCTTCACTAAATACTAAATCCGTTCGGAAAATGTCACAAGTGCCCAAAGGCGATTGTTTATGTCTTGCCAAAGGCCTTCGAACAAAACCTAAAAATGGGCTACTGATGAGTCCGAGAATTTTCACCACTCACTGTAGAAATCAGACAGGGGAAATTCGGACAAAAGCCACCCACTGAACCATCCGAACTGGACAAAAGTATTAAAAGCTAATCACATTTTGACTAAGCTAATTGCTAACGTTCTTAATAAACTAATGGGTTTTTTAACTCGACCCGGTTTCATAAGTTTGACCCGAAAGCCCATGTGGCCCATAATTAAGGGTATAAATACTCAACCACTTTTCATTAATAAGGGTAATGAACATTTAATACAATCATGTAGCTTAAATCTCTCACTACAAAACACCCAAACATTCAATACCTTTAAAACACCACAAAACACTTGATTAAATTACCCTCAGTCGAAAATAATCCACACCAACCCATAGTTGAATTGGTACTTATTTCCCAATAATTTATATATTATTGTGAAACAAAAATAATATATCTAGATTCAAAGAATACAAATTTTAAAAATAATATTATTTAAAGGTACTGAATATATAATATTAAATGGTAGTACAAAACAATGAGTATGATTAGAATATTTTTTATATAAAATAAAAAGCTATTGTACAAGTGGCGTAACGAGGATTTGATCTGTATGATGTTTTAACATGCCTTCCGTATGGTGTCTTAATATGCCTTCAAACAACAGGGTATTCAATTTTAATGTCACGCAAGTCGTAAAAAACCTATTTTGGAGTGTGTAAATAGTAAAAAACCTAAACCTGCAAATATATAAAAACATCTCTCGCATAAAATATTTCTTTAACCCTTTTTCTGTCAAAATATGCAAAATTAACTGTACTGAAGTAACATGTCCCCAAATAGCAGGTTATTATTTAATTTTAGTGTCATATAAGTCGTAAAAAAACCTAAACCTGCCTATATATAAAAAGACTTCTCACACAAAATACTTATTTTAACATTTTTTCTGCTAAAATGTGCAAAATTAACTGTTCTAAAGTAATATGTCTTCAAACAGCAGGTTATTATTCCTTTTTAGTATCATGTAAGTCATAAAAAACTTAAACTTGTCGATATATATAAAAACCTCTCGCATAAAATATCCCTTCAACAGAACTTAAACCTGCCAAGACCTCTCACATAAAATATCCCTTTAATAAAATTTAAAGGTGCCAATATATAAAAAGCCTCTCACATAAAATATCCATCTAACAGAACCTAAACCTACCAATATATAAAAAGCCTCTCGCATAAAATATCCCTTCAACAAAATCTAAGTCGGCCAATATATAAAAAGATCTCTCACATAAAGACCTTTAGGTTTCTAGCTCCGTTTTATCGGCCAATATATAAAAAAAATCTCACATAAAGACCTCTAGGTTTCTAGCTCAGATTTTTCCACGTGATAGGAACTATCTTACTATTTTATTATGCTTATTAATAATATATATATATAAAAAATAGTGAGTTATACTTATTAATAATATATATAAAACCTAGCTCAGATTTTTTTCACTGTGATAAGAACCATCTTACTATTTTATTATGCTTATTAATGGAATCTACCGATTTTCACTATGATAGGAACCATCTTACTATTTTATTCTAACTCAGATTTTTCCACTGTGAGTTCCTAAACACCCATGGAATCTACCGTGGCTCTACACTTAGATGGTACTTTGATATATATTTTGGTTAAGTGGTTGTTGATAAAAGACGAGAATAATTAAGGTGGATAATTAAAGGTTGATAATTAAGGTTTTAAAATATGTTAGATGTTGGAGTTTAATAGTTGAGAAGGATATTAAAAGATGATAAAACGAAACTTGGATATGGGTAATTGAAAGGTAATTTTACCTAATAATTTATAAATTATTAGAACCACATAGTTTATAAATTATTGAAAACAAAAATAATATTTTTCGATTCTAAACTCAAGTTCAAAGAATACAAATTTTTAAAATATTATTATTTAAAGGTCCTGAATATATAATATTAAATAGTAGTAAAAACAACTACTATGATTGATTTTTTTTTTATATAAAATAAAAAAGCTTAACTAGTAATAAACACTTTATTTTTTTTAAAGGTAAAAGTAAAAAAAATACAAAAATATAGAAATAAATATTTTTGTCAACAAATAACAAATGCGAACATTTTTTAGGTAAATGTGGATATGTATATATATGATGTACAGTGTTACAATCATCTAGAGAGAGTCCTAAGATCTCTCAGTCGGGAACAAGTCACTAATGGACTTTACAAATAAAATCAGGAAAACTGAGTACATCAATAAGCCAAAAGAAATCTAACATGCGATCGATAATGCGGATATAAGCGAAATAAAATCTTCAAAGTCGTGAGGGTAATTCGAGTGAAAATAGTGTCTTGAGTCATGATCTCTTCATCAAATACAAGGCGGTTGCGAGCACGCCAAATCTCAAAAATAGTAGCTTGGAATGCAAGGTTGATGGTGCGGGATCGATAGGATGTGCCCCGGTGCTCTTTCCTAATCCATTTATGTGCACTGTCGAGTGTGGTCATTGCGCGAGTAATCCCCAGCCATGCTCTGATACGACTCCATATTTCTCCACTGAACCTGCAAGAAAAGAAAATATGTGCACTCGATTTATCAGAATGCCTACAAAAGGGGCAACTGATGTTAGGCAAATCCATGTAGTGAAGCGTATCTTTTGTGACCAGACGACGGTTGAATGCAAGCCAGACGGTGAAAGTGTATTTCGGTGGGATGTATCTCTTCCATATCTTCGATAGAGTCAGACACAGTTCACCCTTTGTCTTCATGGCTTCATAGACACGGCTTGTGATCAACTTTCCATCCAAAGCACAACTTTCAAGACCCCGAATGACATGGTCTCGGCCCCCAAATATCTGAATCAAAGAATCTCTGATATCAAGAAGCTTTCGAATGAGATGACTGTCTCTATCCCGTCTTTGGTAGTCCCAGATAGTTTGTCCTCGAAGATAATACTCGTGAACCCATTTCACCCATAAAGACTCGGAACCCAAATGAAATAACCATATCGAACGGGTAAGAAGAACACGATTCCAAACTCTTATATCTTTAAGTACAAGACCTCCTTCATCTTTCAGTTTACAAATTTTGTCCCATGTAATCCGCGCTGGTCTACCCCCCCAGAAGAACTTGAGGCAGAGCGAGTGGATGGTGTTAAGGACCGCCGAATGCAGAGGAAAATCGCGGAACCAAAAACATTCGACTCCTTGAAGCACGGATGTGATCAATTGAAGTTTCCCTGCGTAAGAAAGTTTCATGTGCCAAAATACTGTGACAAAAAACATTAGCTGCAGTCAAAGGATCAAAATTAGTAACTGAAATCGTCATTGGAGCGAGAGGTACCCCCAAGTAAAGACCAGGGTATGTGCCAACTTCAAATCCGACTCTCTCCATAATCCGATCATAGACAATCCCATTAACTCTGGCTAGATATATTGTGGATTTAGAAGGGTTCAGTGAGAGGCCCAATACATCCTCCAAATGGCCCAAACAATCCATAAGGATGTTAACTGATGTCTCGTCCCCTCTTGAGAAAAGCATCAAATTGTCGGCAAAAGCAAGATGGGTGGTGTGCGTGCGGGCACATTTCGGGTAGAATTTAAAGTCTGGTTCACTCGATCTCTTCTTTAACAATCGGGATAGATATTCAAGGAAAATGATGAATAAAGTAGGGGACATGGGATCACCTTGCCTTAAGCCTCGTTTCTCACGAAAGAAACCATGAAGCTCGCCATTGATGGAAACCGAAAAAGATGCTGTAGTAACGCAAGCAAGAATCCAACCCACAAACTTAGGAGGAAAACCGATACCATAGAGGATTGTCGATAAGAAGTCCCATGAGACTGTGTCAAAAGCTTTGCGAATATCTACAATGAGCATACATCATGGAGTAATTCTTGCACGGTTCGAACCTCTAGCCAACTCTTGGGCAAGGAAAACGTTATCAACAAGATTTCGACCATTTACGAAAGCTCCTTGTCCTTTGTCAATGAGAGTTAGAAGTAAAGGTGTCATTCGGTTAGCCAAAATTTTGGTAATCGCTTTATAAGTAACATTTGTGAGACCAATTGGCCTAAAGTCACCCACCTTAGGATCGTTGTCTTTCTTCGGTATAAGGGAGAGGATGGTGTGGTTTGTTGCGCGAAGTAGACTAACGGTGTCAAAGAACTCACAAACACAATCAATCAAATATGTGCCCACAAGATCCCAATTCTTTTTTAAGAAAGCCAAGGTGTAGCCGTCCGGTCCCGGGGCCTTGTCATTCCCGATATCAAAGAGTGCATTCCGGATTTCATCAACTTCCACAGGTTTAAGTAGATTCTCATAAAATCGATCCTCGGCTAGTGGTCCGTGACTCATGACTGCCGGGTCAATAGGGGTGCTTGGATGGGATGTGCCAAAGAGATGTGTGTAGAAATATACAAGGAGGGAGGCGACTTCTATTGGGGATGTGGTGCGGGTGCCGTCATCTCGGACGATGTATGATATGTTTTTTCTTGCATTGTCTCGGTTTATTAAGCTGTGAAAGTATTTCGTACCTCTATCTCCGCCAACTAGGTGGGTAGTCCGCATACGCTATTGGAGAAAACTCTTCTCGGCATCAAGGAGGAAGTTCGCACGTGCCCGTAATATGTGAACCTCTTCTTTTAAAGTAGTGTTGTCAGGGTCAGCCATAAAAGAGGATATAGCCTCTTTAAATTCTGAATTTGCAGTAGTCGTACGCTCAAGAATGCCCCCATACTCAGCTTTATTCAATTCTCTTAATTGACGCTTTAGGGCTTTCAACTTCTACGCAAGTACATATTGTTTCGTACCATCAATAAACTGACCCCATGAACTTTGTACGATACTAGCAAACCTGGGATGTTTTAACCACATGTTGAAGAATCTGAATGGCCGACAACCATGCTGAAAGTCTCGAATAACTGATGCAATAATTGGGCTATGGTCAGATACGGGTTCCATCGGAAGGAACGATGCTCTGCATATGAGATTCCTCTCACTCCACCCATGATTTATAAGGACTCGATCAAGCTTGGCCCAAACAGTACTATTTGTCCAAGTGAAGAAAGAACCTGTGGAAGGTGCATCGACAAGACCATGTGATATTCGAAAATTATTTAAATCAATTAACTCACTATTTCGAAGAGGAGCAGCCCTAATTCGGTCTCCTGGAGCACCGTACGTGTTATAATCTCCCATAATCATCCAAGGTAAACGAATGTTGGCCCCAATGGTGGTTAGGTGCTCCCAAAGAACTCTTCTTTGCGGTACTGTATACAAAGGGTAAACGAAGGTAACATAAAAAGTTTCTTGGGTGACATTGCAATGGACTTGAAATTTGATGTGTTGTCTTCCAATTTCAATCACTGTACAATCCACCCTACTAGCATCCTAAACAACAATGATGCGTCCTCCATGAATAACGTCAAGATTAGAAACATGGTTCCATTTTGAGAAACGAGTAGACATAAAGTTGGCTAAATATTCTTGCGAGAATTTCGTTTCTAACAGGTAAAACACGGGCAAAGAATTTTTTCTTACGAGTTTACAAACCGTGGAGAGAGAATCGCCTCGATATGCACGCCCACATAGGCCCCTGATGTTCCAACTAAGGAGCTTCATTTATCAACCGAGGAGTTTATGGGCACTCCGCGCCTCGCGTTTTTCTTTGTCTTTTTGCTTTGCACCTTCTGCCAAGGCTGATCAGAATGCTCGGCAGGACTGTTCGGTAGATGTGTGAAATCGTCATTTGTTTGATGGTCAAATGTTGGATCCCGGTCTCTAGTGTCTTCCAGGGGATTTCTCAATGTTGATGGTGCCTCAAATTCATCATCTTGTTCCATGGGGGTGTCAATCATGGTTCCAGTTGTACCGGACTTGTTACCTCCCTTGTCTTGAGGTTTGTTATTAGCTGCCATCTGTTTGTCTTTTGTGCTAGTTTTGTGGGATGGTTTTGCTTGTTGGGTAGTTTGCTTTGGCTGTGTGCTAGCTCACGGTTTTTTCTGTGGGGTAGCATTTGCATGGGCCTTTCGATGCTCCCGGTGCTCATTTGTTTGTGGTTGTTCACCATTTTGTGGCATTCTTTTCCCTTTAATTGCATCCTTTTTTTGTGTGTTGGTATTTGGTCTAGGTGGACAACACAGGTGGTTGTGCCCAAAGCATTGACATATATGGAAAAATAAAGGGTAGTTCTCGTACTCCACCATTTGTTCATAGCGCTTCCCACAAGGCAAATTGACACAAAACTTTATAATTGGTTCTTGACTCACATCAATCTCAATCAAAACACGTGCGTAAGCCATCATGGACTTGTCACAAGTAAACTGGTCAGTATATAAGGGCTTACCAACCTTGGAGGCGATCTTGCTAAGGCCAGATTCACTCCAGAAACCCAAGGGGATGTCACGGAGCACAACCCAAGTTGGGATCTTTGTGAAGAGATCGTATGTGAGCATTGTTCCTCTCTCAATCTACTTTAATAAGAGTGTCTTCCCATAGATGGTATAAGGGCCACCTTGAAGGACTTTTAGCAAATCTTGTTCATTAGAAAACTTGAAGACGGTCCACCCTTTGCCATAGGGCAAAACCCTACATCCAACACCCCAAGATTTTGTTATTAAGTCAAGTGCAAGCTTACCAGGGAATCGTCCGGTGAAACAGCCTATGAGGCAGAGTCCCCAAGTCTCAACAATTGGGATTTCGTCTGTATGGTCGAGAGTGATGTCTTCATCATTAATAGGAGGAGCAATGAACCGCAATTTCAACCATTTCGATTCTAGACGGGAGCCTGGAGAACGTTTTAGATGGAGCTTGTGTTGTGCGCGTTGAGGACGTATTCTGATCACTCTTATATGATGATTGTCGGTTCCATACATTACTAGTTTGAAAAGAAGGAAATGGATTTGTTGTACGCATATTATTATATTCCTTGTGAATTGAAGAACCATTACTTTTATTACGAATATTCAAATCTGTTGAATTAATTCCCTGTACCCTGTTCGAATTCAAGTTCAAAATCCCCCCGGAATTGAAGTCTTTTCCATTCAAATTTTCCGAATTAAATCCATGTACGCGGTTCCAATTCAAATTCACATTCCCGTCTTTAATTGCAGTTGAGCTTCCGAAATTAATGTCTTTTCCCTTCAAATTCAAAAATGTCTGTAAAGTAAATTCGGAGATAAAAGAATTCACGTTACCTTCGTTAATTGTAGTATGACCCTTATTTACTTCGTTTGCATTGAAGTCCCGGAATTAATGTCTTCTCCATTTAAATTTAAAATCCTTTGCGAAGTAAATTCGTGTACAGTACCTTCTTTTGCTTTATATGCAGTATTCTGGTTCACGTTACCTTCTTTTGCGTTAAAGGCATTAATCTCATTCACGTTACCTTCTTTTGCTTTAAATGTATGCAAGTTACTATTCCTTCTGTCTTTAAGTGTAGTGAAGTCCATGGAACGGTTACTCTTGTCGTTCAAATTTTCTTTTACTTCATTAATCTTGTTCACGTTACCTTCTTTTGCTTTAAATGTATGTAGGTTACTATTCCTTTTGATTTGAAGTGCAGTAAAGTCTCTGGAACGGTTACTCTTGTCATTCAAATTTTCTTTTACTTCATTAATCTCGCTTCCGCATACATTTATTTCTCTGTCATTTGCAACGATGGAATTTTCGCGTACTTTTAGTTCTCTGTCAGCATTAATCTCATTTCCATTAGTACCGGTAGATTTGAATTTGAATTTTTGAGTGGAAGTATCAAAGAAATTCCGGTATTTATGAGAGTCTTCGCTAGACTTGAATGCAGTCATCACTTTGGATGAATGATCCCGATTGTTACGCACCCCTCTTGAATGCGCCGGTGACTTTCCATGAATGTCGATAGCAAACTTCCGATCATCGGAAAAAGTTTTGTTTGCAGTTTGGACTATCTCTTACGGTGGTGGAATCGCCAGAATACTTTCGTTTGCTAAGAGCGGTTCCACAGACAGATCTTCAAACGGCGGAGTTATTGGTTTCTTATTTTGCTTCTTTCTATGTCCCGATTTTCTATGAACTGAATTTTCTCCTTGCTTTAACAATGAAGCACCATGAACGGTAGTCGCCGGAGATGAAAATTCGAAACCTGCAGAAGCCGCAATTTGTTCATCGGAGACCGTTAATAGCAGTTTATCGGTTTCGCGAACAACAATGATGTCTCGATCTTTATCGGTTTCCTCTTGTTCATCGCTTAGTTCCCGTTCGTCATCGCAAGTATCAGCGTCAGACAGCATTTCCCGAATCACTGATGGATCGAAAGGAATTATAGCCTTTGGAGAATAAAAACGCAAATCAAATTCTTACCAGAAACTTTTGACGTATTCCGTTTCTTGTGTACCGGTGTCTTCTCTCCGGCTGGAATTTCTTGAACATTCACCTTGGCCAAATCCTCCATTTAAAAGACCGAACTACATTTTTTCTGGTTGCATCATTTTCCGTCTTCTTACATTGTTCTATATGTTTCACCAAAGCATAAATGGTATGTTGCTGATCAGATAATTTTCCATTTTTGCACGATACTAAACAATCAATTTGGGGCGAATACTTCCTTAAAAGTAAATCGTCAAGAGAAGGATACAGTGATGCAGATTTTTATTTTTTTCTTGCGATAATTTTTAAAAAGGAATTACTATTTTTGTTTTTTCTTGTGATAATCTTATAAAAATAAATTACTAGTAGCAAAAGAGTAGTAATCGTGAGTGGTAATCCAGAATTACTAACTTTTTTTTTCATTGAATATCTTCGAGCTAACCGAGTTAACATTTGCTTGACATAGAAGGTCACATAACACAAAATAGAAGAATGAAAGAGAATTTCTTTGATTTATCTTTGAGCTAACCGAGTTAACATTTGTGTCATTAATGGCCTATAATCCAACAAAAATACTGTACAACAGGCAAAATTAGCAGTCTAAAATGGAAGGGTATACGGTAGTGCATATATATCTGCAGCTGGCAAGTAACAAGCTTTTGGGCCAAGCAGATTACTAATACGGCTGACATTATACAACGATGTAATGTCACCCGTATCTGTTCTTGTCCTATTATTTTGAGTCTGTTTCTGTTTCTTGGGGAGTAGCCAATCATCACCACCTTGTTCCTCACTGGATAGGGATAGAGGAACGGGAACCCAATCCTCAAACAAAGCGTTGTACACTCGTTCTTTTTTATGCTTTTTCCCATTGGAATCATGAGAAATCTTTTCGGGTAACCTTGGCACCACTGGGGTGGTGGTAGGGCCAGAGATCTTTTCTGGTAACTTTGCCTCCCTTGGAGTAGAAGTGCCAGAGATCTTTTCAGGTAACTTGGCAACCTTTGAAGTAGTACTAGAGAGCTTTTCAGGTAACTTTGCCACTGATGGAGTAATAGGACTAGGGGTCTTTTCAAGTAACCTTGCCACCTTTGTAGTTGTACTAGAGAGCTTTTCAGGTAACATTGCCACTGATGGAGTGTTAGGACCAGGGGTCTTTTCAATTAACCTTGCCACCTTTGTAGTAATAGTGGTGGAGATCTTTTCAGGTAACTTTGCCACTTTTGCAGTAGAAGTGGTAGAGATGATTTCAGGCAGCTTTGCCACTTTGGTAGTAGTAGTGCTACAAACATTTTTAGGCAACTTTGCCACCTTTGGAGTACTAGTACTACCGATAGAGACTTTTTCAGGTAGCTTTTCCTCCTTTGGAATACTAGTACTAGCCAGGTGTGACATTTTGACATCTGCAACAGAACCAGCCACATTATGCTGAATTGGTGACAGGCGGCTATTTCGAACCAATCCAGAAGTAGAACACAAGTTTTCGGCATCAACATCTAATTTCAGTTTCTTTAGGGTAAATCGAACTCGAAAAGGTTTACCTGAAGGACAAAATCAAGAAACGATTACAATCTTGCATCCCATTAGAAAGCATAAACAAGTCAATAGAGCACACAAACCATTAGACTCCTGACTGTCTTCAGAAAAGAGTTCTCTTGGTCTCTTGTTGCTCTGTTGTGTATCATCAGGTTGTGTACCATCAGACAAGTAACAAAGGTTTCCTTTAAAGGGCTTCTCATGCTCTTCTGTAAGCCCACTGCCTTCAAGATTCTCAACCTGGGGAGCAACTTTTGGTGAAGGGGTTTGATCAGCGCGCTTGGTTGCATCCACCCTTTTCAAGGGTCCAACAAGGAGAGATTGAGTTTCAGATGCCTTCTTCTTCTCTTTTTTCTCCTCCCTCTCCAACTTTCTTTGCTTCTTTTCTAACTTCCTTTGCTTTTTCTCCTTCTTCTCATTGGTGAGTTCTTTTTCAGCCTTCCTTTTATGGCTTTGGAGCTTTATAGCACCATAGTAAATAATTTAGACTACAGGCCACAGTCGGAAGAAAGGCAATAAAAAAGAACCTTTTGCTCCAAAACAGTTTTTACATGTTACACATTCACATCTACAAGTTGATGGCATGACGAACACCAAAAATTACAAGACAAACACAAGATGATGGTAAGTAAAGTAATATACAAAGGGCTTGAACACGTAAGAAATGCCTAAGCTACTCGGTCAGGGAACACGAACACATAATCGAAGGTATACTAACAACATCTACAGTACGACCATGGGGCTACGAAATCAAACACCCAGTAAACCATAAGACACATGTTTTCAACACCATGGCTTAAACATTCAATCAATTTCATTCCAAATTATTTTACATACTATCTTATCTACATTCACCGCAGTTTATATCGACATACAAATCAAGCAGCAACAGAAACAACATATCGCAAGTATCACGCGAGCGATAAGATGTTGAGCACAATCACAAGAGATAATGGGGGTTTGCTCAACGAACCTTAATCGAATCGATCAAGGACTCATCGCGCACCCTGTTCGCAACAACCACGAAGGGAAAACACCGAGACATGTTCGTAAAATTGGATTCCGCGTGAGATATACGAAAAAAGGATTCGTCGAACCCTAGGCGTTAGAAAAAACAAAGCTATAGAGGAAGATTCCCTCTATAACAACAGAAAAAGTTTGAAAAATCGTTTGAACAGCGGATTTCAGTCGAAAGCGAATCGAGAAACCCTAGAATCGTAGATCTGAAAATCGGTAACAGAAAACGAAAAACGAAGATCGAAGAAAGGGTTTTCGCTTATTGCTTATCTAAATCGATTGGGTTTTCTCTTCGAAATCTGAAGAGAAACGAGAAACGAGAAACGAGAGGACGGTGTCGAGATCGAGAACGAGAGAGAAGGCGGTCGAGAAAAATTTTAGAGACAGCGATAGGATTGTGAACGCGTTAGGTTTAACAAGGTGATAAGGGTTATTTATAGGGGGTAGCCGACTAAAGAAGTGCTGACGTCATCGTCTGTAAATTTACTAAATTGCCCTACACAAAACCTCGAGTGGAAAAAGAGGGTTTCGAGTTTTTTGCCGGAATATATTTTTTAAATGGGAAAAAATCGATAATTATATATATAAATCGTCAAAATTATTTGTTTACAAATTTGATTAATTTATTATGGAAAGAGTTAATTTTTTCCTTTGATTTTCTTAATTAACTTTTTGTAAGGAAATAAATTTTCAAAATATAATTTTGTGTATCCGTAATATATAAATTTTATTTTACGTTTCAAAATATTTGGTTAAAATAAAGTAACGAATATATCTTTTAATTAATAAACTAATTGAAAATTTTAATGTATATTATATCATATAATATATATATATATATATATATTAAAGTTAAAATTATATATTTAGATAATTACAAATCTATTGTTTTTAATTTATATAGTTCATAAGAATTTAGCACTTAATCGGCCCTTTCGAGTTTTTCTTTTAATCTAATTTTTACTTTAAAAATCACTCAAAAAAATTAATAATATATTTTTATTTGATCTTATACTGTTGGATAGAAACATATTTAATAACTTTCGGATAGGGTATTTGAAAATAAAAAAAATCATTTGAACTATTGTTTTAAGCCATTATTGATGATGAATTAACGAGTTTGAAGCGTTATTGACAAAAATATATGCAAAAAAACATATTTAACATCGCTTGATCCGTCAAGAATTCTCGATGTGAAAAAGCATAGGTATAAATACATAGATAAAAAGTTGATTCTTATATATAGGAAAAAAAAGTAGATTTGCATGATTTAAAATTGGTTGGTTGGAAAAAATTACGTGGTTTCTCTAATAATTTAAACGGGAGATGTTTGAAGATCATAGTCTAATAGATTATGAATTGTATATAAAAAATATATTTGTGGGATAAAAAGTAATATATGAAATTTAATCTTAAATATAAGAAATTATTCAAATTGATGCAAGTAAAAGTTTTTTTATTACCATCTTACAAATAAAATAACCATTATTATGTTGATCAAGACTTATAATTTAATTAAAATACTATAAGTTTCCAACTAGTCTATGAACTATAATTTAATAGAAAATATGTAGAAACAAATTGTCTAATGAGAGTTTTTTTTTCCTAATATAAAGTAATGACTAGTAAAAAATAATGTAAAACTCCACCAATAACGACGGTTAGTTTTCAAAATATATTAAAACCTTTATAAACTTCATCATTATATGCCGGTTTTCAAAATGCCTTAGGGTTTTATGGCTTGTGGACATCAAGCTTATCTTTATATTTGGATCATTCATTGCAATCTCCTATTTAGCGGTTGTAACCTTCTATGAATGTATTCATTGCACAACTAGTGTGTCATGCACTTGTTAATGAGTTTTGGTAGACAAAAAGGAATGGTTTGCTCTAAGTGGTGGTCGGTCTATATCCGAACTATCAGGTGACTCTCTATAGGGTGATAGGAAAAGGTAAGAGTAATGATCAACTGGTCGAGTCCAATAGTTAGGGATATCTCTTATTTTGTTTGTTGATGTTGCCAACGTGTACTTATGTTGTAGAGTATATGGTGTCGGATTCTGATTAGAATGTTTTGGTAGTAGTTATTTTTGGAAGTCCGAGCCCCAAAGCTTATCCAAGAGTCTCATTCTTTTGACTACTCTGGAATCAAGGTCTATAGAAAAATGTACACATGTCAGGGTCTAATCGGTTGTTGTCAGAACTCATGATTGTTGACAACGATGATCTTCAATAAATACGTATTAATATAACTTTTTAAATATATGCTCCTTGCAATGATTATAAATAAATATTCGACTAATCGGAGGTTAACCTGTATAAACCTTTATTATTGCTTTCAGTTTTTTTTACTTCATATTTCCAAATAGCAAAAACCTAGTTTTTGGAAACTCTACTCCAGCCTCCACCAGGAATCCATTTTTGGCAAATAACTCTTTGATTGTACCACCACTTAGAACTCTTTGTTAGTTCATTTAGTGCATCCAATTTTTTCGAGAAATTTATGGATTCATACCGACCGTATTCCGAAATTTTCCTCTAGTTCATGTAATACCTTGTTGCTTTCATAGTTGGCGATTATATGAGTAGATAAAAACGTAAACAAAATTAAGACTTGTAAGGAGGTAAGATTTTTGTATGACTCTTCAACAAATGATCTAAACATTATTGACTCTCTCAAATGACGATGGTGAAAATTGTTTCAAATGGTTAACTGATATAGTGAAGTTGTTCGATCTACCAAAGAACTAACTACCATCAATATTAAATATATAATCTAGCTAAAAAAATTATATGTATAAAGCTCATAACTCTAATGATCTCATTTCTCAAAGAACTCTTTTGCTACATGTTAATCTGAACAAAGTCACTATGGTCAAAGTTTACTAAGGTGAATCTATCACTTCAAAGATCTCCATAAGTGTAAGAGGGTTAAAAAGGCTCAGTCTAGCTCGTCTAGGCCCGAGACCTTTGTTACCATTCATATGGTTTTCTACCAAACCTTTAAAGATAACTTGACGATATCTAATACGTGTATCATAATTCTGATTATCTTTTTTAACTGTTTTATAAGTATGTGATCCCTCTTACAATTAACATCTGGATTCCTAACTTGGTGAAAATCATGCCTCGTGTAGAGAGAGAAAAATAATGATATACATGAGACTCATTGAATAGGGAATTTAATTGCCTCTGCATCCACAACTTTTAAGGTCTTTTGAGATGTTAGATATTTTTTTGGACAAACAACACTGAACGCTTGAAAGAATGTGATGGAAAATATTATCACCTCTGGTTTAGCCGAGACTTCTTCTAGGTAGAGTAATTGGTATCAGTTAGTCGAGTAATCTTCTATCAAAATCTCTATTTCCATTATATAAGGTAGTAGTTGATCTAACGAAGTCAGACAAACAATGAAAACTACATTTCAATTTTTTCAACGATGATGGGAGACTGGATGCATGAAGGGTCAGCACAGAACTAAAACCGGTTGGTAAGAAAAAAGTAAGGACTATCCCTTATAGCCGAATGCAATACTACCCCTGTTATTTTGCTTTATTTATGCCAACTGGTATACTTTATGCTTTGTATGTAAATCATGGTTTTTACTTGTTTATTTTTATCTTCATCTTTTAAAATTTTATTTTGGCTTATGTTGTGTAACTTTAGAGTATGTCTGAGGTCATCAACTTTGAAGGAAAAAAACGATTAAGGGCATAAGTTGCCCACATAAAGAAAAGTTTTCACAATTTATTTATACATGAGAATTTATTTTTATTTCGGTTTTGACAATGAGTAATCTGAAGGATCCGAACATCACACCACTCACCCAATATTAAATGAAGGACCAAGTTTATATGACATGGCCCTATATTTGGCTAAGTTTAACCTTCTGCAAGAACTAAGTACCATAAATGTTCGTAAATGGTCAGGGACCATACCTCTTTTGAGTGTTCGAATGTATAAGGGTCAAAGAAGAAAAAACCCAACTCATATAAGAATAATAAATTTATTCTAGTTGGTATTGATATGTCCATCAGCCAAAAGGCTATTAGGGGGGGTCGATACATTCCATCAATGGAACTAAGACTAACCTTGAAGTTGTGGGGGTGTTGGATGTAAGGTTCTTACTGGAATTTTGTTATTCTCCAATTATAGGCATGAAGCAGGAAATAGTAAAAAAGAAAGACCATCTGCAAGATTTAGACCCCTTGAGATTTAAGATATTTGGTATGTTTCTGCGAGGTATTGACAAACTAATAAGAGAATTCTTATTAATTTCACTAAAATAGGATTGTTTGACGCATGTAATTGGCATATTGCTCTGGGTGATGAGGTAATAACTTAATGTTTTGTTTAGATAGGGTTAAGCATGTTCGACCATTACATTATATAACTTGTTTATTATATGATAGGACATATGCTTGAGGTTATCTTAAAATTGGCTAAAAGAATAACATGGTTTTGTTATAACTTTTTAGTTTTCAAAAAAACCCTCACAATGAGTCAAAAAACACGATCGAAACCAATGATGGTTAACTATGATCCACACGTAGATCATAGCTTCTATGAATAGGTAAATGAAGAAGAATCACAAATAAGAGAAAACTACCACTTAGTTAAAAAGAACTTACTAATGAAAAGTTAATTTTGTTGAGAACGATAAGAACGGTTTGGAGGATAAAGAAAGAAAGAATCATTCAGATGAGAACACCCTTTTAAAGACCAAGTTAAAGGTGAGTGAAGAGTCCAAGTCCAAAATATTATAATATGTTACTACTTTTACTATGCAAGTGCCACGAGGTCATGATTTCCGAATTGAAAGTGAAATGGTCCTAAACTTTCATGAAATGTATCTTAAATTTATTGAGGGAAGTTTTTGAGTTATATATCGGTGGATAATAATAATACAGAAAAATAGAGGAGTAAGATGATATAAAATATCATAAGATTGGCAATCTTACCAAATAACAAAAGAATCCATTGGATACTCTCGAATTATTGATACATATCGCTCTTACTAGTACTAAACTCAAGGTTATGAGTATCTTGAACAATAACCCTACAAAAGAAACTGATGTGGTCGTAAATGGAGGTTCATACAAATTGACTAATACTATGGAGAAGAACATTCATACCAAAACCATTTGAACTTATTTTTGATGAGTCCGAATTTAGCATGCTCCCCGAACAAGGGCAGATCGGTCAAGTCTCTCCGAATACCGGACAGGTTACAGGGACAGGGATCGAATAGGTCACTTGGACCGGACAGATTTCTGTGAACACTATGAACTCAAAGCAGTTCGAACTATGACAAAAGTACTAAAAAACCTAAACACTTCTTGACTAAGCTACTTGCTCTCCTACTTAAGAGCTCATGGGTCTTTGAACATGACCCGGGTCCGTTAAACATGACCCGAAAGCCCATAAGGGCCCAAACATTACACTATAAATACCCAACCACCCGCATTAACTAGGGGTAATGAGAATTAACTGCTACCAAGCTACTTAATCATCTCTCTACTCTCTACTCTAACCGTTAAACACCCACACACCACCTTAAAACTCCACTTGAAATTACTAGCCTACCCTCAGGCAGTTATTATCCACACCAAATTGGCGACCACAGTGGGAGGCGACGGTGCCTGAATCAAGCATTCAAAACCAGCTAAAAAATTCTATCCGAATGAATCCGGACAATCCAGAAGTGCCACCAGCTTTGCTCGAAGTGGTGGGAGAGAATGATGAGTACACTATCGAAGGGCGTGACAGGTTGCGGGGTGAAATAGAAGCTCTGAGGGCTAAAAAGGCCAAGATGGGCGTGAAAGAGAAGTCCAAAGCATCAGTTGCTCTTCACACCGACAACCCCAGACAGCCTGAGGCTTCAAAAACTCATGTGAGCACCAAAAAGACACATGCCAGTTCTAAAAAGTCTCACCGGTCCAAGCCTGTGGAAAGTTCTGACTCAAGCTCAGAATCTTCAGGTAGCTCTTCGGACAGCGAGGGAAATGAAAAATCCTTGTCCTCTAGCAGCGACGAGGGACGAACCAGGAAAAAGCAAAAGCAAGTTAAGAAATATTCAAGAAAAAAAGACCACCATGGAAGAATGAAAAGGCATATTGGAAAGGGATCATATCACCACCGGAGGTATACGGACAAGATGCTGATGGATCCTTTTGCTTTCCACGATGAACTAGGTATCTTTGCAACTCCTAATGAGGATACTGTGTTCAGTCGTGGAAGGAATTGGAGGCAGTCTCCTCTGTCTTCTAAAATTCTGTCCGGAAACCTCCCCAAGAGGTTTGATAGCACTAAAATGGAAAAGTACGATGGTAGTACTGATCCGGACAATCATCTGGAGCAATTCAAGAACTTCATGATGAACTTTGATGATGATGATAAACTAATTTGTAGCGCATTCTCCCAATCATTCACGGGGAGTGCTCTAAAATGGTACAACAACCTGCCTCAGGGTTGTATTAAAGATTTTGATACGTTTTGGGTGGCCTTTTGAAGGCAGTTCGTAGGGAGTAAGGAGCTAAAGGGCAATGGAGACACGATAATCCATTGTGCCCAGGAGCCAAATGAGTCCTTGAAAGAGTACATAAGTCGTTTTGTGAACACAAAGAATGGGTTGGTTGATTGCTTCGAACAGGTGGCAATAGCATCCCTAAGGCAAGGTTTGAACCCATGCAATCTGGCTGATTCGGTGACCAGAAAGAAGGCCATGACCTGGGGGGGATTGCTAAATCAAGTTGGCAAACAAATAAACGTTGATGAAACTAAGAAAACCAGGGTGCACAGACAAGTGAGGTCCACCCCAGTGGCACCAACTCCAAATCAAAACCAGTCCGGGAACAAAGCAAGAGAAACCGGACAGGGGAATGGTAGGGCAAAAGCTCAGTCTCAGCCAGCTGCTCCTGCTCAAAGTCAACAATCCAGAAACAAAAGAGGGCCATGGGTCCAACCGGAGTGGTTCGCAGAGCTCAAAGAAAGTGTGGCCACCATTTTCGATAAAACAAAAGATGAGGTGCATTACCGGAGACCAGCAACCTTGTAGTCTCCCAGAGAGCATCGTAACAACTCCTTTTGCCAATATCACAATGATATTGGCCATACCACTGATGATTGCATAACACTGAAGCAAGAAGTTCAAAACCTGATTGAAAGGGGGAAGTTGGGAGCATACGTTAAAAGAAGAGGAGGCAATAGGCCTGACAACACTCACCGGGTTGGTCCAAGTAATGCTGCCCCGGAGGGGGCCATGGTTATAGTTGAAAGGTTTGATGTGGATTCTGAGTACTTGGATCCTGATCCAACTCGGTCTCCGGGCTCATTAAGTTCTTTGAGTCACTTACAATTTTCGGAGGGGACACTATGACAGCTCCTACTGCTTCTTCGAGAAAGAGGCATGTTCATAATTTAGCCTCCCAGCTAGAAGGAGGCATGACATCTTATTAGTCACCAAACTCATTCCCCTTCATTGTCTTTGATGAGGATGATTTGAGAGACATTGTTGGCCCTCATGAGGATGCTGTTGTCATAGGAGCCTCTATAGGGGGCAATGAAATAAGGAGAATTTTGGTGGATACTGGAAGCTCAGCCAATATCCTTTTCCTAACCACTTACAAGAAAATGAAAAATCCAGTTGTGATTCAAAAGTCGGACAGGTCAATCGTGGGCTTCACGGGCAGCTCAGCCGATGTGATCGGAGAATTCGAAGAAGAGGTGTTATTGGGCAGGGGCCCTTTCAAGAAGATGGTTAGAATACTCTTTATTGTGGTGGATTGCCCCACTTGCTATAATGCTATTCTAGGGAGGTCTTGGCTCTCTAGGATGCATGCAGTGGCTTCAACAGTCCACCAGTGCTTAAAGTATGCTGTTCAGGGACATGTTGGGGTCGTCCGGAGCAGCCAAAAGATTGCAAGAGAATGTTATGCCACTGCCCTAGCCCCCGAACGCTGGGGGCAGTCCGAATAAATGATCAATAGCAGTTTGAGGGCCTTTCTGGGGGTGAAGGTGAAATTGATGACCCCAGAGAGACCCCTGGAGTGTTGATCCCAAATGAAGAGGTTGAAACGCACTGTTTGGAAGAAGGCAAGAGTGTCAAGATAGGGTCCAAGATGCCACCAATGTTGAAAGGAGAGATGTTGAAATTTTTGAAAGACCATCAACATGTTTTTGCTTGGTGCAATGCTGATGTCACTGGAGTTCCATCAGAAGTGATATCCCATCACCTATCCGTCCGGAGAGATGTAGCACCAGTGGTTCAAAAGAGATGAGTCTTCTCAAAAGAAAAGGCTGATGTCATAGTACAAGAGGTTGACAGACTCACATCTATGGGGCACATTAAAGAATCTCAATACCCTTTGTGGACTGCCAATCCTGTCCTGGTAAAAAAGAAAAATGGCAAATGGTGCATGTGCATTGACTTCACAGATCTTAATAGAGCTTGCCCAAAAGATTTGTATCCGGTCCCCCGGATAGATCAGTTAGTAGACTCTACTTCTGGGAACAAGCTGCTTTCTTTTATGGATGCCTTCTCCGGGTACAATCAGATTCAAGTAGATCCAAAAGATCAAGAGCATACCACGTTTGTCACTGATCGGGGTCTACATTGTTACAAGGTAATGCCATTTGGGTTGAAAATGCTGGGGCTACTTATCAGAGATTGGTGAACAAAGCCTTTGCTGATCAAATTGGAAGAAATATGGAGGTATACATTGACGATATGATGGTGAAAAGTGCGGATAAGCAGCTACACTTGTCCGATCTCCAAGAAACTTTTGCCAACTTGGTAAAAGTAAATTTAAAGTTGAACCCTGAAAAGTGTGTGTTCGGAGTGCAGTCCGGGAAATTCTTAGGGTATATCATAAGTGAGCATGGAATATAGCCCGATCCGGATCAGTTGAATGCTCTTTTCCAGATGGAACCTCCTCGAAACATCAAAGAAGTACAGCGGTTAACGGGGAGATTAGCTGCCTTGAACAGATTCATCTCGAGGTCTTCAGACATGTGTGTTTTATTCTTTCAAACTTTGAAGGGTGCGAAAGGGTTCGAGTGAACCCCACAGTGTGATGAGGCATTCAATGAAATCAAGAAACATCTTTCCTCTCCCAAAACTTTGTTCAAACCAATTGATGAGGAGACTCTTTTTGTGTATTTGGCCGTTTCAAGTTGTGCCATCAGTACTGTGTTGGTAAGAGAGGTCGATGGGCATCCCCACCCAGTGTACTATATCAGCAAAAGTTTGATTGACGCTGAGAGGCGTTACTTGAAACTCGAAAAACTGGCGTTAGACCTGGTGATAGCTGCAAGAAAGATGAGGCCTTATTTCCAGGCTCATCCTATCATCGTCCGGACCTCTTTTCCCTTAAAAATGTCCTTCAAAAAGCAGACATCTCGAGCAGAATGACTAAGTGGTCAGTAGAATTGGGGGACTTCGACATAGACTTTGCTCCCCGGACAGCAGTAAAAGCCCAAGCAGTGGCTGATTTCCTGGTTGAATTCCACTCCGATAGGGATTCAGAGCAAGCTACTGATACAAAAGATAAGAAAGTCTGGATCGTCCGAACAGATGGTGGATCTAGCGCTATGGGATGTGGTGCATGAATATGTTTAACTTCCCCTTATGGAGATAGTATGTACCAGCCTATTTGTTTTGCTTTCAGGGCATCTAATAATGAGTCCGAATACGAAGCAGCTTTAGCTGGATTAAAGTTAGCCTACATCTGTGGGGCTAAGAGGGTCAAACTGCTAAGTGACTCCCAATTGCTTATCCACCATGCCTTCGGCCAATCTGAGGCTAGAAAGGAGCAACTTGTGAAATATTTACTCCTCCTCAAGAATGAAGCCCTAAAATTTAAAGCTGTTGTCTACGAACACATTCCCCGGGCAGAAAATGAGCTAGCAGACTCATTGGCAACAATAGCATATACGGAGTCTTACCCATGGATCCATGTGCTTGAAAGCCCTTCTATTCAACTTAGTAAGGGTGCAAAAGAGGAAGTTTTTGAAATACAAGTGAACCGGCCTCAAGACTGGAGATCTCCTCTCATACAATATCTGTCCGATGGTATTGTGCCTTCAGATAAATCACAAGCCAGAACATTGAAACACAAGGCTCATGGTTTCATTATGTTGAGAGAAGTGTTGTACAAAAATCATATAGTAAACCTCTTCTTCGTTGTTTGGGGGATGATGAGTCACAAGTAGTCCTCTCCGAATTACATGATGGTGAGGGATCAGCCCATTGTGGATTTAGAGCTCTAACAAGAAGAGTATTACTCTCCGGATATTATTGGCCATCGATTATGAAAGATGCTAAGGAATTGGTGAAGAAGTGTGACCCATGCCAGAGGTACAGCAATGAAATTCATGTACCAGCCATTCCTTTGGAGTCAATTTCTGAGCCCATCCCTTTTGCTCGATGGGGGTTGGACTTAGTAGGGCCTCTCCCTGTGGCGTCCGGAGGACGTAGAACTATAATTGTGGCCATTGACTACTTCTCAAAATGGATAGAAGCAGCTCCCCTGGCAGGGACAACATCAAAAGCTGTCATAAAATTCATTATATCCAACATATGCTGCAGATTTGGTGTCCCACAGAAAATAACAACAGACAATGGGCCACAGTTTGACAATAAAGAAATGGAAAGCTTCGGTGCCTCAATGGGTATACAGCATTGTTTTTCTTCACCTTTCCACCCACAAGCCAATGGGCAAGTTGAAGTGGCTAATAGGACTATATTTTCCGGTTTAAGGAAGAATCTGGAAGGGGCTGCTGGGAAGTGGCCTAGTTATTTACAAGAAGTCTTGTGGGCCTACCGAACAACGCCTGGGGCTGCAACACAAGAATCACGCTTCGCCTTGGTCTATGGAATGGATGCAGTAGCCCCCATAGATAAGACACTCCCTTCCTTTCGTGTTCATAACTTCTCCGGACACGCTAATGAGATGGCCATCAGAAATCAACTTGATTTAATAGAAGAAAGACGGGTTAAAGCCTGCCTAAGAGTGGCACACTATCAGGGATTGATGAGAAGCAGGTTTGCTTCTAAAGTTAAAAGAAGAGATTTCCAACCAGGGGACAAAGTATTAAGGAAGGTCTTCTTACACACTAAAGAAAAGCTCTTCGGAAAGCTGGCCCCTACCTGGGAGGGTCCTTATATTGTGGTTGAAAGAATCAAGCCTGGAACTTATTGGTTGGAAGACAAAGATGGCAGGGTTCTAACTCATCCTTGGAACATTGAGCATCTTCGAATGTACTTGGAATAACACTTGTGTAAATATTTACATGTTTGAACTTCCATGTAAATATTTGGGGGCATACTCTTTCCTCCCTGGTGGCACGGGGAGGTTTTAATGAGGTGTCCGGATGGTTGAATAAAATTTGATGCCTTCTTCAAAATTTTCTAAGTATTTTTCAAGTTCTATCTCTTGTTATACTACCCGGACTGAAATATTTGAGGGCTATTTAAACTCTAGCCAGAGAATTTAAACACTCTCACAATACAACAACTAAAAGCTACTTAAACTCTAGCTATCTAAACTAAAACAAACAATGAAAGAAGATGATGGTTGTGCAAAATAGAAACATTCATTCAACAACTTAAAATTGCCTTGGCCTTCCAAGGACTTGTGAATAAGTCAGGGTACAACACAAAAAAAACCTGTCCGAACAATACCGGACACCACAACAAAAAGAGTGCCTTGGCCTTCCAAGGACTTTAGTTTGAGTAAAAAATAAACCAAGTAAATCATAAATCAAGATTGAGCCTTTGAAGATGGCTCCCCTTCATCTGCTTTCTAACCCTTAGAATCACTCCTCTCTTCGACTACTTTCTTGCCCTTGGGATCATTCTCCTCTTCGCCAGGGCTCTCTCCTGTCTTCTCTTCATCATCAAATGAAGACCCACTGGAAATTCCATCCTCATCGACCATTGTATAAAATGGAAGGTCATCATCATCCACATAGTACCATAAGTCCCCAGGGTCCTCTTCGAGAATTTTTCATGAAAAAGGAGAACCATATCAGACTTTACCCTTTGGATCATTAACTCTTCGCTTTTAATCATCTCCCTGGCATAGGCGTTGATCTTGGCATTTATTGTGGCCTCTTGATCCTTTAACAAAGCTTTTTTCTCCTCAGCAGCCTGGGTCACTGCATTTTCTAGGGAAATCTTGTCAGTAGTCAAGTTGGTGATGATCTTCTCCTTTGCAATAGTTTCTCCCCTTGAGGCCGTAAGATCCTTCTCCATACCGGACAGCTTCTCCTGAAGATCTTTAATGGTTTCTTCTAGGGTGGCAACTTTTGTGTTGCTTTCATCTTGATTCCTCTTCAGCTCCTCATTTGCTTCCTTAAGCAAATCAGCATTTGTGGTAGCAGTGCGGAGGTCTCCGGACAGCTTTTCCTTCTCAGACTTGAGGTCTTTGATGGTGTCTGCCTGACTCCGGACTTGCCTCTCCAATGTAAGAACTGGCTGCACATTACTAAGCAAGGAATGGGCTATGATGTCCTTTTCACTAGAAACCATAAAAGTCTTACCATTGAAATTGACTGTATTGGAGCTGCTTGGAGGAACGTAGGGCCCTATGAATTCGTCTCTGGGGAGGCCAAGGAAATACTCACCAAGCCCAGCTAGACCAGTGATGTCCATTCCATCGAGGTTGAGATCTCCCCCCTCTACCTCATCAGTATGAAAGTCCCCTGGGATCTCTTCGGCCAGCGTTGGGTCAGAGGGGTCAGTGGGGAAAGAGGGCTCCGGATCCCGGAGAGCGAGCTCATCTCCCTGGGAAGTCTTTTTCTTCTTGGTTTCCCGGTCAGCATCTTCACCTACTTGCTTGCGAGTCCTCTTGGGAGCCCTTAGAGGTTTTGGGAGGCCTACTTCCTGCTTTTCGGTCACTTGCTCTACCACTTGCAAGAGGGCTGTGTCGATTTGAACCTGGGCTGGCCCCTCCGGATCTGTTGGGGCATCCTTCTCAGCATCGCTCGCCAACTTTTTGCCTTTTCTCCTACCTTTCATTTTACTTGGGGCTTTAGCCCGGGTAAGCAGGTAGAGTGTCCCATCTAGTTCGTGGGACCTTCTAAGCACAGTGTCTTCTGGAGGCTGGGTGGTGAGCTCCTCCCAAGTTAAATCTCTTCGACCTGTGGTGTTCCACAGGTGAGACCTTGCTAGATTTCCAGGGGTGAAAGCCTTGTGGAATCGATTCTTACAGTTCTCTGCGGCCCAAGCATTGATTTTGCCATAGGTAGTCTGTCCGGCCTTCAAATAATCCCTGAACTCCTTTGGCAGCTCTGTTAGAACAAAAGAGAAACTGGTTGATTTAAAACTAACTTAAAAAAAAAACGGACAGAGATTTAAAGTAAGGAACTTACGGTCACTCCTCCACCTACTCCTGAGGAGGCTTGGGTTCTCTCCGGCCTTGATCTTCTTGCCATTTTCCCAAACGCCACTGACGAACAGAAATTGGCTCCTCCATTTGCTCTCTGACTCCAAGAGATCATCAACAGCCTTGAGATCGTTCCCCATATTGAAATGGTAGAAGGGGACTTGGTGATGCTTGCAAAGGTTGGCCACTGCTGCGAACTCTTCCATAGGAAGAGGGATCCCAGACAACCTAGATGCCATGATACATGACATCAAAGTAAACCAGCCATTGGGGCTCAGCTGGCTCGGGCAGAGCTTGACCAGGTGGAAGTATCGTACGATCTCTGGGTCCAGTGGGAACCTGAGTCCCCAATTAAATAACTCTGTAAAGAAGACTATTTCATTTCGCTTACAGTCCATAGGGGTCTCTGGATCGATGGGGATCCTTATCTTCACATTTTCTGGGATCCCCCATTTTGTGCGCATTCGACCCATGTCAGAAGTATGGATGAATGCATACTTGGAATTCTGCAAGGCCAAGAAGTACTTGAGCTCAACTTTGTGAAAGCACGGCCCTACTTTCCCCTCAAGGCACTCCGGCAGGTCCGGATGCCTCAAGTACAGATTTTCCTTGCCTTTTTTGGCAGCAGCAGCATTATCGGTCTGTCCGGAGGACTCGGACTCAAAAGGGACTTCTTCAGCAGAGTCCTCCATTTTTTCCTCCATGATTGTTGGAGGAGCATCTGTAGTAGTGGTCCGGGGAGGATTGAAGCTTGGCTCAGCCTGACTTCCGGACTGCTGTCTTTATGTATTTCTTTGACTTCTCACTTCAGGTTGGGGCTCGGAGGCAGAAGTCTCTCTTGGAGGTACCGGGCTGCTGGCCTCCGGACCAGATGGCCTCTCCCGGGGAGCTCTAATGGGCACTCCAGACCCAGAACCACTAGTTTTCGCCCCCGATTTGGAGGGAGTATTCTTGGAGGCTAGTCCCTTAACTAGCCGACTTGGCCTCTTGATAACTAGTTTCTCCGGAGAGTGATCAGAGTCAGATCCCATAGCTATAAAAGGAGAGGGTTTCCTGACACTTGTAACAGTGACTCCTGGCTCGACAGCAGGTATTGACTCTTGGACTGAGGAACTAGAGACTATAGGCGAGAGAGTGGATTGAAAGAGTTTTTTGGGCTTAGTACCTTTGGAGGAGGATGAGCCTCGATCTGATTCTGTAACAGAGACGACCGGTCTCTCAACTGATGATGATGGTAGCCCTGCTGTTATTCGTCTCTCCTTCTCGACCTTTTGCGCTTTCTCTAACTCTGAAAGGTTGAGCCAACCACCTTTGATCAATGTTGTTCTTGCTGTAAACATAAACTGCCAATGGAATTTTTTTGCTTTAGAGAGAGAAAGCTCTGAGTAAATTTGTAGAGTAAATGTGAAAGAGATGGTAAAATAGTGGAAAATGAGTGTGAATTTATAGTAAATCTGAAAAGAGGAGTTGATTCCTAGGAGAATTCGAAAAGTTGGGCAATGATTAAAAGACGGCGCTGATGTCATTATTTGAAATTAAAGAGGTTACTTGTTGGAGAAGGTGGTGCGAAATTCAAGGTGAAAAAACGGCTGGAGTGGCCAATCAGAGAGCGACACGTGTCCCACTAACTCTGGAAAAAACCCTTTTGAATTCGTAAAGCTTAACCTGTCCGGGTATCCCCATAGTTCTGTCCGGATTGAAAACCACTTGAGACATCGGACTATTTTTCAGTTCTTTGACAAGAATACTTGCTCAAACACCTAAAAAAAGGGGCTCATGATGAGTCCGAATTTAGCATGCTCCCCGAACAAGGGCAGATCGGTCAAGTCTCTCCGAATACCGGACATGTTACAGGGACAGGGATCGAAAAGGTCACTTGGACCGGACAGATTTCTGTGAACACTATGAACTCAAAGCAGTTCGAACTATGACAAAAGTACTAAAAAACCTAAACACTTCTTGACTAAGCTACTTACTCTCCTACTTAAGAGCTCATGGGTCTTTGAACATGACCCGGGTCCGTTAAACATGACCCGAAAGCCCATAAGGGCCCAAACATTACACTATAAATACCCAACCACCCGCATTAACTAGGGGTAATGAGAATTAACTGCTACCAAGCTGCTTAATCATCTCTCTACTCTCTACTCTAACCGTTAAACACCCACATACCACCTTAAAACTCCACTTGAAATTACTAGCCTACCCTCAGGCAGTTATTATCCACACCAATTTTGTATTTATTTAACTTTCTTTATTTTTTATTTCATTTTCAAACATCAAGCCCATGAGAGTCTATTATATGGTTTTTATGTGTTTTACTAATTTTTAAACTCAAGTCCTTGGATGGTCGAGGCATGTTTTTATATTTGTTTTTATATCCGTCACGTTCAACATGTTTTATTATTTTAGATTTGAGTAATATTGATTATTTTGGACGTTACATTTAGGCTACAAGGTATCGACTTCCAATGGAAGTTGTCAATCTTCATCAGGGGTGTTGAATGAATCTTAAACATTCATTTGGTATCCACCTTTGAAACGTTTATGAATTGTATGTATTTACGATAAGATTAGGCTTGTTGAGAGCGGTTCATTATCGATCTTTCTTAGTTTTTTATAAGCAACTACCAAACCTTTACTTTTAATGGTTTAAGAAGTGACATATGGCCCACCTCATTTACCCTGATTACCATACCTATTTTTAGTGGTGGTCATTTTGAGTTGTAATTTTGGTTATCCTTGACATCATTGAACACACATATTTTTGTATTAGCAATAATTTTTAAGGGTTCAGATATATAAGTGCCTCGTTAAAACTTATTTGCCCCACCAAGATAGGAAAACGCCAAAAATATAAAACTCTTTATAATGAGTTATATTTATTGGAAAGATGAGTTTTGTCCTAGTCCTTTGAATTAGGTAAAGCTTCAAATGTTCAATATTTTTGAGGTGTAGCAATTATCTACATTGTTCATCGACTTACTTGTGTGTCATTGTCTTGACTTTTTTATTATTGTATAGGGTCCTTCATAATTGGGACCGAGGTTTCCATCTATAAGATCTTTAATATGTCGAAGAAACTTTTTCAATACCTTCTTATTAAATTGGAATTTTTTGTCACACACCCTCAGATTGTACATACTTATCATGAGTGTTTGATATTTTTGAACTCGTAAATGTACTTTAGTTCCTTTTTCGTATCGTACGTCTAGTTTGACTCCTTTACCCTTATCATTGTAGCTTTCAACGTAATTGACTACAATGTAGGAATGGAGTAGTATTATTGGTAAGACAAAAAGAGTTTATTATGTGAGTATCCAAGAGATAGTTCGATAAGTCTAGATCACCTCCTGCAAGAACTATGACCATTTGACAGATGAACCCTCCAATATTGTCTTCATACCGTCAATTATAATTTTGTTAATATCCTCACATTTCCATTATCTTGAGGGTGAGAAATTGTTGAAAATATTGTTTGATGTCTTATTTTGGGTAAACATATGCAATATAAACATTGTGAAAATATATACCATTGTTAGTGATTATCTTTGACATTCCACACATGCAACTAATATTATTTTTTATAAATCAAATTACCTTATTAGCCATGACCATTGTTAAGAGATCAAGTTCGACCTATTTGGATAAGTATTGAATCTCCACTAGTATATACTTGGATAAGTATTCGACTTCTTTGATTGATCTAGGAGGTGCATAGATGTTAAGGCTGCCAATTGTGATTAATATGCTTTTATATCTCTCTCATTGACTATGTATCCCAAAATATTACATACAAAACCCCAAAATCACTTTTCTCTAAATTCAAAATCAAGTTTTTTTCTCATAAGTTTTTGAACATTTCATTAGGTCTTTGATATGGTCGATATCGCAAAGACTCTTAAGCATCATGCCATAAATTTAAACATCCATGTTCTAGTCTATTTGACTGGTGAAAACTTTGTTGATGAGTATATGTTAAGTAATCATTACGTTTTTTTATCCAAAGGGCATTGCCATATAACAATGAATACCTTGATCGATAATAATTGTAGTACATTGTTAAATTTAATAGGCTCATACGTATCATGTTGTATCATGAGTATACATTTGATGAATAACAACAGCTTATTACACAAATATAAATATTCCGGTTTATATATTTTTGCTAACGTAAATGGTATTTAGTACATGTTCTATTTAAGCCAGTAAAACCTATACACATACGCCATTTTCCGTTTGTTACTCCATACTAATTTAGGTTGGCAATTCAAATTGGGTATGTAAAATCTCACAATATGTCTGTTTATTTCCACTACAATAACCTATGATTTTTAATATAGAAAAATATTCTCCTTTGAAAATAAATCCAACTACAACAATCAAGCTTTATAAAATATTCATAAGTAATTAAAACACGCGATTGGTTTTTCCCCGCCTTAAGCTTGAAAACATTTTCCTGGAATTTGAAAGTCAAGAAGAGTTGTGAGATCTCGAACCTTTTTACTACTAAACAAGAACTAAATCTTTTCACGAATTCAAAAATAAATATCTTCATAACAATTATTGGAGATAGAACCCTGATTATAGCTCTGAATCCGAGATTTAGGTATTCCTCTATTGAAGTATGAAAGAACTTAAGTGAAGTCTTTTATGTTCTTTAAGTGAAACTTTAGGTGAAAAAGATCTTATGTTATTTTTCTGGTTTGAGAAAAGAATGAGGAGCCAAGAGTAATTTTATCTAATATTTTGATACTTGATTTCTTAAGGAAGATAGGCAGCTTTCACTCGATGGAAGTCTCCTAGAGTTTATAACTGATCATCATTTTGTCCAATACATAAATTGTTCTTTGTGAGTTTCCAGACATAAAAACTTTAGTATGAACTATTTTTTGAAGTAGTAGTTGTGTAGCTTATTTCGGAACTTCCTCATATAAATTTGGTGATATAATTGATCAATAACACCTTCATTTGCATTTCATCTTCCATATCTATGGTGGCTTCAGTCCATTCCATAAACATCTAATTATCCTCCAATATAAACCTGCATATCTGCATATCTACATTTAAAGTACTTTGGTAGTCATGTAAAATATGCTTATTTATTATTCATCGAATGACGTAAAAACTAAAACAACAACGACCTAAATTTAACGATTTTGAAACGAACAAATTAGATAACTGTTGAAATAGATTATTTATCCGTTATTTTTTTAAATAGTACTATTTTTTATATAGTACGTAAATATTTTTTTCATTTATATTCTTATTTAAACTTAAGTTTTTGTTATTATTTATATATCTATAAGATAATAATTGTTATTATATATTATTATTATTAAATTGATCTATAGAATGACATTTTCATATTTTTTTAATTTATATTTATCAACTAGATTTAATAAATACGATTTTATTTTGTATTTACTTTTACGGAATAATTTTGATGGTTTCTTAACAAAATCCCGCTTTTTATTTATAAAATTCTCATTTATCTTTTTATATCACTAAAAACCTTACTATTATTTACATATATTATTTACCATTAAAAAATCAAAATTATAAACAAAAGTAAAATTATAAATACATCCTGTTATAAATCACTATGCAATTTATAACAAATGGCTCAAGCACATAATACAGATAAAGAACAAAACACGAATAAAGAACATAAAACAAAAGAACACAGGATTTAACATGGTTCGACAATTGTCTATATCCACGGGCGGCGCCAGAGAAAAGTGTTTCAATATGATAGAAAAGGGTTAGATATTTCAAATTATTTTTTGTGTAATCATAGTAATCTATTTATAGGGAATAAATAAACTTACTAGACAATATGTGGTAGCGCCAAGCTACGAGATTGAATAGACGACGGCAAACACAAGAGAAGAAGACGAAACAAGGATATATAAACCTTAACCCTAAGTTAGAGTATAAGAGACTAAAAGAAAATTCTCAATTTTTATTCATCAAAGTCTGACGGTAGAATAAGGTATAAGATGTTTTATATAGCACTACCCAAAACCCTAATTATAAATAAAGAAAATTACATAAATGTTTTAAAATAAAACAAATAAATAAAATTAACGCTAAAATATTAAAACTGGTTTTCGGAGGCTTCTGGTCACATTTTTTAAATCTGACGGGCTCATCCTAATCTTCGATTTGAGTACATGTTTGACCAAATTCTGATACATGGGCGAGAAACGAGTCTGTTCGCAGTCTTCGCTACATCATCCTTCCCCGGTTGGGAAGAATTCGACATCGAATTCAAAACGTCGAAACGTTGAAACATAAGATAACTATGTTTCATCTGGTAGTCCACCTTCCTCAAAAACCTATCTTATGCATACCCGTGTAAAACTCTTTGAATCATTAAAATCATGTGTAGGACAGTTGTTTGCCAATGTTTTAGTCTCAATCACCGATTTGACCTGTCTTGGTTTCTGTAATATAGTTTCAGCATCGACATATATTGAATTGGATATACTTTTACCTTCAACTTATCATAATAGTAGAAGTGTTTTTGGTGGAATCTTCATAAGTCTCATGGTCTTTTACTCTTCACAACCAAGTGGTCTTTTCATATAAATGTTTTGGTTGTTGATTTATTTTACCATTGATTATTTTCAGTGATTAGGTTTGTGGTTTTTAAATTTTGTTAATAAATCGGTTGTTTTATTATTTAGTTGGTTGTTTTGAAGTTAATCTCACGTGTGGTTGATATACTATTATTTGGGTCTAATAGTTGGTATTAGAGCTCCATACCGAGACGAAAACGTGATATGGATGAAATTCTTGGATGTCGAAGATGATGAACCATCAATCATGCTCATCAAACAAAGTGACTTTATTAGAGTGTATAAAGATAGTGTGACTTGATTAATTGAAGTGACGCTAATGAACTTCTAAGATGCTCTAATAAGAGTGAACCAATATATCCATTGTAAAACTTTATGACTTAGATATGAATCATGAAACAAGCTAATTAGAGGGAGCATTAGGTAAGTCAACCGAGGGGAGGTAAAAGTGGTAGAATTTGTTATGTGCGACCAAATAAAATTTGTTATGTGCGACCAAATTTCCACGTCGGATAGGTATGAGAAGGATCAATGACAAATAAGTAAGAACATATATCAACTAGTATGAAGCCTTTTGATTTTATACATAAATGTTATAACTAGTAATAGCTCATATATAAACTTAAGATTATTTAGACATATGCCCCATAAATCAAATGTATAATTTTATATATATTTAAATAAATATTCATGATTTTCTTAATCAATAAAAATGTCAGAATTAATTTTTTTTAATATTTCCAGACAAATTATTAAAAAATCAATTAAAAGTACGAGGTGAATGAAAAAAATAATTAAAACATGTCTAGTTTATGTAATACCTCAACCCCTCTTAACTTGGATTCCTGGTTCCGCCATGCATAATACTTCTGTTAAATTCATTATATTACTGGTCCCATCAAACTTAAAGAAAAGTGAGGCCTTAATTGCATGAACGTTCAATTGACTTCCAAATCCAAGATATTCACATGACCGTTTAATAATATCAGCCCTAGTTGTCTGAAATGATCCCAAACACCTTCCTTCACAGTATAAAACAATTCCATTAATGTCACATATTGCACAAACTGGATCACATAGACCATGCATGTGTTCATTTAACTCCCATGCTGATGCCAACATATCTTTTTCGGAAATGACAATAAAAAATTTGTTTTGAAGTTGATCAAATAACGTCCGAGCGTGCGTAGCAGTAAAATATCTCTCATACCGATAAAACTGAAAGCAAGCTGTAGATATAGTATTGAGCTGATCAAACTTGTCCGTGATTATCAAGTACTGTTTGACCAAAGCAGCCAACGGGCCTGCCAAGATATGAACAAAAGCTTCACGTTTCGTTATCTCCTCGGTAGATGTAATGAATTTTTCATGAAGTTTGTTAGCACTTAGTTGAATATCACGTTTCTTTGCCTCCAAGTTTGACTGAGCAGCAGCAAGCAAGGATTTAACTTTGTCTTCTTGGAATCTCAGCTCAAGGTTTTCTAGTTTAGAGTTCAAACTCTCAGCAGCCAGGTTAATGTCTACAGTCTTAGCCAGGTTACTGTCTACAGTATCAACCAGGTACCAGTATAGAGCCTTTCCATTCACGACGTTTTGTTCAGTCTTCAATGAAGGTGTATTGTCTGCATTCTTAACAATACCATGTATGCTTGGCTAGTTACATAAATATCAACGCAGACCTGCAATTCAGCAAACTCAGTTGTCATAGCCTTCAACGATTTATCAGCTGGTTGGAGTAGCTTGTTAGCCTTCTTATATCTAGCCGAAATGTTACTTCTTTTGCCTGCTTTTCTAGTTGAAAGAGCACATATCCCAATAGACGGTAAACCTGATTGAAATACTAAAAGCTTCCCTCCACTACTCTGTAGTGCCAAGTAAGCTGCCTTCATTACTGGCTTATCCAAAAACGGGATGCTGTCTTTACGGCTGCTCAGCTGAGACAAAACAGAAGCCAACCTCTTATTAATCCACACTTGTTTAAAAATGTTACCCTCCCGATCTGAATCAGAGTTTTCCTTCTTTACAGGTATGAAGGCATTTTCCAACTTCAAATTCATGTTTCATCTGTAAAAGCTTATCAATCTCAATTCTCTTATATTCAATAGTTTCTTCCAACTCCGTCATCAACTTCTGAGCATTTTGTTCCCACATTTTAGTCTCTATCGTAAGCCCCGCAATCGTAACTTCTGCAGCTTCTAGTTCTTCACAATTACCAGCATTCCTTATTGGTAGTGACTTAACAGTTTGTGAAACTTCATTAGCATCGTTATGTCTTTGATTTTGAATCTGTGTAGTACCCAAGACCTTGGAGTTCATTGATGAGCGATTAGGTTTTGAAGATTCGTTAAAAGAGTATGATCCGTAATACGAACTACTCTGACAGCCAGTTGAATCTTGTCTTTCACTCAGATTGTTCACTGTCTCATTTAAACTACTTCGAGGGGAATATTTATCCTTGATGCAAGAATCCTCCACAGAAAAAATAAAGCTATGAAGTGAACCAGAAGTTGAGAAACTAGGGTCCATACTTTGAAGTTCACCAGAAGGATTTCTACTGCGTAAATGGTTTCTAGGTGATGAACAGACACTCTTGCAGAATGCGTTATCAGGAGAATCTGACTTATTGTCCGTATCAGTATACTCAACATTCTCATCCTCCAATTATGGATATATGGATGTCCGCTGACCATCCCTGAGCTTTGCTGTTGGAGTTGAGCACTGAAATTTAACATGTAAGACTGCCCTGCTGATAGATTTCTTCAAAAGTAATAATACAGGAAGAGAACTCTTTTAACCGATATCATTAGCCAGATTAATAGAAGCCTCTCCAAGGATGTTATACCTAGATGATCCCATGGCAAGAACAAACCTAATATGGCTTTCTTCATTTGAAGCATCATTCTGAGAAACACAAATAGATTTTGACAAAGTGTTTGTCCACCTACAATTGCCATTTCGCACATATGCCTTTGCCGTTTTGGTAATGGTTTTTTCTGTTTTGACAGAAACAATAGAGACAAAGAGTTTATCCCATCCTTTTGGTACAATATAAGTTGTTTCCTCTAATACCAAACACGTATCGAACTCAATCTGTTGTCTGGTTTGAATCCTCTCTCTCTAAGACCTTTCGTCGAATAAGTTATGTAGGTGTACTGAGCTTACATGATTACAACACACACTCAGAAGAAAACTAGCAAGAAATTCGTTAGATTGCATCTCTTTAAAAGTGTCTTGCTTGGAGAGAGAAATAATACGCAGAAGGTTCATGTACTTTTGTGTTTTCTATATCCGTATGCCTCGTTTTCTTCTCTTTCGACTCCAATTCAGATCCGTGGTCTTTTTTCTCGTCCGGCCAAGCAAATTAACTTGTTGGATCGGTTTGGGTAATTGAGCATTCCCTTTTATGTTTTGTTTTTTAACAACATCAATTCTTTTTCCTTCGGATTTTATATTATACTCCATATTCGTAGGAATATGAGTTTTATCACTTAATTTAATCATAGGAGATGATTTTTTATTTAGTGATGGTAGTTTCGATTTCAAAATATATTTTTTCTAATGAAAAAATTGGTTTTGAAAGTTCTATTTTTCTGAGGTTTTTGAACTTTTATCATCGACGCTCTTTTCCTCGACCTCATCATCATATTTGTCGTAGATCGGTTTGTCAAAAACGGGTTTAGACACAGTTTTAGCATCACAGTCAGTAGCTGGTGCAGTATGAGCATGAAACTCCTTAACGGGTGGTGGTTTTGGAGATACCACTCTATATGGCACTAATATAAACTTGATACCATCTTTCACAAAACTTTATCGATTTGTTCTACCATCATAAGTAGAATTTCTCTTAAATCACGATGGACGTCCTAAAACTAGATGTCAAACGTCCATAGGAACTACGTCACACCATGCTGTATCTTTGTAATTACCAACAGAAAATGCAATTTGACAGCGTTTAGAAATTGTTACCTCAGTGTACTCTATCAATCCTGACAGTATGTACGGGTATGGAAGAGCTTCAGTCTTCAACGCCAATTTCTGATCAGCCTCCTCTGAAATCAGATTCTCATAGATATCTGAATCAATTACAAATTTGCAAATTCTTCCTCCAATTGTGCAGGTAGACTAGAAGATGTGGTTCTCTATTCTAGCCTTCAAATCAAAAGGTACCCGGAACATGATTCTTGTATCTGCGTAGTAGGAATTGCTGGGCTCTAATACCAATATGATAGCGCCAAGCTACGAAATAGAACAGACGACGGCAAACACAAGAGAAGAAAATGAAACAAGGATGTATAAACCCTAACCTTAAGTTAGAGTATAAGAGACTAAGAGAAAATTCTCAATTTTTATTCATCAAAGTTTGACGATAAAATAAGGTATAAGATGCTTTATATAGCACTACCCAAAACCCTAATTCCAAATAAGGAAAATTACATAAATTTTTTAAAATAAAATAAATAAATAAAATTAACACTAAAATATTAAAACTAGTTTTCGGAGGCTTCTGGTCACATTTTTTAAATTTGACGGGCTCGTCGAAATCTTCGATTTGAGTACCTGTTTGACCCAATTCCGATACATGGGCGAGAAACCAGTCTGTTCGAAGTCTTCGCTACATCAATAGGTCCGATGGGATCTTATACACAAGATTAAAGATGACAATATCAATGACATAAAACTGTCAATGACACAAAACTGTACCGCCAAACACGGTACATTGTCAATGCATTATTCGACTCATTCTCAACAAATCTTTCCCTTGAGGCGAATATCATTTATTCACTAATAAACAAATAAACTTCTCGTTTCTGACTTACCAAATGCCCCTAATGCATTCAATCAATACTGCGAACACCAATCCAGTTTAGGCACTCCATAAACTTTTGAATTTATATTGTTGGTCATTATATATGCTCGTGTGTAGACACTTTCTTTGTATAAATAATTCTCTTTGATATCATATCATGAATAATATGATACCTCACATCTATGTGCTTTGTACGCTCATGGTACATCTAGTTCTCTGTAAGGTGTATGGCGCTTTGACTATCACAAAACATTTTTGTAGTAGTCATATCCAATCCCAAATTTGCCACCAAACCTTGCAACTATATTTCCTCTTTAACTGCTTCTGTTACCACCATGTACAATGCCTCTGTTGTAGAAAAAGCTATAATAGCTTTAAATTATGCTTTCCAACTGATCACACTCCCAACTAGAGTAAATACATATCCTATCAGATATCTTCTTTAATTCATATCACCGGCAAAATTAGAATCAACAAAACCAACGATTGATCGTACATTATCATTCAACGATCCACCAATAACGGTCTTGTTAAAAGTTAAGCCAATGTTTGCAGTATTCTTTAGATACCAAAGTATCAATCTCACTATCTGCCAGTGTTCTTTTCCAAGCTATCTCATGTAACTGCTAACTACATTAACCGCATGTGAAATATCAAGACGTGTGCATACCATAGCAAACATGATACTACCAACTTGCACTTCAATATGAAACCTTCAACATTTGTTCCAACTCAGCATCGTCCTTGGTCGGTCCTGCTGAAGACAACTTAAAATAAGTAGCAAACGAGATGCTAACTGCCTTAGCTTAAAACATGTTGAATCGTTGTAGTACTTTCTCAATATAGTTTTGTTGCGAAAAATGTGATGATCCTACACTTCTGTTCTTGATAATCTTCATATCAAGAATCTTCTTTGCTCTACCCAGATCCTTCATCTCAAACTCGGCACTAAGCCTATTCTTTATTTGCATACTGTGTGACATACTACAAGAACCAATAAGCATATCATCCACATACAACAATAAGTAAACATAAGAATCATCTGAAATATTGTGATGATACATACAAATATCATATGGACTCATCGTGAACCCTTTTGACATCATGAATGTATCAAAACGTTTGTATCATCGCCTAGGTGACTGTTTCAAACCATACAGTGATCTTTTCAGCATACAAACTTTGTCCTCCATATTAGGTTCAATAAATCCCTCTGGTTGTCTCATGCAGATTCACTCCTCCAGTTCAGCATGTAGAAACGCAGTCTTCACATCCAGATGCTCAAACTTTAAATCCTGCAGAACTACCATGGTTAACAAAACTCGAATCGAACTATGTTTCACCACTGGAGAAAACACTTTATTGAAGTCGATTCATTCCCTTTGAGTAAAACCCTTAGCGACCAGTCTTGCCCTGAATCGAGATGCATCAACCCCTAGATTACCTTTCTTTTCCTTAAACACCCATTTACTGCATACTACATTTTTTCTTTTAGGCAAGTCAGCAAGCTTCCATGTTTGATTCTTATGAAGATATTTAATCTTGTGCTCAATAGTACTAATCCACCAATCTGCCTCTAAAATCACTATAACTTCTCTATAGCTACTAGGTTCCTACATCTCAACTTCTTTTGCAACTGACAGAGTATATGCAACTAGATTTTCATACCTTTTTAAAAATCTCATATCTCTTCTTTCTTTGCCCAATGTTATGCTATAAGGTTGTTGTTATGGTTCAGGCAATCATCGTTACTATCATCCGATACTGACGATTCACCTCTTAATTTTGGATTCACCTCTGATTATATTTCAAGCTTCACTTGTTTACTCACAATCGATCCTGATTTGACTATTTCTCTTACTTTATTATGATTGTTTATTGAAGCAAACTCGTTAAAAGTCACGTCCCCACTGATGAGAAAACCTGGAGACTTTGGAGAGGTACATCATAACCTATATCCCTTCACTCCTGTAGCATATCCTAGAAATATGCACCTCTTTGCCATCGACTCAAGCTTATCATATCTCACATGAGCATACGCATGACAACCGAACACCATCAATTGTTCGTAATCGACCGACGATCCAAACCAAATTTAAAAAAAAATCACAATCAATAGCCGTTGATGGAGATTGATTCACCAAATAATATGTTATATTGATATCTTCAGCCCAAAAATCATTTCCCACACCAGAATGCGAGAGCATGTTTGATGCCTTATCACAAAGCGTTTTGTTCATTCTTTCTGCGACCCAATTATGTTGTGATGTTCTTGAATAAGTGCGATGGCGCACTATTCCCTTAGCTTCGCAGAACTCGTTGAACTCACGTCTGAAATATTGTAACCCATTATATGTCATAAGATGTTTGATTTTTCTTCATGTTTACTTGTCAATCATTGTCTTCTATTTGACAAAGGTTGTATATGCCTCATCTTTTTGTTTTCAGAAAGTAAACCCACACCATATTTGAATAATCATCGATCAAACTCATGTAGTATCTCGCTCCGTTCTTCGATGGAGTTCTGTTTGGGCCTAAAAAATATGAGTGAATGTAGCCCATTGTCCATTTAGTTTTTTTTTACAGTCGATTTGCTGAATTCGACTCTAGTTTGTTTACTAAACACACATTACTCACAAAATTCCAATGATTATGCTTTATACCCTTTCTACAAATATTTATTTCCCAAAATAGCTAATTCTCAATCACTCATGTGACCAAGATGCCAATACCACAACTTATTTTGATCCTGCCTACTTTGGTTATTAATCCCCAATGATGCTACCAGAGCATCACGCATAACAACACTCTCATAGAGAATGTAAAGCCCATTCTGCAAACTATATTTCATACACACCATTGAGCCTTTTGTCACTTTGATTACACCATCTTCTGCACGGTACTTGGAGCCCAAAACGTCTAGTGTCCCAAGAGAAATCAGGTTTCTCTTCAACCCAAGAACATGTCAGCACGTCACTATTCTAACAATTCTATCAAATATTCTGATTCCGACGTTACTAATACCACCAACATGTAAGGAATAATTGTTCCCTAAATAGATAGTTTGTTGCATTGGCTTGTAAGTATCGAACCACTGCTTGAACTGAAACATGTGATATGTAGCGCCAGTATTGAGTACCCAAGAGTTTTGTCTACAGTCTAAACGCACGAACAATACATCTCATATATCACTGTTTTCACCGTCATCAAAATTGTTCGCACCTTCAACAATGTTTGCTACATTTTCCTTTTGATTTCCCATTTTACCATTCAGTTTCGGACAATCTCTCCTATAATGACCATGTTCACCGCATTCACAATAGTTTAAGTTCTTTACATTTAATTTGGACCTCAAGTTTTTCCTTTTTAAAGAACTTGCTTTGCTTCCAGATCTTCACCTAGTCATAAGACCTTACCTTTCAACCTGATTATCTAGCTGCAATTGTGTCAACTTCTTTTATTTCAGAGCCCTTTTGACATCTGCTAACGATAGCTTATCCTTACCATACATTATGGTATCTACAAAGTTTTCATATGGAGATGGTAATAATCTCAAGACAAAAAAATCTTGATTCTCATCCTCGGTGTTGATATCAATGTTCTCCAAGTCCATTATAATTGATTTAAAATTATATAAGTACTCAATTATGGTCATAACTTCTTTCAATTTGAGATCGTACAAGCGCTTATTAAAGTATAATCGGTTCACCACCCAACTTCTTCCATGTGCAAGCAGTAGTCTTCTGATCACTAATCTCGCTAAGAACGTTGTATTTTAGACACATCAAAATCCAACACAAAGCCCTTTCTTGAATATGTTGTTTCTCTTCTTCTTTCATCTCTTCTGGTAACTTATTCTCCACAACCTTCCACAACCTTTGCGATACCAATAAGATTTCAGTTTAATCTTTCATAATAAAAATCTGGATCCCCCATCAAAATTTTCAATCTTGTATTTTGTTGTTGTAGACGCTATTGTGAAACCCTGCAAAACCTAATTTTACAATCAAAGCTCCGATACAATGTTTTTGATAAATCAAAGAACAAAACACGAATAAAGAACATAAAAGAAAACAACACAAGATTTAACATGGTTCGACAATTGTTTACGTCCACGGGTGCTGCCAAAGAAAAGTGTTTCATTATGATATAAAAGGATTTTTAATAAATATTTATTTCACTTTTTCATTTCTTATTTTTTTAAACAATTAATGTTTTTGGATTGAAACATTTAAAGTCAATTTAGGTTAGTTCGTGAGCTAGGTTTTTGTAATTGAAGGTTAGATATGTTCATTATGGATAATTTTGACCATCAAATGAGTCGGAATTAAGATGAACAAGCTTAGATTTATCGGGTTTAGACAAAACCAAACATTTTCTTTGTCAAATCTGACGCCAAAAAGTACAATGTTATTTGTTAGCAAATCCTCTAGACTCAACAAATTTTGGCAGACATTGACGAAATTTATTTAAGACAATATAACATGATTTGTTCTATTATTTATATTTTTTGTTTGTTTTATTGTTTTATTAGAATTATAAGAAATTGTTTGTCTATTTGAACATGTTTTTTGTGTTTTGGTAGTTATAAAATTGTTTAATATAGTTTTTTCATATTATTGATAAAAACAAACGATCACATACTGGATGTGTTAAAAGAATGAACTTGGAGAGAACAAAAAATTTGAAATATGTGGTTTATGTTTCATACATATTCATCCAATAAAATACGCATGTCATATTGGAAAATCCGATACCAATAATATCTTCACCCCAACTTTTAGAGCAAATGCAATCATCTCATGAGTGACGTTGATAAACGAGGGGTCATTATGCAGATCGAATACCTCAGCTATTTCCGATTTT
This sequence comes from Limnanthes douglasii subsp. nivea, assembly GCA_036936605.1. Classification (NCBI taxonomy): domain Eukaryota; kingdom Viridiplantae; phylum Streptophyta; class Magnoliopsida; order Brassicales; family Limnanthaceae; genus Limnanthes; species Limnanthes douglasii. The sequence goes on along the minus strand of JAUPFV010000002.1, from coordinate 6,745,296 downwards.
TAAATCTGTATGACATACCAAATATAAAAGATAAAATAATATTAAAGATATAATTTTATGTCTTAATTGAATAAAGATATCAGTTAATGTTGTAATATTGTAGAAAATATTAAATAAGACCGTAAAGTTCTAAGAATATATATTATAAGATTGTATTAAAAACTTATATAATGTTATATGAGGTATATTTTTTTTATTTTGAATTGGTGAAAAATATATATTTATGATTATATAATTATATAGAAATATTATTTAAAGTTGTAAGATTGTACAATTATAATTTAATACTTATTACGGTTCTAAGATTATAATTTTTTTATTTAATGTTGTAAGATTGTATACAGATATATTTAAGATCGTCTAGTTGTAGAATAATGTAATCTATTGTTGTGAGGTTGTAAGCTAATTTTAGTCAAGATCGTGTATTGTTTTATGTTTGAGTATGCAATTTGTTTTCTAACATATGAAATATTATTTTTATTTATGACATACGTATATTATACGAGCTCGAAAGCATGAAGTCACAAAACTTAGAGGTGAATATGAGTTTTTTGGATATCCAAGCATTTGGGAGGTTTATTGACCTTTTCGAAAGTTTTGGTGCAAACTTATTTTTTACCGACGTATTTATAAAGAGATATCACCCATAGACCAATAAATTTAATTTTAGATTTAATGAAATGATCAACACGTTAGTTATGCACGCTATTATTAGGCCCAAGTTCGACCGTCGTGTTGTAAATATTTTATATCGTGTTGACCAAATTTAGTTTCACACTCGATCTAACAATATCTTTGGTATAGAGTATGAAGACTTATACACGAATATTTAGAAACTTAAAAGGGTTGGAATAAGTTTGAATTATTTTAACACATTTTTTAGTAGCTTTAGACATCGTGAAACCCAACCCCACCCTTACTTGGGACAATATGATCCAAGAAATGCATGAATGGTGGCATTATATTTTCATATTAAAATAATATGGACATCGATCACAAGTATATGATCATTTTCAAAGGACTTGGACCAGCTGGTGTTATATACATCAATCGCAAGTATGCATACTGATGAAGAAAAGTATCGTCAAAATAATCTGCCAATATTGAGTTGATTAATTCACTTCTCATATAAAAAAGGTTGATTAGGTGAGGTCGTCAAAGAATAAGTCATTAAACAATGTACAAAAAATTATATAGGTTTATTAAATGAGATGGGGGAGAAATAGGTTTTTAGAGAGAGAAAATTTGAAGGAGAGTTTTATTTTGCATAAAAATATTAGACTGTTTTTTTCTTTGGGTGCACCTATATTTATATTTAGTTTTAAGTGGTTACAAGTATAAAGGTCTATTATACCGTTTATTTTTATGATATATTTACTCATAATAAAAAAGTATATATATGTATATATAATTATATAAATACATTTATTTTCATGTCATTATCCATTTATTCATCCATTATCACGACTCCCCCTAGTCTTTGTGTTGTAATACCAATTAAGACTTAAAGGTCAGAAATATTGAAGTATATATGGATAATGTAATCTTCAAATCTTCAAGTTCTTTCTTCTTCATGTCTTGAGCACGTACTTGAATTATTCTTGATAATCTTCATTAGATTTGTTTTTTTCTTATTCAATCAACTTATAGCTCATCAAGAGTGTACCTCGTGATGGAGATACATGTCCAGTTGTGTTGATATAATCCTGATCTTGTCATTTATTTGTACAAAAAACTATGATAAATACTTAATTTTGTAAATGATAAATATTTTGATTTTAATTTATCCACTTAGCTTAGAGTTTGTCAAGTTTGTATCTCATCATCTGATACATGTCCAACTACTGATATTCATGCTGATATAATCATGATCTATCTCATGAAGTTTAATATCATCCAGCTCATCAAGCTTATAATGTTCTAATTTAATTAGTTTGTCCATTTTTTTCCTCATCTAATTCATTCAATATACTTGTTTTCCTTAGCTTGTCAGCTCTAGTTTATAATCTTTAGCTTGTCAAACTTATTATTCTAGCTTATCAAACATTTTCAGTTTTCCTTAGCTAATTTAGTTTGTCATTTAGCTCGCAATCTTTGGCTCGTCAAGTTTAATTCATCCAACAATCTATTTAATCATAATAAACCTTAGACTATATTATTGTACTCTTTTTTTCGCTAAATCATATCCTTTAACTTTTATCATTTTGGTATATTCCTTGTTTGCTTGGAGTATGTCGTCCAACTTTATCATTATATTATCTTCCTTGATTTGTTGGATCATGTTGTTGAAGAAATCCTTATAGAGAATATTTGTAAATGAGACAATATATCATGGGTACCTCATCTTTTGATTTTGGTTGCATCTTATTCATCATTTGAGTTATTTATTTCGTCCATCTATCTTGTTTATTTATGCTTTATTAGATTATTATTTTCTCATTATTTATCATCTAGCTTGTTTAATTGGATTTCTTATTTAGGTTGTTTATCTTGTAACTTGCTCATCATTTGTCATTTAACTCGTCTAACTTAATGTAAATTTCGGTTGTCTATCTTATAACTAATTTAAATGGTATTTGATCCATGTTTTGACTTATATCCAATGTTTTTGTTACTCGACCTTGATGGCCTTAGGTGTATAGCCTCTTGACCTAAATAGATCATTGGCTTGAATTATAACAAAATTCACGGGTTAACTTATAGTAAAGGCTTTTACTAGTCCAATATTAATGGCTTCAGGTGCGTGGCCTCTTGATCTTAATATGTCGTGGGCTTGATTTATATTTATAGTTGGTGTGGATTATTTTCAACCGAGGGTAATTTTGTCTAGAGTTTTGTGATGTTTCAAGGGTATTTAATGTTTGGATAGATTGTAGTGAGAGATTTGAGCTGCATGGTTGTATTAAATTTATATTCCCCTCATTAATGAAAGTAGTTGGGCATTTATACCCTTAATTGTGGGTCACATAGGCTTTCGGGTCAACTTACGAATTCAGGTCGAGTTCAATGACCCATTAATCTTTAAGAAAGTAAGTAATTAGCTTAGTCATGAAGTGATTTAGGTTTTAATACATTTAGTCCTGTTCGGATAGTTCAGTGGGTGGCTTTTGTCCGAATTGCCCCTGTCCGGTTTCCTCAGTGAGTGGTGAGAAAATCCGGACTCATCAGTAGCCTCCTTTTTAGGTTTTGTTCGAAGGCCTTTGACTAGACCTAAAAAATAGTTCAAGTGTACACATAACTATGTCCGGACATTTCGAAATGTGTAACGACTTAATCCAGACTGATTTGAACCCTTAGAAGCTGAACGGTTTTGCCAGAGATAGTGGGACACGTGTCTTTCCTTGATTTGCCTCACCGGCCGTTTTCCTCCTAGAATGGAGCTTCCACTTGCTTCGAAAATTAACCTTTTAATTAATGTTGGTGACATCAGCGCCATCTTTAATCATTACACCTATCTTTTCGTATTCTCATATGTATCAAAGCATCATTTATTCTTTTAGTATAAATTAGTCAACTTTTCACTGTTTTATCATCTTCATTATCTCTACTCTGTTAATCTTCAAAGCTTTTATCTCTAAAAACCCTTCTTTTGTTGTGAGTTTATGTTCACAGCAAGAAACGCCATAGTAAAAGGTGGGTGGCTCAACTTGTCGGAGTTAGAAAAAGCTCAAAAAGTCGGACGAGAAAAGCGCATTGCTGTGGAACTCCCTGTTTCTCCTGTTGACAAGCCTGATACACCAAGCTCGGAGCCTGATCAAGGTTCATCTTCTGCCAAAAGTTCTAAACCCAAAAGGTTATTTCAGCCCATCATTTCTCCAATCCCTTAAGGCTCATCGGTTCAAGAATCAGAGCCCGTTGTTGAACCAGAACAGGCGGTTACAAGCCTCAGGAAACCTTCCTCATTCATTGTTATGGGATCAGACGCTGATATTTCCCTGGAGAAGCTAATAGATCGACGAAGGGTCGTTTGGTGAAAGGGCATGCTGCTACTGCATAACCTAAACCTCCAAAATACACGCATTCTAAATCCGGGGCTAAGAGTAAGACTACCGGGTTGGAAGCACCCATTAAAATTCCCAAGGACAAGCTGTCCGGTCCGGAGGCAACCAGTTCAAGCCTTTGGAAAGAGACCTCCGGATCTGAGCCCCAGCCGGACTCTAGACCACAAGAGGAGAAGAATGCTCAACAATCCGGAGGGCCTACTGAGCCAACCACTAGCTATTCTCTCCCAAAAAAAGTTGACAATCCCTCCATGGTAATAAAGGATGTAATGGAGGACAGTATCGAAGAAGCCCCTTTTGAGACTGATGTCTCCGGGAAAACCAGTGAGACTGCCATCACCAAAAAGAGCTAAGGCAAAGAGAAAGTGTGTTTAAAGCATCCAGACCTGCCGGAGTGCCTTGTAGGAAAAGTGAGGCCTTGTTTCCGCAAAGTCAGTGTAAAATATCTGCTAGATATGCAGAAGATCAATTACGATTTTATTCATACAGCTGAGCTTGGTCGGATGAGGACGAAGTGGGGGATTCCGGAAAATGTTAAAGTGAGGATACCAATTGATCCGGAGACGCCCATGGATTGCAAACTCAGTGAGATAGTTTTCTACACTGAGTTATTCAAATAGGGGCTTAGATTTCCCTTGGACCCAGAAATAATCAGATATTTCCATCTGATAAAGTTGTGCCCTAGTCAACTAAGCCCTAATGCCTGGTTCACCTTTATGGCATGTATCATGGCTTCCAGGCTCTTCGGAATTCCTCTTCCGATGGAGCAATTCGTTGCTGTAGCAAGCCTCTGTAGAAACCATGTCATCCCTTTCTATCATTTTAACATTAGCGACGATTACAAGGCGGTAGATGACTTACTCGAGTCGGAAAAAAGCTGGAAGACTCAATTTCTGTTCATCAGCGGTGCTTGGGAGAATGGGAAGAAAATTAAAACTGGTGTCAACCCAAGCATGCTTACCGATAGATGGCGAAGTGATGGTAAAAATCTCATTACGTACTTCTACTTTTACTTATAGCAACAATTTTTTTATCTAATTCCTCTTCTTTTGTTTTTTGGTAGTGCTGCCCAAGGATTTCAATGATTACTTAGAGGTTGGGCAGACTACTTGTGCCAAGCTAAATGCTTGGGCTGCTGAGAAATGGGGAAACCGCTTCCACAACTGTTTTACCAGAGACAATTTAACAAGATCCTATCTTTGGAATACAACTGACCGGAGGGACTTGTCTTGGGAGGAATTAACCACTGCACCCCCTCTGGGAGTGATTCTCCGGAAGACAGAGGGAAAGGATGGGAAATTGGTCTTGTCGGGCAAAGCTAAAGCCCCAAACAAAATGAAGGGCAAGAAAGTTAAGGCCAAGCAAGGTGTGGTTGAGGCCAATCCTACCGAGGTGGAGGAAGTTGTCCCAACAAACCCAGAGGTACAAGATCAAGGGCAGATTGATGTTGCCTTATTGCAAGTGGTGGAACACGAAAGCACCAAGGAAGTAGCTGGGTCTCCAAAACCCCAAAAGGCTCCCAAAAAAGACAGAAAACGGGGAGCAGAAGGTGGAGACAGGGATGCCAAGAAAAAGAAAACCTCCAAGGGAGATGGAGTTTCTCTCCGGGATCCAGAGTCTCAACCTCCAGTTGACCCAGCTGACCCCACTCAAGCAGAAGAAATTCCAAGTGACTTTCACATTGGAGAGGGTGCGGGAGGGGATATCAACATTGATGGTGTCGACATCTCAGGGCTTCAAGGGACTGGTCTTTACTTTGAAGACTTTGCCAAGGACAATTTTGCTGGACCCTACCTCCCCCCGAGCTCTTTGAACATCGTCACTTTCAATGGTAAGTCGTTTTCTGTTACGAGTGAGAGAGACATCATCACCCACCCCTTGTTGAGCAACATCCAGTCAGTGCTTACCTTGGAGAAGCAAGTACGAAATCAGTTAGCCATTATCAATACCCTCAATTCTGACAAAGAGAAATTATCTAGCAACCTCCTCACTGCCAATCAAAATGCTGAGGCATTGAAGAAAGAAAATGAGGAGTTGAAGAAAAGTCAGGAGGACTTGGCCATCAAGTTGGCCAATTCGGAGGGAGTTGTCAAAGAAATCCAATTGAAGCAGTCTGATCTGGAAAGAAACCTCTCTTCTTCAAAAGAAGAGGTGAAGGCTAGAGACAGCATCATTCAGACCTTAACCAATGACAAGATTTTACTTGAAAATACTGCGTCCAAGGAAGAATAAGAAAAAACTGACTTGTTAAGGGGGCGGGAGAAAACAATCCAGGCTAGGATTGATGCTTATACCAATGAGGTGATAGATTCTCAGGAGGAAAGGTATGCCGAAGTAAATTCAGATATGGTCCTGCTCTTTCATGAAAAAACTCCGAAGAGGACACTGGGAGATTTATGGCGATTCGTGGAATATGAAGACATTCCTCACCATACCATGGCTAATGGTGACAAGCATAACTACTCAAGGGCTAGGATGACACAACCGATGAAGAGGAAAAGACTGGGGAGAGTCCGGATGAAGAAAATGATGACCCAAAGAAGAAGAAGCCAAGTGAGGCTGAGCCATCTAAGAAATTTCAATCTTAAAGTATCAACTATCTTTTTAATTTTCTGTGATTGAAGCAAAGTCCTTCGATGGCCAACGCATTTTTTGTAACCATGTCCGGCCCTTGTCCGGATAAACCTTTCTGTTTTGAGAATTCAAAGTCCTTGGATGGCCAAGGTATTTTGTACAATTTAATGGGTAGTTTCATTTTACAAAACTCTTGCATTGTTTCATAGTTTTTCAACTTTGGTGGCTAATGTTTAAACAACCCTTAGTTATTTTACAAGTATTTTAAAGTGAGAGTGTTTAAATTCTTCGATGAAAAGTGTTTAAGTAGTCATCACTCCACCAATTCAATCCGGTCTGTCATAAAAAAATTCAAAGAAAAGTATTAATTGAAACACTCTGAATCTTTTAAGAAGGCATCATATTTTATAAAAAAGACCGGACACCTCATTAAAACCTCTCCGAGCCACCGGGGACGAAAGAGTATGCCCCCAAATATTTACATGAACTTTTAAACAAGTAAATATTTACATAACTTTTATTCCAAGTACAATCGGAGGTGCTCAATGTTCTAGGGGTGATTCAAAATCCTTCCATCCTTATCTTGGAGCCGGTATGTCCCAGGCTTAAGCTTTTCACTGACTACATAGGGTCCTTCCCAAGTTGGAGCTAGATCGCCGAACTGCTTCTCCTTGGTGTGTAGGAAGACTTTCCTCAATACTTTATCCCCTGGTTGGAAATCCATTCTCTTAATTTTAGAAGCAAACCTGCTTCTCATCAACCCTTGATAGTGTGTGGCTCTAAGGTGAGCCTTAACTCTTCTTTCTTCCATTAAGTCAAGCTGGCCTCTGACTGCCACTTCGTTAGCGTGTTCGGAAAAATTATGAACTCGAAAGGAAGGAAGAGTAGCCTCTATGGGAGCTATGACATCCATCCCATAGAGGCTACCCTTGATAGGGGGATGGATGCCATAGCTCCCATAGAGGCTACTCTTCCTTCCTTTCAAGTTCATAATTTTTCCGAACACGCTAACGAAGTGGCAGTCAGAGGCCATATTGACTTAATGGAAGAAAGAAGAGTTAAGGCTCACCTTAGAGCCACACACTATCAAGGGTTGATGAGAAGCAGGTTTGCTTCTAAAATTAAAAGAATGGATTTCCAACCAGGGGATAAAGTATTGAGGAAAGTCTTCCTACACACAAAGGAGAAGCAGTTCGGCAAGCTAGCTCCAACTTGGGAAGGACCCTATGTGGTTAGTGAAAAGCTTAAGCCTGGGACATACCGGCTCCAAGATAAGGATGGAAGGATTTTGAATCACCCCTGGAACATTGAGCACCTCCGGTTGTACTTGGAATAAAAGCGATGTAAATATTTACTTGTTTAAAAGTTCATGTAAATATCTGGGGGCATACTCTTTCCTTCCCGGTGGCTCGGGGAGGTTTTAATGAGGTGTCCGGTCTTTTTTATAAAATATGATGCCTTCTTAAAAGATTCGAAGTGTTTCAATTAATACTTTTCTTTGAAAGTTTTTATGACAGACCGAATTGAATTGGTGGAGTGATGACTACTTAAACATTTGTCATCGGAGAATTTAAACACTCTCACTTTAAAATACTTGTAAAATAACTAAGGGCTGTTTAAACATTAGCCACCAAAGTTGAAAAACTATGAAACAATGCAACAGTTGTGTAAAATGAAACTACCCATTAAGTTGTACGAAATGCCTTGGCCATCCAAGGACTTTGAATTCTCAAAACAGAAAGGTTTATCCGGACAAGGGCCGGACATGGTTACAAAAAATGCGTTGGCCATCCAAGGACTTTGGTTCAATCACAGAAAATTAAAAAGATAATTTATACTTTAAGATTGAGCTTTCTTAGATGGCTCAGCCTCACTTGGCTTCTTCTTCTTTGGGTCATCATTTTCTTCATCCGGACTCTCCCCAGTCTTTTCCTCTTCATCGGTTGTGTCATCCCAGCCACTTGAGTAGTTATGCTTGTCACCATTAGCCATGGTATGGTGAGGAATGTCTTCGTATTCCACGAATCGCCATAAATATCCTAGTGTCCTCTTCGGAATTTTTTCATGAAAGAGCAGGACCATATCTGAATTTACTTTGGCATACCTTTCCTCCTGAGAATCTATCACCTCATTGGTATAAGCATCAATCCTAGCTTGGATTGTTTTCTCCCGCCCCCTTAACAAGTCAGCTTTTTCTTATTCTGCCTTGGATGCACTGTTTTCAAGTAAAATCTTGTCATTGGTTAAGGTCTGAATGATGTTGTCTCTAGCCTTCACCTCTTCTTTTGAAGAAGAGAGGTTTCTTTCCAGATGAGACTGCTTCAATTGGATTTCTTTGACAACTCCCTCCGAATTGGCCAACTTGATGGCCAAGTCCTCCTGACTTTTTTTCAACTCCTCATTTTCTTTCTTCAATGCCTCAGCATTTTGATTGGCAATGAGGAGGTTGCTAGATAATTTCTCTTTGACAGAATTGAGGGTATTGATAATGGCTGACTGATTTCGTACTTTATTCTCCAAGGTAAGCATTGACTGGATGTTGCTCAACAAGGAGTGGGTGATGATGTCTCTCTCACTCCAAACAGAAAACGACTTACCATTGAAAGTGACGATGTTCGAAGAGCTCGGGGGGAGGTAGGGTCCAGCAAAATCGTCCTTGGAAAAGTCTTCAAAGTAAAGACCAATCCCTTGAAGCCCTGAGATGTCGACACCATCAATGTTGATATCCCCTCCGGCACCCTCTCTAGTGTGAATGTCACTTGGAATTTCTTCTGCTTGAGTGGGGTCAGCTGGGTCAACTGGAGGTTGAGACTCCGGAGCCTAGAGAGAAACTTCATCTCCCTTGGAGGTTTTCTTTTTCTTGGCATCCCTGTCTCCACCTTCTACTCCCCGTTTTTTGTCTTTTTTGGGAGCCTTTTGGGGTTTTGGAGACCCAACTACTTCCTTGGTGCTTTCGTGTTCCACCACTTGCAATAAGGCAACATCAATCTGCCCTTGATCTTGTCCCTCTGGGTTTGTTGGGACAGCTTCCTCCACCTCGGTAGGATTGGCCTCAACCACACCTTGCTTGGCCTTAACTTTCTTGCCCTTCATTTTGCTTGGGGCTTTAGCTCTGCCCAGCAAGACCAATTTCCCATCCTTTCCCTCTGTCTTCCGGAGAATCACTCCCGGAGGGGGTGAAGTGGTTAATTCCTCCCAAGACAAGTCCCTCCGGTCAGTTGTATTCCAAAGATAGGATCTTGTTAAATTACCTCTGGTAAAACAGTTGTGGAAGCGGTTTCCCCATTTCTCAGCAGCCCAAGCATTTAGCCTGGCACAAGTAGTCTGCCCAACCTCTAAGTAATCATTGAAATCCTTGGGCAGCACTACCAAAAAACAAAAGAAGAGGAATTAGATAAAAAAAAATGCTTTCTATAAGTAAAAGTAGAAGTACGTAATGAGATTTTTACCATCACTTCGCCATCTGCCGGTAAGCATGCTTGGGTTGACACCAGTTTTAATTTTCTTCCCATTCTCCCAAGCACCGCTGATGAACAGAAATTAAGACTTCCAGCTTTTTTCCGACTCGAGTAAGTCATCCACCGCATTGTAATCGTCGCTAATGTTAAAATGATAGAAAGGGATGACATGGTTTCTGCAGAGGCTTGCTACAGCAACGAATTCCAGGCATTAGGGCTTAGTTGACTAGGGCACAACTTTATCAGATGGAAATATCTGACTATTTCTGGGTCCAAGGGAAATATAAGCCCCCATTTGAATAACTCAGTGTAGAAAACTATCTCACTGAGTTTGCAATCCATGGGCGTCTCCGGATCAATTGGTATCCTCACTTTAACATTTTCTGGAATCTCTCACTTCGTCCTCATCCGGCCAAGCTCAGTTGTATGAATAAAATCTTAATTGATCTTCTGCATAGCTAGCAGATATTTTACACTGACTTTGTGGAAACAAGGCCTCACTTTTCCTACAAGGCACTCCGGCAGGTCCGGATGCTTTAAACACACTTTCTCTTTGTCTTAGCTCTTCTTGGTGATGGCAGTCTCACTGGTTTTCCCGGTGACATCAGTCTCAAAAGGGGCTTCTTCGATACTGTCCTCCATTACATCCTTCATTACCATGGAGGGATTGCCAGTTTGTTTTGGGAGAGAAGAGATAGTGGTTGGCTCAGTAGGCCCTCCGGATTGTTGAGCATTCTTCTCCTCTTGTGGTCTAGAGTCCGGCTGGGGCTCAGATCCAGAGGTCTCTTTCCGAAGGCTTGAACTGGTTGCCTCCGGACCGGACAGCTTGTCCTTGGGAATTTTAATGGGTGCTTCCGACCCGGTAGTCTTACTCTTAGCCCCGGATTTAGAAGGCGTGGATTTTGGAGGTTTAGGTTATGCAGTAGCAGCATGCCCTTTCACCAAACGATCCTTCGTCGATCTATTAGCTTCTCCGGGGAAATATCAGCGTCTGATCCCATAACAATGAATGAGGAAGGTTTCCTGAGGCTTGTAACCGCCTGTTCTGGTTCAACAACGGGCTCTGATTCTTGAACCGATGAGCCTTAAGCGATTGGAGAAATGATGGGCTGAAATAACCTTTTGGGTTTAGAACTTTTGGCAGAAGATGAACCTTGATCAGGCTCCGAGCTTGGTGTATCAGGCTTGTCAACAGGAGAAACAGGGAGGTCCGCAACAATGCGCTTTTCTCGTTCGACTTTTTGAGCTTTTTCTAACTCCGACAAGTTGAGCCACCCACCTTTTACTATGGCATTTCTTGTTGTGAACATAAACTCACAACAAAAGAAGGGTTTTTTTAGAGATAAAAGCTTTGAAGATAAACATAGTAGAGGTAATGAAGATGATAAAACAGTGAAAAGTGGACTAATTTATACTAAAAGAACAAATGATGCTTTGATACCTATGAGAATATGAAAAGATAGGTGTAATGATTAAAGATGGCGATGATGTCACCAACATTAATTAAAAGGTTACTTTTCGAAGCAAGTGGAAGCGTCATTCTAGGAAGAAAACGGCCGGTGAGGCGAATCAGGGAAAGACACGTGTCCCACTATCTCTGGCAAAACCGTTCAGCTTCTAAGGGTTCCAATCAGTCTGGATTAAGTCGTTACACATTTCGAAATGTCCGGACATAGTTATGTGTACACTTGAACTATTTTTTAGGTCTAGTCAAAGGCCTTCGAACAAAACCTAAAAAAGGGGCTACTGATGAGTCCGAATTTTCTCACCACTCACTGAGGAAACCGGACAGGGGCAATTCGGACAAAAGCCACCCACTGAACCATCTGAACAGGACTAAATGTATTAAAACCTAAATCACTTCATGACTAAGCTAATTACTTACTTGCTTAAAGATTAATGGGTCATTGAACTCGACTCGAAATCGTAAGTTGACCTGAAAGCCCATGTGGCCCACAATTAAGGGTATAGATACCCAACTACTTTCATTAATGAGGGGAATGAACATTTAATACAACCAGGCAGCTCAAATCTCTCACTACAATCTATCCAAACATTAAATACCCTTGAAACATCGCAAAACTCTAGACAAAATTACCCTCAGTTGAAAATAAACCACACCTAATTTTACCATAAAAATACAACTTTTCATCTTTTTATGCAATTTCCAGTCGACGTGAATCTGACACATATAATTATCTATACATGTACTACTAACAATAGAACAAGTTAAAATAGGTTATAAATTTTCAAAACAAATCTGAAGCAATGTAATACTACATAAATCAACGACATAAAATTGACATGTATATAATATGCAAGATACAACAGAAATATTTGTTAAACACTCAAAAAATCAGTTCAATTTAAAACAAACGTGAGACTTCAATTTAGAAATACAACTAAAATAATAATGCAAGACTACAAATAAGATAATTTGTTAATATAATAAAAATATTTATTTGAATGATCATTCAATTTATTTTATCTTATTATATAATGGTTAAGGTGTTTGAAAGGATTCATCCGGAGATAACCATCTCTAACACAAATGAAGAGATTAAATTCCGCAAGTATGGTGTCTTTTGATTTTCATTTTTGTTATAATATTTTTGAAAAGTATAATCCTTATGAAAAGTTAATGCACATACGCTTAGTTAGAGTTTACTATGTTTTACAAGATGACACATTATTGTAATAAAAAATATTGCAAGTGGTTTTTTCTTGGAATGAAATTAATGGCCTTTATGTAGGTTGGTGAATAGTCATTTGATACATGTTTTGTTCCCATACATATATCAGATTGCATCGAAGGATCTTGAGTTATCCAAATTTATTTTTTACAACCTTATCATTTGTGTCATTGAATCATGTGAGTTCATTACATTTGGTATTCCACCTCAATGTGCTTTGTACGCTCATGAAACAATGAATTATGCGCCAAATGCAACACTGAATAACTATCACAATACACATTCATTACATGTGAATGAGAGATCCCCAAATTCAAGAAAATTCTTCGCAACCATTTCAACTCAATAATCAATCCTACCATAGCTTGATACTTTATTTCAGGAGAACATAGTGAAACTAACACCCCGTTTCCTATTCTTTCAAGATATTTGTGAAGTGATTAAGAAAACCATCTATCCATCCATACTATGATGAATAACCGTGCAACCTGGCTCCAACCACATAAAGAAAATTCACATACACTCTGAATGAGAACATTCTAGCCTAGGCTCCTCATGCATCTTAACATTCCAATGATCATTTTTTATACCGATAGGAACATAGATAGAACATGTACTGAAAATAAATATCAGGTATGGTATAAATCTTAATAAATCTACCTCCTAATTAATCGTCTGTGCTTGGAGCCTCATAAAAGGTGACTTTGACGCTCCAAGTTGTTGGGTTTGTTCCATGGAAACAATGATGTTTTAGTATACATATCTGAGATATAATGTTTATTTTTCATTCGATATAGAATTATACCCTCATCACTCCTTGCAACCTCAACTCCAAGAAAATATTTAACTTTTCTTAGATCATTTATATGAAAATATACACTCAAATATTCTTTAAAGTTTACTATTACACAAGAATATTCATTTGACAACCAATTTTATAATAAGAGAGCAAAAAATAATTGAAGTAAGACTGAATAAACCCATACATCTTCGACACAACCATTAATTTGGCAAACCAACACCGAGGAGCATGGTTCAACCCATAAAGTGATTTGCACATTTTTCACTATGGACCATCAGGACCTCTATCAAAACTTGTAAATTTTATGTAAACTTACCCACTCAAATCACCATGATAAAATGCATTATCATCTTTTCCACATGGGAAATATCTGTGTAGTTCACCCATTTAACACGATGATTTTAAAAAACCATTAGACGAGCTTTAAGACACTTTACTCAACCATCAACATAATATTTGATCTTGTAGATCCATTGACTGTCCAACATTTTTTTCCTAGAGGAAAATGTGTTATACTTTAAGTTTTGTTCTTTTTGAAAGCTTGAATTTCTTTCTATATAGTCTCCATCTAATACAGATCTCTTATTGCATATTTGAATGATTTAAGTTAATTCTCAGATCTAATATTTACAATATATTTTTAGTATTCCACACAAAATGAGAACTATCAACAAAATGAGTGCGAAAATAATGATTACCGTAGATGGATTGGAAATTGCGATAGCGGGATCAGGTGGGACCTACATATACTACTGTATATATGACAAAGTCTTTTGATCAAAACAGAATGAACTTGATTGTACTTACCTTTACCAATCTCATGTGTCAGACGATGAACCACACTATCTAAAATTGCTCAATACCATCCATAGGCGTAGACTGAGATGCAAGAGATGACATCTTAACTACTGTCAGATATGGCTTTATGGTGGGGATATCCACTATCGAGTCATCATCGTCATCCGCACCGTGTCCTATCCTCTCCTCCCATAACTCAGGAAGGACATGTGTGGGGCTATTAAAATATTAGACTCAGTTTCAAAGCATATGATTCATCAACATAAATCAAATGAGAAAATTTGCTAAACAAATCTCGCATCATGAGAGACAATAAAATCACGAGTTTCTAGATCATATAATTTCCAACACTTCTTAACATAGGGATACCCCATAAAAACACATTTTCTATTATGACTTGAAAATTTATCATCCTTAGATTTATACATGAATATAATACGAAGACCCAAATACACGCAACTCATATTGTGTAGGAAGGACACTAAACAACAATTTAAAAGGAGTTTTACATCCCAAAATATGTGAGTGGGTCATATTAAGCAAATATCCTGCACCGAGAATACATTCACTCAAAAACTAAGAGACAACTTTCCCTGAACTCTGAAAGCCCGAACAACAATCAAAATATGATGGTGTTTTATACTCTCTCATGCTATTTAGGGGTACTTACACAAGAACTTTAAAGCACAATGCATTGGTCATAAAAAGAATTCATGGAAAAAAATCCATACCATTATCACTACTTACGTTTAGCCACACTATTAAATTGTTTTTTTAACCATAGCAAATAAACACAAAAACATAGCAGGCATATTTTTTTATCAGCTAACATGAAAATACAAACATTCTTAGAATATTCATAGGTCGCAGTAAAAAAACAAAAAGCACAAAAAAAGATACAGTATGGTAAGGTCTTCATAAATCGCAATAAGTAATTCAAAACATGAAGTACCATAAAATTACTAAAAGGAAAACATTCACATGTTTTCTTAGCTTGTAAGCATACATCACAATGAACCACACCATCGCTAGTACGAGTAATAAAAAAAGAAAAATTCTGAATAATCTTAGCTGAAGGGTGTCCCAGTCTTTGGTGCCATAACTCAGCATCACTGACAAACACCATTACATTACATACTTCAATCTTCATAGCCCATCTCAAGTAGTACACTATACCTCTTCATTCACTGTGTCCAATCACCATATTTGATCTTCGCTCCTATATAAGACAATCAAACTTCATACAGTAAATAATACAATCCATATCATCAATTAACTGATAGGCAGAAATCAAACTACAAGTTAGATAAGGAACAAAGAACACAATCTCCAACACCAAATTAGAGGAAAAATGAACTCTCCCATAGTGACTACCTGTAACATGAGAGCCATCTGGAAGACTCAATATCATTTATCATATGACTAGACGTACATATATCAATAATCCAAGAAATATTGGAAGACTCACCACTCAGAGCATCATCAAACTTTACCAATCTTACTGCTCAACAAAGAGAGGAACTGCTGAAGTTGATCAAAAATCACAGAAGTGTCACCTGTATCGAGATCAGAGGGAGCGCGTGACTGGGCGGCTGAAGGGACCGCTACAACAGTCGTAGCCACAGTAAATCTCAACTTAGGAACCCGACCACGTGAAGGTTCATCATTTTGGTTGACCCGTTCTGGCGCATGGGCACGACTCTTATTTTCAATAAAATTATGCTTAGTATAGTAATGAGATTCAGCATGCCTAGGTTTGTGATAATAAGTGGAAATCAAGCAATGAGAAACACGTTGTTAAGGTACAAAATGACCTAGAGGACCAAACTGAACAACAAAAGCCACAACGGTGTGAGGCACAAGTTTTTTAACATAACGAGCCTGTAACATCTCCTCAGTGCATATATTCTTGAAAGCAATAACAAGAGTAAGAGTATGCTCATGGGCAAGAAATTGAGATTGAATAACATCAAGTCACTCCCTGTGATTACCAACAAAAAACCATGTAATTTTTCTTTATCTTGTTGCAACAAAAACTTGTCAGCCATACCATAAACACATGCACAAACAAAAGTAAAGACATCATCCATACAATAGTAGCAGTTTATTTACACTCAACCAATTCACATTTTAATTTATGCTTTTGTTGAGTATTATTAATAGTAAAACGACGTTATAACGCATCCCATAGAGGTTTAGCCTCTTCGTAGTATGAGAGAAACTTATGCTTAGACTCATCAATAGTAATTTTAATCCATTGCACGAAAATGGATTGAACAACATCTAATCCTCAAAGAATATCGGATCCTCCGGCTTCACAATACTACCATCAATACAGCTAAATTTCTTGTACTACATAGGGACAAACACATAGAACGTGTCCAGGCTTTATTATTAGACCCATTGAAATATATAATAGAGATATGATTAACTAGATTTTCATTCGAATCAGATAATAAGGGAAATATGGATCAATCTTTCCATAGGCCACAACGACATAACGAGCTAAGCAATGGTTAGAGAAATGAGGTAGCGTTGTCCTTGGGTCAACGAAGGAGGAACCCTCATTTTCGGTCATCTGGATACCGGTGGATAAACAAAAATATCAGTTGGGCTGTTAGAGAATCGCACTGAGGTGGCGACTCGAGGAAGAACCGATGTTGCTTCGATCAGTGGCGGTGATGGGACCACGGCGTAGGGCTAGATTTGTTGGAAAATATGCTAACGCAACGACGCGAGGTAACCAGAGGTGAAAACAAATGTTTGCAAGGGTTAAATGATGGGGAGGCGTCTCAAAATTTTGGAATGAGAAAAAGATGAAGGTTGGATTGTTTTTTGTTTTTACTAGCTCATATACTATGTTGAGAGAATAAAAAAAATTAATTCATTATAATTTTTTATATGTGTTTATATACAATTCATCTAACTCTATTAAAACTAGTCTCTCTATCGTGGGACTATCAAATAAATAAATATAAACTAAATATTAATATTCTTACACTAATCGAGTGAGATAGTTATAAGAAAACAACAAATATATACTAACAATATCGCATGAAAATTTAGTTTTTGTTTTGAATAATATTTTAAAAAACTAGCGGTTGAATATGATAGTAAAGCAAATTTTATATACCTTATGTAAAAAAAACAAGATATGCGCAGTCTTACATGAGGTTGTAAGAACATGGATCAATGCACTTCAAATCCGCCCTCATCTTGTTATATATATTTTTTCGTAATTATTATCAAATTGTTGAGACCTAAAAACATCATAACCGCTAGTGTATAATCGAGCTTTAGCTTAAATATATATAGTTTGGTATGAAGATTACCATACCAAAAATACTAGATTATCTCTGCAGAATGCCTACATTACTTTAAAATAAAGAATTTGTAAGAAAACACTGAGACTAAAAGAATGGACTACCAATATTCCTCCTCACCCAAGTCCTCATGCATGACTACCACACCAATCGCAAATGCTCCATATGTGCCCTCAAGATCGATCTTATGAAGACGTGCAATAATGTGCGCTAGAGATTAATCCTTGATGTTCTCTATGTTATGGAATTTCCCATTGAGATGATGAATTCAATCATCCAATATATCACCACCCTTTTTTTAAAGTTTGTATTAATGGTATGCCCACCAACACCTATCAGGGTCTGAAGGGACTCCATTAAAGAGATTTTTTTTCCCCGTACATCTTTGTTATTGTCATGCAGGTCCTTTCTAGAATCCTTTAGGGAAAAAACGAGGACCCATCATTTGGATTCCACTGGAAATGCCACACACTCAAGATCACCAACCTTTGCTTTGCAAATGACATCATAATCTTCTTGCGCCAATGCACCCTATATCAATCTCATCAAAGAGGGCTTCGACGAATATTCACTTCACCCGTGCCTCCAACTTAATCCACAAAAAAACTATGTTTACCTCTCGGGGACCTTAGAAACCACTAGGAGCGTAATTTTAAAATCCTTTGGTTTAATGAATGCACACTGCCTGTCAGATACCTGAGACTCCCGCTAATCATATCAAGGCTCTCTTATAACGATTGCAGACCATTGTTTCTCAAATTCACCAATCATATCAACTCTTGAACTTCCAAGCATCTCTCATATATCGGTAGACTTCAATTGATCAAATCGGTGCTCTTCGCGGGCCATGTCTACTGGTCCTCAATCTTCATCCTCCTTATGCAAATTCTAAATGAACTTTCTCAGTTATTCCGAAAATTTCACTGGTCTGGCCCAAAGATGAAGACCTTGAGGGCTAAGATTGCTTGGGATAAGATTACTTTTCTTGCAGATGAGGGCGACCTTGGGATTTCCAAACTTAAAATATGGAATCAGGCGGCCGCCTTAAATTCTTTTCAGTATATTCTGACTAGAAACCCAAACTTTATCTGGACCCAATGAACCCTCGCTAAGAAGATCATAAACAAATGCATATGGACTCTTCTTCTTACCTCCACAACCATTTGGGGATGAAGGAAAATCCTTAAGTTTCGTAACCAATTCGCGAGTCTCTATAAGGTTCATATCGGAAATAGAACCCCTACGTCTATCTGATACGATCCTTGGCTTTTCCCAACTTCCATAGTGAATAATTTTTTCCCTAGCATCACCAACTTAGCGTGAATGGGCAACATATCTCATGTCGCAGATCTTCAATGTAATAGGTGGTGGGTTTGGTCACCCCATGTGAGGACGGCCCATAGACATTATTAATTTCATCTATCTAAAAGTAGGGATGCTTTAAGCGCCCTATCCTCTTATCTAAACGGCAGACATCTTTTTTTGGATCCCAAATCATTCTCGACCTCTCTTCACCATTAGCAACACTTATGAGACCCATAGACCATCTAAAAGCAGGGTTGTATGGGTTTCTCTTGTCTGGAATAAATACATCATTTCTACGCACTCTTTCATCACTTGGATGGCCATTTATAACAATCTTTCAACTCAGTGCAAGTTTATCGGTTGGGGGCTTGACACCACACCGGATTGTGTTCCATGCTTAAATAGCCCTGAGACTTTGGAGAATATCCTCTTTCAAATATATTTTCATCCTCCATTTGCGAGGTCATATCTTGAAAGCTTAACATTAATTCATCACCCACCTTCTGGACTGCTTGTCTCGCCGAGGCAAGCTTGTTGACCCCTTAAGCTTCCGGAAATGGTCATCTTTGGCGCTCGGCCTTCTGCTCCGTTGTCTACTACATTTGGATCTAGAAGAACATCATAATCTTCAGAAATATCCATACCATAAGCTCGGATATTGCCCATTGTGTTCTCTTCGATCTCCAATATCGATATTACTGCACCAAGATCATTTTGTCTGTATAATCTAGTTTCCTTATTCAATAATATTTTCATTTTATTTCGTGTATTTGAGGCTAATCTCACCGTTGAACCCACCCCATCCCCCCCCCCCCCCCCCAACCGATTTGATCTTCAAAACATTTTTAATATATATTATAACTTTTATACCCAAAACAATATTGGGGATGCTTCAGCAAATGTTTGATATTGATCCACTAAATTTCGTAATGTATATATCAATAGGTGGTTGGGAACCTAATTCATACGATCTTACTCTTTTTGGTTTTGTGAGGCTTGTGTATCAAATTCAATTTACACATGTCCATGAAATTTGCGGTTAGAGTGTCTTCCAGAATTAAGAAGTAAAAGTGAATAAAATATAGTCATTTGGTATAAGTAGCTATTAATGTAAAAGTTTAGGTTGTAAATCCTCCATTTATTTGTTTATATGTGTGTGGTTTATCATGGAAATACTATATCTTTCCATTTAGACAAGTAAATTTGTTTTTACCATTAGCAACACCCAATATGGAAAGATAAGAGACTGAAACTTAATGATAATTTATGTATAATATAGAATTTTGATGATTTAATTCTTTATAAAAAGAATATTTTTCTAACAATTTCAGACAAGCTCTATCAAATTTAAAATTAAATACTCTTTAAAAGCTTACCTATTGCTGTCTTCTATGGCACCTCCTGGTTCTCTCAGACTGGCTCAACCATTGGGGAAACCTGGTACGTTCTCTCTAATTCGTACTGATGTTTTTTCTTCTTCCTTGGCTTCGTTTCCCTCTTCCTCGATTCATCCTCTGGTTGTTGATGCCCTGACCTCTCCATCGCCGGTTCTTATCCCCCATCCTGGTCCTCAGCTAGCCTCCTCCGAGCCTTCAGGTCACCACCAAATTTTGTTGACTCACGAAGACTTCGTCAAGCACACCCTTTCTCTGACCAGACAGTATATGGAGTCTGACCAGGGCTCGATTCTGTTCCGAAATCTCACATCGCCTGACCTGAAACCCTATTTCCAATCGTCGGTCCACTCTATCCCTGTGCTTCCTAAGCTGGATTTCGCGACTGCTAGCAATCTTTCTGTTCCCCTCCCTTCAGTGGTGATTCCCGGTAGTTAAGAGCCTTCTGCTCCCTTAAAAACCTTCTATGGAAAACCTTGTTGCTTCCTTTCACGCTCCTCTTACAAATTTGAAGACTTTGTCTGTGTCTGGTGAATTTGACCAGAGCCTTGCATTGAATTTCTCTGGTTGTTCGACTCTTCTCGTTCCCTCTCCCTCGATTATACCTAGCTCTCCCACCCATTCCTATCATCCTAGTTGCAATAGCGTTTACCCAGAACCCCACCGAGTCGGGTTTGCTTCACCTTCCTCTGGTAATTCGAAGCTAGGGTTTTCTTCCGATCTTGAAGCCTCTCTTCATAAAACTGATCCCCTCTCATCGTGGAATAAGTCGTCTCCCTCTCAGATTAATCGATCTCGATCTGAGAATCGGTCTTCTACTCAGGGTACTACGATTATCTCCTCAGGCCAGGATTGCGGTGGATTCATCAGTGGTTTTCTGAGTGAAAGCTAATGAGTCCGAATTCAGGATAATCCCCAGACAAGGGCAAATCGGTCTAGTCTCTCCGAATACCGGACAGGGATCGAACAGGTTATTTGGACCGGACAGAAGTCTGTGAACACTATGAACTTAAGGCTGTTCGAACTATGACAAAAGTACTAAAAAACCTAAACACTTCTTGACTAAGCTACTTGCTCTCCTACTTAGAGCTCATGGGTCTTTTAACATGACCCGGGTCCATTAAACATGACCCAAAAGCCCATAAGGGCCCAAACATTATACTATAAATACCTAACCACCCGCATTAACTATGGGTAATGAGAATTAACTGCTACCAAGCTGCTTAATCATCTCTCTACTCTCTACTCCACCGTTAAACACCCACACACCACCGTTAAACACCCACACACAACCATTAAACACCCACACACCCTTAAAATTCCACTTGAAATTACTAGCCTACCCTCAGGCGGTTATTGTCCACACCAAATTGGCGACCACAGTGGGAGGCGACGGTGCCTGAATCAAGCATTCAAAACCAAGCAAAGAAAGTCTGTCTGAATGAATCCGGACAATCCAGAAGTACCACCAGCTCTGCTCGAAGTGGTGGGAGAGAATGATGAGTATACTATCGAAGAGCGTGACAGGTTGAGGGGTGAAATAGAAGCTCTGAGGGCTGAAAAGGCCAAGATGGGCATGAAAGAGAAATCCAAAGCATCAGTTGCTCATCACACCGACAACCCCAGAGAGCCTGAGGCTTCAAAAACTCATGTGAGCACTAAAAAGACACATGCCAGTTCTAAAAAGTCTCACCGGTCCAAGCCTGTGGAGAGCTCTGACTCAAGCTCAGAATCTTCAGGTAGCTCTTCAGACAGTGAGGGAAATGAAAAATCCTTGTCCTCCAGCAGTGATGAGGGTCGAACCAGAAAAAAGCAAAAGCAGGTTAAGAAATATTCGAGAAAAAGAGACAGACATGGAAGAATGAAAAGGCATATTGGCAAGGGATCATCTCACCACCGGAGGTATACGGACAAGATGCTAATGGATCCCTTTGCTTTCCATGATGAACTAGGTATCTTTGCAACTCCCAATGAGGATACTGTGTTCAGTCGTGGAAGGAATTGGAGGCAGTCTCCACTGTCTTCTAAAATTTTGTCCGGAAACCTCCCCAAGAGGTTTGATAGCACTAAAATGGAGAAGTACGATGGCAGTACTGATCCGGACAATCATCTGGAGCGATTCAAGAACTTCATGATGAACTTTGATGACGATGATAAACTACTTTGTAGGGAATTCTCACAATCTTTTACGGGGAGTGCTCTGAAATGGTACAATAGCCTGCCTCAGGGTTGTATTAAAGATTTTGATACCTTTTGGGTGGCCTTTCGAAGGCAGTTTGTAGGGAGTAAGGAGCTGAAGGGCAATGGAGACACAATAATCCATTGTGCCCAGGAGCCAAATGAGTCATTGAAAGAGTACATAAGTCGTTTTGTGAACACAAAGAATGGGTTGGCTGATTGCTCCGAACAGGTGGCAATAGCATCCCAGAGGCAAGGTTTGAACCCAGGCAACCTGGCTGATTTGGTGACCAGAAAGAAGGCCATGACCTGGGGAGGATTGCTAAATCAAGTTGGCAAACAAATAAACGTTGATGAAACAAAGAAAACCAGGGTGCACAGACAGGTGAGGTCCACCCCAGTGGCACCAACTCCAAATCAAAACCAGTCCGGGAACAAAGCAAGAGAAACCGGACAGGGGCATGGTAGGGCAAAAGCTCAGTCTCAGCCAGCTGCTCCCGCTCAAAGTCAACAATCCAGAAACAAAAGAGGGCCATGGGTCCAACCGGAATGGTTCGCAGAGCTCAAAGAAAGTATGGCCACCATTTTCGATAAGACAAAAGATGAGGTGCATTACCGAAGACCAGCAACCTTGCAGTCTCCCAGAGAGCATCGTAACAACTCATTTTGCCAATATCACAATGATATTGGCCATACCACTGATAATTGCATAGCATTGAAGCAAGAAGTTCAAAACCTGATTGAAAGGGGAAAGTTGGGAGCATACGTTAAGAGAAGAGGAGGCAACATGCCTGACAACACTCACCGGGTTGGTCCAAGTAATGCTGCCCCGGAGGGGGCCATGGTTATAGTTGAAAGGTTTGATGTGGAATCTGAATACTTGGATCCTGATCCAACTCGAAACAGGGTGGGTACTATAGAGGAATGTTCTAGGTCGGTCTCCGGGCTCATTAAATTCTTCGAGCCACTTACAATTTTTATAGGGGACACAATGACAGCTCCTACTACTTCTTCGAGAAAGAGGCATGTTCATAATTTAGCCTCCCAGCTAGAAGGAGGCATGACATCTTATCAGTCACCGAACTCATTCCCCTTCATTGTCTTTGATGAGGATGATTCGAGAGACAATGTTGGCCCTCATGAGGATGCTGTTGTCATAGGAGCCTCTATAGGGGGCAATGAAATAAGGCGAATTCTGGTGGATACTGGAAGCTCAGCCAATATCCTTTTCCTAACCACTTACAAGAAAATGAGAAATCCAGCTGTGATTCAAAAGTCGGACAGGTCAATCGTGGGCTTCATAGGCAGCTCAACCGATGTGATCGGAGAATTCGAAGAAGAGGTGTTATTGGCCAGGGGCCCTTTCAAGAAAATGGTTAGAATACTCTTTATTGTGGTGGATTGTCCCACTTGCTATAATGCTATTCTAGGGAGGTCTTGGCTCTCTAGGATGCATGCATTGGCTTCAACAGTCCACCAGTTCTTAAAGTATGCTGTTTAGGGACAGGTTGGGGTTGTCCGGAGCAGCCAAAAGATTGCAAGAGAATGCTATGCCACTGCCCTGGCTCCTCGAACACTGGGGGCAGTCCGAATAAATGATCAATAGCAGTTTGAGGGCCTTTCTGGGGGTGAGGGTGAAATTGATGACCCCAGAGAGACCCCTGGAGTGTTGATTCCAATTGAAGAGGTTGAAACGCACTGTTTGGAAGAAGGCAAGAGTGTCAAGATAGGGTCCAAGATGCCACCAATGTTGAAAGAAGAGATGTTGAAATTTTTGAAAGACCATCAGCATGTTTTTGCTTGGAGCAATGCTGATGTTACTGGAGTTCCATCAAAAGTGATATCCCATCACCTATCTGTCCGGAGAGATGTAACACCAGTGGTTCAAAAGAGAAGAGCTTTCTCAAAAGAAAAGGCTGATGTCATAGTACAAGAGGTTGACAGACTCATAAAGATGGGGCACATTAAAGAATCTCAATACCCTTTGTGGACTGCCAATCCTGTCCTGGTAAAAAAGAAAAATGGCAAATGGCGCATGTGCATTGACTTCACAGATCTCAAGCTTGCCCAAAAGATTTATATTCGGTCCCCCGGATAGATCAGTTAGTAGACTCTACTTCTGGGAACAAGCTGCTTTCCTTTATGGATGCCTTTTCCGGGTACAATCAGATTCAAGTAGATCCAAAAGATCAAGAGCATACTACGTTTGTCACTGATAGGGGTCTACATTGTTACAAGGTGATGCCATTTGGGTTGAAAAATGCTGGGGCTACTTATCAGATATTGGTGAACAAAGCCTTTGCTGATCAAATTGGAAGAAATATGGAGGTATACATTGATGATATGATGGTAAAAAGTGTGGATGAGCAGTTGCACTTATCTGATCTCCAAGAAACTTTTGCCAACTTGGCAAAAGTGAATTTGAAATTAAACCCTGAAAAGTGTGTGTTCGGAGTGCAGTCCGGGAAATTATTAGGGTATATCATAAGTGAACATGGAATACAACCCGATCCGGACCAGCTCAATGCCTTATTCCAAATGGAGCCTCCTCGAAGCATTATAGAAGTACAACGATTAACAGGGAGATTAGCTGCCTTAAACAGATTCATCTCGAGGTCTTCGGACATGTGTGCTCCATTCTTTCAAACTTTGAAGGGTGCAAAGGGGTTCGAGTGGACCCCACAGTGTGATGAGGCATTCAATGAAATCAAAAAACATCTTTCCTCTCCCAAAACTTTGTTCAAACCAGTTGATGGGGAGACTCTCTTTGTGTATTTGGCCGTTTCAAGTTGTGCCATCAGTGCTGTGTTGGTAAGAGAGGTTGATGGGAATCCCCACCCAGTGTACTACATCAGCAAAAGCTTGATTGATGCTGAGAGGCGTTACTTGAAACTCGAAAAACTGGCGTTAGCCCTGGTGATAGCTGCAAGAAAGATGAGGCCTTATTTCCAGGCTCATCCTATCATCGTCCGGACATCCTTTCCTTTAAAGAATGTCCTTCAAAAAGCAGACATTTCGAGCAGAATGACTAAGTGGTCAGTAGAATTGGGGGACTTCGGCATAGACTTTTCTCCCTGGACAGCAGTAAAAGCCCAAGCTGTGGCTGATTTTTTGGTTGAGTTCCACTCCGATAGGGATTCGGAGCAAGCTACTGATACAAAAGACAAGAAAGTCTGGATCGTCCGAACAGATGGTGGATCTAGCACTATGGGATGTGGTGCAGGAATATGTTTAACTTCCCCTTATGGAGATAGTATGTACCAGGCTATTTGTTTTTCTTTCAGGGCATCTAATAACGAGTCCGAATACGAAGCAGCTATAGCTGGGTTAAAGTTAGCCTACATCTGTGGGGCTAGGAGGGTCAAACTGCTAAGTGACTCCCAATTGCTTATCCACCATGCCTTAGGCCAATCTGAGGCTAGAAAGGAGCAACTTGTGAAATATTTACTCCTCCTCAAGAATGAAGCACTAAAATTTAAAGCTGTTGTCTACGAACACATTCCCCGGGCAGAAAATGAGCTAGCATACTCATTGGCAACAATAGCATATACAGAGTCTTACCCATGGATCCATGTGCTTGAAAGCCCTTCTATTCAATTTAGTAAGGGTGAAAAAAAGGAAGTTTTTGAAATACAAGTAAAACAGCCTCAAGACTGGAGATCCCCTCTCATACAATATCTGTTCGATGGTATTGTACCTTCAGATAAATCACAAGCTAGAACATTGAAACACAAGGCTCGTGGTTTCATTATATTGAGATAAGTGTTGTACAAAAAATCCTATAGTAAACCTCTCCTGCATTGTTTGGGGGATGATGAATCACAAGTAGTCCTCTCCGAGTTGCATGATGGTGAGGGATCAGCCCATTGTGGATTTAGAGCTTTAACAAGAAGAGTATTATTCTCTGGATATTATTGGCCATCAATTATGAGAGATGCTAAGGAATTGCTGAAGAGATGTGACCCATGCCAGAGGTACAGCAATGAAATTCATGTACCAGCCATTCCTTTGGAGTCAATTTCTGAGCCCATCCCTTTTGCTCGATGGGGGTTGGACTTAGTAGGGCCTCTCTCTGTGGCGTCTGGAGGACGTAGAACTATAATTGTGGCCATTGACTACTTCTCGAAGTGGATAGAAGCAGCTCCCCTGGCAGGGACAACATCAAAAGCTGTCATAAAATTTATTATGTCCAACATATGTTGCAGATTTGGTGTCCCACAGAAAATAACAACAGACAATGGGCCACAGTTTGACAATAGAGAAATGGAAAGCTTTTGTGCCTCAAGGGGTATACAGCATTGTTTTTCTTCACCTTTCCACCCACAAGCTAATGGGCAAGTTGAAGTGGCTAATAGGACTATACTGTCCGGTTTAAGGAAGAATCTGGAAGGGGCTGCTGGGAAGTGGCCTAGTTATTTACAAGAAGTCTTATGGGCCTACCGGACAACACCTGGGGCTGCAACACAAGAATCACCTTTCGCCTTGGTCTATGGAATGGATGCAGTAGCCCCCATAGAGAAGACACTCCCTTCCTTTCGTGTTCACAACTTCTCCGAACACGCTAATGAGATGGCCATCAGAAATCAACTTGATTTGATAGAAGAAAGACGGGTTAAAGCTCGCCTTAGAGTTGCATACTATCAGGGCTTGATGAGAAGCAGGCTTGCTTCCAAGGTTAAAAGAAGAGATTTCCAACCAGGGGACAAAGTATTAAGGAAGGTCTTCTTACACACTAAAGAAAAGCTCTTCGGAAAGCTGGCCCCTACCTGGGAGGGTCCGTATATTGTGGTTGAAAGAATCAAGCCTGGAACTTATTGGTTGGAAGACAAAGATGGCAGGTTTTTAACTCACCCTTGGAATATTGAGCATCTTCGGATGTACTTGGAATAACACTTGTGTAAATATTTACTTGTTTGAACTTCCATGTAAATATTTGGGGGCATACTCTTTCCTCCCTGGTGGCACGGGGAGGTTTTAATGAGGTGTCCGGATGGTTGAATAAAATTCGATGCCTTCTTTAAAATTTTCTAAGTATTTTCAAAGTTCTATCTCTTGTTATACTACCCGGACTGAAAGATCTAAGGGCTATTTAAACTCTAGCCGGAGAATTTAAACACTCTCACAACACAATAACTAAAAGTTACTTAAACTCTAGCTATCTAAACTAAAACAAACAATGAAAGAAGATGATGGTTGTGCAAAACAGAAATATTCATTGAACAACTTAAAATTGCCTTGGCCTTCCAAGGACTTTCGAGTAAGTCAGGATACAGCACAAAAAACCTGTCCGAACAAATACTGGACACCACAACAAAAAGAGTGCCTTGGCCTTCCAAGGACTTTAGTTTAAATAAAAGATAAACCAAGTAAATCATAAATTAAGATTGAGCCTTTGAAGATGGCTCCCCTTCATCTACTTTCTTACCCTTAGAGTCGCTCCTCCCTTCGACTACTTTCTTGCCCTTGGGATCATTCTCCTCTTCACCAGGGCTCTCTCTGGTCCTCTCTTCATCATCAGATGAAGACTCACTGGGAATTCCATCCTCATCGACCATTGTATAATATGGAAGGTCATCGTCATCCACATAGAGCCATAAGTCCCCCAGGGTCCTCTTCGGAAATTTTTCATGAAAAAGGAGAACCATATCAGACTTTACCCTTTGAATCATTAAGTCTTCGCTTTTAATCATTTCCCTGGCATAGGCGTTGATCTTAGCATTGATTGTGGCCTCTTGGTCCTTTAACAAAGCATTTTTCTCCTCAGCAGCCTAGGTCACTGCATTTTCTAGAGCAATCTTGTTAGTAGTCAAGTTGGTGATGATCTTCTCCTTTGCAGTAGTTTCTCCCCTTGAGGTCGTAAGGTCCTTCTCCATACCGGACAGCTTCTCCTGAAGATCTTTTATGGTTTCTTCTAGGGTGGCAACTTTTGTGTTGCTTTCATCTCGATTCCTTTTCAGCTCCTCATTTGCTTCCTTAAGCAAATCAGCATTGGTAGTAGCAGTGCGGAGGTCTTCGGACAGCTTTTCCTTCTCAGACTTGAGGTCTTTGATGGTGTCTGCCTGACTCCGGACTTGCCTCTCCAATGTAAGAACTGGCTGCACATTACTAAGCAAAGAATGGGCTATAGTGTCCTGTTCACTAGAAACCATGAAAGTTTTGCCGTTGAAATTAACCGTATTAGAGCTGCTTGGAGGAACGTAGGGCCCAACGAATTCATCTCTGGGGAGGCCAAGGAAATACTCACCAAGTCCAGCTAGACCAGTGATGTCCACTCCATCGAGGTTGAGATCTCCCCCCTCTACCTCATCGGTATGAAAGTCCCTTGGGGTCTCTTCGGCCAGTGTTGGGTCAGAGGGGTCAGTGGGGAATGAAGGCTCCGGATCCCGGAGAGCGAGCTCATCTCATTGGGAAGTATTTTTCTTCTTGGCTTCCCGGTCAGTGCCTTCACCTACTTGCTTGCGAGTCCTCTTGGGAGCCCTTGGAGGTTTTGGGAGGTCTACTTCCTGCCTTTCGATCTCTTGCTCTACCACTTGCAAGAGGGCTGCATCGATTTGAACCTGGGCCGGCTCTGTTGGGGCATCCTTCTCGGTATCGCTCGCCACCTTTTTGCCTTTTCTCCTGCCTTTCATTTTGCTTGGGGCTTTAGCCCGGGCAGGCAGGTAGAGTGTCCCATCTAACTCGTGGGACCTTCTCAGCACAATATCTTTTGGAGGCTGGGTGGTGAGCTCCTCCCAAGTTAGGTCTCTCCGACCTGTGGTGTTCCACAGGTGAGACCTTGCTAGATTTCCAGGGGTGAAGGCTTTGTGGAATCGATTCTCCCAGTTCTCTACGGCCCAAGCGTTGATTTTGCCACAGGTAGTCTGTCCGGCCTTCAAATAATCCCCGAACTCCTTTGGCAGCTCTGTTAGAACAAAAGAGAAACTAGTTAATTTAAACTAACTTTAAAAAAAACGGACAGAGATTTAAAGTAAGGAACTTACGGTCACTCCTCCACCTACTCCTGAGGAGGCTTGGGTTCTCTCCGGCCTTGATCTTCTTGCCATTTTCCCAAGCGCCACTGATGAACAGAAATTGGCTCCTCCATTTGCTCTCTAACTCCAAGAGATCATCAACAGCCTTGAGATCGTTCCCCATATTGAAATGATAGAAGGGGAATTGGTGATGCTTGCAAAGGTTGGCCACCGTTGCGAACTCTTCCATAGGGAGAGGGATCCCGGACAGCCTGGATGCCATGATACATGACATCAAAGTAAACCAGCCATTAAGGCTCAGCTGGCTCGGGCAGAGCTTCACCAGGTGGAAGTATCGAACGATCTCCGGGTCCAATGGGAACCTGAGTCCCCAGTTAAATAGCTCTGTAAAGAAGACTATTTCGTTCCTCTTGCAATCCATAAGGGTCTCCGGATCGATGGGGATCCTTATCTTTACGTTTTCTGGGATCCCCCATTTTGTGCGCATTCGCCCCAGGTCAAGAGTATGGATGAATGCATACTTGGTCTTTTGTAAGGCCAAGAGATATTTAAGCTCAACTCTGTGGAAACATGGCCCCACCTTCTCTTCAAGGCACTCCGGCAGGTCCGGATACCTCAAGTACAGATTTTCCTTGCCTTTTTTGGCAACAACAGCAGCATTTTCAGTCTGGTTGGAGGACTCAGACTCGAAAGGGACCTCTTCAGCAGAGTCCTCCATCCTCTCCTCCATAATGGTTGGGGGAATGTCTGTGATAGAGGTCCGGGGAGGGTTAAAGCTTGGCTCGGCCTGGCTTCCGGACTGCTGACCTTCTGTGTTTTTATGACTTCTCACCTCAGGTTGGGGCTCGGAGGCAGAAGTCTCTCTTGGAGGTACCGGGCTGCTGGCCTCCGGACCAGATAGCCTCTCCCGGGGAGCTCTAATGGGCACTCCAGACCCAGAACCACTGTTTTTCGCCCCCGATTTGGAGGGAGTATTCTTGGAGACTAGCCCCTTAACTAACCGGCTTGGCCTCTTAATAACTAGTTTTTCCGGAGAGTGATCAGAGTCAGATCCCATAGCTATAAAAGGAGAAGGTTTCCTAACGCTTGTAACAGTAACTCCTGGCTCAACAGCAGGTATTGACTCCTGGACCGAGGAACCAGAGAGTATGGGCGAGAGGGTGGATTGAAAGAGTTTTTTGGTCTTAGTACCTTTGGAGGAGGATGAGCCTCGATCTGACTCTGTAACAGAAGCAACCGGTCTCTCAACACGTGATGATGGTAGCCCTGCTGCTATTCGTCTTTCCTTCTCGACCTTTTGCGCTTTCTCCAACTCCGAAAGGTTGAGCCAACCACCTTTGATCAATGCTGTTCTTGCTGTAAACATAAACTGCCAAGGAAACCTTTTGCTTTAGAGAGAGAAAGCTTTGAGTAAATTTGCAGAGTAAATGTGAAAGAGATGGTAAAACAGTGGAAAATGAGTTTGAATTTATAGTGAAACTGAGAAAAGGAGTTGATTCCTAGGAGAATTCGAAAAGTTTGGCAATGATTAAAAGACGACGCTGATGTCACTACTTGTAATTAAAGAGGTTACTTGTTAAAGAAGGTGGTGCGAAATTTAAGGTGAAAAAACGGCTGGAGTGTCCAATCAGAAAGCGACACGTGTCCCACTAACTCTGGCAAAAACCGTTCTGAATTCGTAAAGCTTAACCTGTCCGGGTATACCTATAGATCTGTCCGGATTGAAAACCACTTCAGACATCGGACTGTTTTTAAGTTCTTTGACAAGAATACTTGCTCAAACACCTAAAAAATGGGCTCCTGATGAGTCCCAATTCAGGATGATCCCCGAACAAGGGCAAATCGGTCTAGTCTCTCCGAATACCGGACAAGTTCCATGGACAGGGATCGAACAGGTTATTTGGACCAGACAGATTTCTGTGAACATTGTGAACTCAAAGCAGTTCGAACTATGACAAAAGTACTAAAAAACCTAAAAACTTCTTGACTAAGCTACTTGCTCTCCTACTTATAGCTCATGGGTCTTTTAACATGACCCGAGTCCATTAAACATGACCTGAAAGCCCATAAGGGCCCAAACATTATACTATAAATACCTAACCACCTGCATTAACTATGGGTAATGAGAATTAACTGCTACCAAGCTGCTTAATCATCTCTCTACTCTCTACTCCACCGTTAAACACCCACACACCACCGTTAAACACCCACACACCACCATTAAACACCCATACACCCTTAAAATTCCACTTGAAATTACTAGCCTAGCCTCAGGCGGTTATTGTTCACACCAAAAGCGAAAAGTCTCTATCTTCTGGTCTGGGTAATTTGCGTAGCTCAAACCCTTCTGTCTCATCTCTGGGTGTTGGGCTATTGGGACAACAATCTGGATTGATGGGTCGAGCCACTTCTCTTATTGGTCAAACCAAAGTGGTCTCCATAGTTGGACCCATGAAGAATAATGGGAAGGGCTTTCTTGGAGCGGGCTCAATCTATAAGCCTTATTCCTTGATAAAGAACTTTGGCAATGCGGGGAAATGCCCAAAGGGAAGAATATATTTAAATAAGTTAGCCCAAGCTCACAAAGCTCCTTCAAAGGATCCTATCATTCATGTTAGTCCATTGGGTAAATCCATTTCAAAATCTAAACCGGATTTAATTTCTCCCTCTTTTTATGCTAGTATGGTAGCGGGCCATCTTGACAATCATTCTCCATTGGTCATTGGTCTTAACCCAATGGAGCATGACGGAAAATATTTCATTTTGAATGAGTCGGCTATGGGATGTCCGGATTTATGGAAGGCTTATTTGTCGGGTTACTTCCTTACTCAACCCAACAATTTTACCTTTCTTAAAGCAAACGTGGAATCTTTATGGAGAAAGTATGGTCTCTTGGATTTTAAACCTCTTCCCGAAGGCTACTTCCTTTTCAAATTCGGATCTGAGGAAATAGCCAAAAGAGTTTTGGAAAGGGCCCATTTGCATTTTGGCGGTAATTTAATCATTCTCAAGAATTGGACTCCTCTCTCCATTCTCATTAAATACTTGCATAAGGAAGTCCCTATTTGGGTTAAAGTTTTCAATCTCCCGTTGGAATTATAGATTGCTGAGGGTTTTAGCAAAATTGGCTCGGTACTAGGCACTTCCTTGTATGTGGATCACCAAACGGAAAGGATGGAAAAACTCCGTTTTGCTCAAATTTGTATTATGATCACTGCTGGTTCGCCTATTCGATCGAATCTTACATTCAAGATTAGTGGTAAACTCATCACAGTGAATTTCGAGTATCAAGGGCTCCTTCCTCAGTGTGATATATGTATTGTTTTTGGGCATCACTCCAGGAACTGTAAAAAAGGTCATCAGATTTTATCTTCGGAAGAATCTGACCCCTCGGAGATTGAGCCTTTGTCCTCTAGTGGCAATTTTTGCCCTTCTTTTGAAGAGATCGAGGAAGTAGAAAGTGGTGAGGAGGTTGACTCGTCTCCGAAAAGGATCTGCTCAGTGAATGCAAAGGATAAGGGTATTTTGGGTTTGTCCTCCGACAGGACCTTCGACTAGAGCACTGTAAGTTTTTTTATTTTACTATGAATATTGCATCTCGGAATGTTCGAGGCCTAAATGACCCCATTAGGCAAAAAGATGTTACTGATTATATTATTCATAATAGTATCTCATTGTTAATTCTAGTAGAAACTAAAGTCCAGTTGTATAAAGTAGATAATATTATCAGGAAGATGGTTCCTTTTTGGCATGTCATAACCAATCATTCCGACCACCCTTTAGGTAGAATTTGGATTATCTGAAATTCCAGTGTAAAAATTATTTCTAGGTTATCCCAATCCTCCCAATTCATTCATTGCATGGCCAAATGCCACAATTTTGATGCTTCTTTCCGATTTTCTACTATTTATGCCTTTAATGAACCCGCTGATCGAGTTCAAATCTGGAATGATTTAATTACTATCTTCAAGGTAGATAACCTCATTTCATGGATTGCTCTCGGTGATTTTAACGCCATTCGTCACCCGGATGAGCGTTTAGGTTCCTCTGAAAATTGGAACTCATGCATTGACGACTTTAACAATTGTTGCTTCCTTAGTGAGCTCAGTGATCTTAGATCCACTGGTTTCCACTTCACCTGGATCAATAACCAACATGAGCATCCTATCCTTTCTAAACTTGATTGAGTTCTGGTCAACCCTGTTTGGGACGATCTTTTCCTAATGTCTTTAGCGCACTATGGCTTTCTTCGTACCTCTGACCATACTACGGTTAAGCTTAACTTGGGGTTTCCTCGACCTAAGCGTCCCAAACCGTTCAAATTCTTCAATATATGCCAAACTCACCCGCAATTTAAAAATATTATATCTTCATTTTGGAATAACCCCATTTATTCTAAAGGTATGCGTCTTGTCATAGAAAAACTTATGAGACTTCAGTCTGAGCTCAAACGGCTCAATCGTAAAACGTTTAGTGACATTAACTCCAGGGTTCTGAATGCGCAAAAAAGATTATTTCTAGTGCAATCCAACCTGGCTAATGATCCATTAAATCCTCTCATTGTCTCGGATGAATGTGAGGCTTCTTCTTCTTTCATATTTCTGATTCGGGCCGAAGAATCCTTTCTAAAGCAAAAATCCAGAGAAAACTGGATCAAGCTTGAGGATAAAAACACTAAATTCTTCCATAACAGTATTAAGGTTCGAATTTTCCGTAACAAAATTATTTCCATTAACAATGAGTATGAAGTCACCGTCTCAACTTCTAACTCAGTTGCTAATGTTTTTGTAAGATACTTTGAGACCTCTCTTGGTATGGGTCATTCTGATGGCTATCCGGGTTTGGAAATTGTCTCATCCCTTCTTAATTCTAAAATCTCTAATTCTGACAAGAAATCTATGACTCGTGAGATCTCTTGTGAAGAGATTAAATCTGCATTGTTCAGTATAGACAATAACAAATCTTTGGGTCCGGATGGTTTCAATTCATCTTTATTTAAATCTAATTGGAACATTGTAGGTCAGGACATTTGTAACGGTGTTCATGAATTCTTCCACTCTAAATCTCTGGACCCCTCTTGGAGCTCCACGTCTATTGCACTCATCCCTAAAAAGGACTCCCCCTCTAATCCGTCTGATTTTAGACCTATTACTCTTTGTAATGTTCTTTACAAAGTTATTTCCAAAATTCTGGCTAATAGAATTAAGGATTCTTTCCTCTACCTGATTGATAATTCTCAATCGACTTTTGTCAAAGGAAGGAACATTTCAGATAATATTCTTTTATCCCAAGAGCTTTTGTAAGGTTATCATTCCAATCATAATGGCAAAAGGATTGCTCTCAAAATCGACCTTATGAAAGCCTTTGACAGTGTTAGATGGCATCTCATTCTCGACATCCTTGTCGCTATGAACTTCCCTGAGAAGATGATCTCCTAGATAATCAAATGCATCTCTTCTCCTTCTTATTCCATCAATATTAATGGAGACCCCCATAGTAATATCAAAGTTAGAAAAGGATTGAGACAATGAGACCCCCTCTCTCATTTTCTCTTTGTTCTTGTCATGCAAGTCCTTTCCAGCATTCTCAAGGATAAAAGCAAGGATAATAATTTTTGATTCCACTATAAATGCCAGAAGCTAAAAATCATAAGTCTTTGCTTTGCAGACGATCTAATGATTTTTTGCCATGGAGACGTCAAGTCCCTCTCCCCTTATACTTAAGGCTTTAAATGAGTTACATTCTCTCTCGGGTCTTAAAGTCAATCCTTCTAAAAGTCACATCTTTCTCTCCGGTATTGACGATCCCCTCCGTGAGGAAATTCTTTCCATCATGGGTTTCCTGGAAGGATCTCTGCCTGTAAAATATTTAGGTGTTCCCCTTCTCACTAGTCGTTTATCTCACTCGGACTGTCGCTCTCTCCTTCACAAAATTACCTCGAGAATTGATTTGTGGACCTCTAAACATCTGTCTTACGCTGGTAGGCTTCAGCTAATTAAATCTGTTTTATTCGCTGGTCAGGTCTATTGGTCTTCTATTTTTATTCTTCCCTCTAGAATAATCAAAGAACTGTCCCAATACCTTCATCGTTTTCTTTGGTCGGGTTCTGCTATGAAAATTTATGGTGCTAAAGTAGCCTGGTCTACGGTTACTTTGCCCACTATGGAGGGCGGCCTTGGGATTCAGGACCTCAAAATCTGGAATTAGGTGGCTGACCTTAAACACCTTTGGTCTCTCATAAGTAATAATGATCAATCCATCTGGTGTGATTGGATTAAAGTTGAAAAAATCAAATCCACTAATTTCTGACATCTTCCAATTGGATCATCTCCTTCTTGGATCTAGAGGAAAATTCTTCGTTTTTGCCCTTTAGCTAGTAATCTGTACACGGTGGCCATTGGCAATGGTTCGAGTACCTCCTTCTGGTATGATCTTTGGCTTCTTTCCTCTTTTCTGGCCTCATACTATGGAGATAACATCATTTCCGACTCTAGACTTGGGAAGAACCTCAAGGTCTCGGACATAATTCAAGATGGAAGTTGGAACTGGCCTGCAAACCTCAGATTTGCGCAAGCTCGAAGTCGTGAAAGCTTAAGAGAAATCCATTCACTAATCCTCTCTCTCCCTCCCCCCAATATTGAATCCAATGACATTCCTTTTTGGATGGCGAAGAAATGATGT
Source organism: Limnanthes douglasii subsp. nivea (assembly GCA_036936605.1). Taxonomy (NCBI): domain Eukaryota; kingdom Viridiplantae; phylum Streptophyta; class Magnoliopsida; order Brassicales; family Limnanthaceae; genus Limnanthes; species Limnanthes douglasii. The sequence continues at coordinate 6,709,118 of JAUPFV010000002.1, read as the reverse complement.
AATTCCTTCTCTATCAAAGACACGTATCTCGCTATTCGTGTTCCCCATCCTAAAGTGGGATGGGCCGGGTTAGTCTGGAATAAATATAATATCCCTCGTCACTCCTTTATATTATGGCTCGCTATCTGGGGCAAGCTTGCCACGAAAGACAAGCTGGTCAGTTGGGGCTACAATATCTCGACTGATTGTGCCCTCTGCAACTCTGATGTCGAAACTATCCCTCACATTATTTTTTAGTGTAGTTTCACTCAGAGTATCTGGACCTTCACTAGTATTAAACTAGGCTTCCCAGTTACGGCCTCTTGCTGACAATCTTGGATAAGTGAAGCGTCAAAATGGTCACAATCTCGTAACCATTCTATTTGGCATGCTGGCTTTGACACAATAATTTACCACATTTGGAAGGAGAGGAATTCAAGAATATTTGGTTCTCCTCCATCGCTAGCCTCCATGGTTTCTTGTTACATCCTTTCGGATCTACGATTTAGATTCCATGGCTCCAAGATTGGATGACCTGTTTAATCTCAGTATTAATTTTGTTCTGTTTGAATTGCAGGTTTCGAGAGGAGTATCCAGGTCGTCTTCACACTGCTGTGGCGATTCTATATGGAGGTGTACGACTACTATCTCTGATGTCCCTGATCTCTACTTCGTATTATCAATGCTCCCCTACTATTCAGACTTTATCTTATTCTATTATGTTTGGGTGAAATGTTGTATCTTTTCTCCCCAATGTCTAGTTAGACTGTATTACTCGGGGTATGCCCTAGTTTCTCTGAAATGAAATTGTTGGTCATGAGTAATGAATTATGACAGTATTTGTGGGAGTTTTGTGGTCTTATATTTATCTGTAAAAAGGGTTTTGTCCGCCCATATCTCATTTGATGGTAAAAACTATATTTTGTAGAAAATAAAAAATATATATAGTATTTTTTTTATTTTTGGTTTACTAATAGCTGATAATCTCGTAAGCAAAGACTTTTTTGTTTTGAAACTACAAATAAGTTGAAAGAGATTTACTTTGGAAAAAATTGTTTTGGATTATATATATATAGAGTATCAATAATGTCACTAGATTTGTTGAATATTTGAATTGTCTAAGTAAATTGAGAGAAGTGAGAATGTAGAGAAAGAAATAGATTTCAGAGAGAGAAAGTGGAATTGTCAAAGTGATTTATCTCAAAAAGTCAGCCGCTTTATTAGATCGGTCTTGACCTTTATATAGAGGCACAAAGACTTAATTCCAACTGATACAATTACACAAAAGAGATAATTACATGGTAGTCCCTGACTAAAATACAAAGTTTTAATTTTCTCCTCTAATTTTATAATTTATCATAACAAATTATATTCTTTACATTTCAGTCCTCGATTTCCTTATAAGTAGCCCCCTTAGTTCTCATGTAAGTAAATAAATGAGAACTAACTAGCCTCAAATATCTTTGGAGGTGAAGAAAATATCATTATTCACAATCTAAACTGCTATATAGATGTTGTTATATTATAATTCATGTTAAATACATCAATTTTTTTTAACATGAAACCACTACCTTATTCACGATTCAAAGTTGAAGCCAAATATATGACGAAACTCTAGATGCCAAGTCTATCCCTTAGGAAATGATGATATCATAGGTACTAGGTCAACTATTAGCTCGTAGCGTGCCAGATGTTAAATTCTCACTTACGCAACCGCTTCAAATTCTATCCAATCACCTTCCACCTCTTCCACTTCTCGATACTTTGTTTCTCATCTTATAAATAACTCTGTGAACCATTGTTTGACTCGCAATCAAATTTCTCGAAAGAGATACCTTCAACAGCTTCTTCAATCTACTGGTTACCTTTACCGGAAAACTTATTTTTTTGTTCAATCTTCAACTAGTTTATGAGAAAGTATCCAAAAACTAGAAAATCCAAAGTCATAATTCTTAAAAACCCAAATCTCCAAAGTCAGACAAAAAAGTCTTCAGATCTCATGACTATTTCTGTATTAGTGAAAGAGCAGATGAATACAGAGCAGTTGGACTAATAAGCAACGCTCTTCTTAGTTTGTCTTCAAAGACAATATACTACGGTAATTTTTATCCTAACAAATCTCCTGCTTTTTCACCTTCTCCTCTTTTAGAAGAAAGTCAATCATCAAAAACTCGAACACCAAAGACACCTAGAATTTTATCCTCTCTTACTAGATACTCATCTCGAATCAATTGTGAGGTGCGCAAATCTTCTCCAAATAAATCTGAAGAGACTCATTCCTCAACCAATGTTCTCACCCTCCTCGAACTCCAAGTAGAATTTTTTTTATAGCAATGGGTGATGATGCTGATGTCACCTCGAACATTAATGTTGATTCGAATCCATCAACCACTTCTCCTCCCCTGAGGGAGATTGTTGAGACGACAGCAATGTCTCAACAAAATCCTTCAAGTGATCCTCCTCAACTGATTGACGAGGCTTCTGAACGAGAAATCGATTATGAAGCTACAGAGTCAGGTAACAAAGCTGAAACAGAGGAAGAGGGTTCGAAGGAGTCAGAAAATAATTCAAAATGAAAGGCTGGTAAAACGAGAAAAAAGAAAGTTCATGTCACAATATCCGACGAGCTGCGTGCATCAGTAGGTGAGAACTTAAGGCCTCTCAAAGCGCATTACATATTGTCTTTGAAAAATGTTCCCTATACATATTACAAGAAGAGCCAAGTAGATGATCTAAAGAAGGAATGGGGAATGAGAGACATTATTACATTTTGTCTACCCAAAGAAGGGGAAACGTCTTTGGATTGCAGAAAATATGAACTAGTGGTCTACCTATAGATTATCAACTGGGGTCTTCGATTTCCACTGGACCCCATGATAGTTGAGTACTTCAAAATTTTGGATCTATGTCCAACCCAGGTGACACCAAATCAATGGTTCACAATGTTTTTTATGATCATGGTTTCTCGTTTTCCAAAATTCTGCTTTGCATCGAGGACTTCGTTTCCTTGACCAAAATATTGAAGGGACTGGTGCTTCCATTTTATTATCTTAAATTGGAAGATGACTTGGAGATCATCGATAATTTTCGTGAGGCAAAAAAAAATTGAAAACAAAAAATCGTCTTCATATCAGGAGCGTGGGAGAACGGTAAAGAAATATATGAAGCCAAACCGTCTAGATTGAACCTCGTCTATAGGAGTAATCGTAAGTCCTCCACTTCCATTTTCATGAGTTATATTTTCAACTGATTTTCTCCTTATTTCTTACCAAATTCTATATTCTGTATAGAAATTTTGAGGCGCTACGCACTTCGTCGAGAGAAAGCAAAAAATATATTTATCAAAATTGTTGTCTGGGATGAAAAATAATGTAATAATGTTTTTCATACAGCTTTCCAACCTATTAATTTTCTCAACAACCATCTGTTTCCAATCAAGTTTGGAGCTCTCCCCCTTGAGGATCTGATGGAGCAACCCAACCCTTTACACGCTGTCAGAAGGTTAGTCCATCCTGATTCTAAAGTATTTTTACAAATTCGAAACAGATTGGATAGTCACCTTCTTCATAAAAAGAAGGCAAAAAAGAATAAAAAGGCATATAGCACATATGGTGCTAGCCTTTCAGTAGATTCGATGCCAAAACGTCCGAAAAGAAAAACAACAAAAGGCAAACTTCCCACCATCAAAGAAGAAGTAGAAGGTGAACCTTCTTCGAAAATGAAGAAAACAGTTGTTCCATCGAAAAAGAAAGGCACAGCTAAAATGACTCCTCAGAAGAAATAAAAAATGAAAAATGTGGAACCTATCAAAGAGGTGTTTTCCGATGGTGATGACATTGTGGTTGTGAATAATCAACCAAATCAGCAAAAGGAAAATGAAGCAAGTGTTGAAGACGTCGACAATCAGCAAGACAAAGATCTAGTCGTTCGGAAAATTCAAGATCAACCGTATAATCTTGGTAAAAGACATACTACTGCTATACAAATCCTGCAGTTCATATTCCTACGGCCTCCTTTTCTCTCATACCTCGTCTTAGCCCAATGGTCATTCCTCTTGAGGAACCATCCGAAGAAGTTTTAGCTGCACTTCAACCTTTTGTCGATCTTGATGCCGTAACACACAAATTAACTTAAGAAATCGATAGTCTCAAAGTCAGTTAAAACATATGGCAACAGAGATGGTTCGCCACAAAAAAACTGTTGATGCTGAAAAAAGTATGAGAAACATCTTTGGTGGCCTCGTGGAAGAGAAATCTCGTGGATTTCAGATAGCCATATCTGAATTTCTCAAGGGACTCATCCATGTCAAGAATCACCTCAGAGAGGTGCATCATAGAGAAAAAAAGATCTCAGTATTTCTCATCAGAACGACATAAATCAACTCAAGATCAAGCACTCTGAAGAGTTATCTATAAAAAAGCAGAAATCCGATGGCCTTCAAGTTTCTTTTAAAAAAAGTGAGGCATATAAGAAAAAATTATCAGATGACATAATTGCTCTGAAAGCCCAATTCGATGAAGAAAAGAGACTTGTTATCACTGTTGCTGAAAACGAATGTGTGAAAGACATGTTAGCAGCCATAAAAATGGCGAAGAGCAAACACTCATCATCATCATTCGCGAGATTCATGCTACATACCCTAAGGTTAACCTTTCCAGATTTTTGGAGCAAATTCCCATCGAACGTCGTCCTAGCGAGGCTTTCAATCCTGTTCCTAGCTCTTCATTCGACGAGGAAAATTTAGAAGAAAGCTTCGAAGACGAGTATTCTGATCCTAACTTTTTTTGTGCCTGTCATATATTGTTTTTAATATATATGTTTTCACTTGACATCTAAGAAATTACTTTTTTCTCATAGTATCGAATTGAATGACAAAAGGCATTGTTTATTTATTTTATTTTCTTAAGTCATATTTGCCTATAACTAATTTATTATATTAGGTATTCGAAGTGAAAATACAACATGATATTTTAAACAACATTGTACATAAAATCTTGAATATGATTGTGCGTTTATAGAGCGTGGCACTTCGAAAATAATAGTGCGTTTAGAGAATGCAGCACTTCAAAAATAATAGTGCGTTTAGAGAACGTAGCACTTCGAATATGGTTGTTTCTTCGAAAAGTGTACTCTACACTTTGGAATATTTTACTCTTAGTTAACCTCAAATATGATCAGTCTTTGAATGGTTATTAAAATAGTTTAAACACGTATGAGTAAACAACCATTGGCCAAAAAATGCATTTTATTGATAGCTTTGAATATATACATAGCACCTCGTTAAAACCCCACTGGGCCAATAGGGTAGGAAAGAGTGTGCTAATTAATCAAAGAAAACAATTTCAAAATACAACACAGTCACTCCCAATACAAATTTAGATGCTGTTTATTCTAGAGATGTTGAAGCATCCTCCCCTAATTATCAAAAATGTGATAAGAGCCTGGCTTTATCTTTTCAACAACCATATAAGGTCATTCTCAATTTGGTGCCATCTTACCGAGGCTCTTTTCCTTAGTATGGAGGAATACCTTTCTTAACACTTTGTCACCCACCTTGAACTCCCTCATTTTTACCCTCAATTTATATCTACTTCTCATAAGAGTTTGATAATGAATTATGTTCATATGAGCTTGATTTTTTTTCTTTTCAATCTAAACTTATTTTTTTAGCTTTATCATTTAAGTATTCGAAGTATTGAGCTACTCTAAAATAAGAAAATGTATTCCATATGCTAAAGCAAAACAAGTTTCTTTAGTAGCTTCCTTAGGGGTTGTTCGATAAACCTATAACACCTCAGACAAATAATTATGCCATTTTCCTGCAACTCTTGTCAAATTATTTTTCAAACCTTCTAAAATAGATCTGTTTGTCACCTCTACTTGTCCATTTTCTTGGGGATGAAAGGGTGTGGAAAAGCATTGCTTTATCCCCTTCGAAGCGCAAAATGAAACCATTTCTTTATTATTAAATTGAGGATCGTTATCTGTAGTAATTCTTTGAGGTAGTCCAAAACGAAAAAAGTACACTTTACAATGAACTTAATCACATCCTTAACTTTTGTTCCAGACAATGGCCCAACTTCTGCCCACTTCGTAAAATAATCTACTGCAACAATTATCATTTTTCGTCTTTCAGAGGCCATCGGTAAAGGTCCCATCAAATCTATTCCCCATCTATCAAATGGAACGAATTCGGTAGAGGATATAAGTAGAAATGTTGGTTTATGAATAACGTTAACAAACCCTTGACAAGTATCACAGTTTCGAACCAAATTCTTGGCATCGTTCATAATCGAAGGCCAATAAAATCCTGCCAATAAAACTCAAAGAGTGAATGCCTTGAATCCCCAATGTGTTGAACCTTCTTTATCATGTAACTCTGAAAAAACTTCATGGGAATCTTGTTTGTTCAAACATCGCAATTATGGCCTACTCAATGCTTTCTTATATAAAATCCCATCTAACACTATGTAGCCAAATGCTTTGCCTTGCAATTTCTTGGTCACTTTCACATCTCTAGGCAACTCTTATTTAACCAAAAAAATCAAAATACCAGTTCTCCAATCTCCTCGGACTGTGACTGGAGTGACGAATACTTCCTCAATATATTCACATTGCTCTGAATGAGTTAAAATCGGTGGATTCTCCTATAACAAAACCCAAGGATATTCTTTCGTGTATGCTACAATTGCCAAAGAATCAACAACTGTATTACTTCCTCGGTTTATATGCTCTACAACAACATGATCAAACAGAAGAGCCAAATTTTGAAGATCTCGAAAATACAAAATTAAATGGTTCTTTTTCGCTTTGGAAACTCCAGACACTTGATTTGCTACTAATTGAGAATTTGTCTATAATCGTACCGAAGTTGCACCACATATCTTTGCAAGCCTTAATCCAGCTAATACGACTTCATACTCAACTTCATTATTCGATGCGCGAAAACCAAATATATTAGATTGAATCATCGTTTCTCCATATGAAGCAATTAGTTGAACTCCATCACTCCATCCCAAAACACTAGAACCTCCATCAGCTAAAAAAATCCACATTGAACTATCTGGAAAAATATCCTTGCTATCATCTTCATCTGACATGCTCGAATGAAACTCAATAAGAAAATCTGCTAGGGCTTGAGTTATAATTATCGTCTGAGGCGAAAATGTGATGTCAAAATATCCAAACTCAACTGACCATTTAGTTATCCTCCCTGAAATATTTGGGGTGTTGTAAACCATTTTTTTAATGAAAATGAAGTTCGAACCTCAATGGTATGAGCTTGAAAATAAGGACGCATTTTCCTAGCAGCCACCACCAATGCTAATGCCAACTTTTGAAGCTTTAAATACCTCTTTTCTGCTGCTACCAGACTTTTACTGATATAGTACACGAGCTTCGGAATTCCTGAGTCTTCACATATCAATATTGTACGTACTACAAAATCTGATACCGCAATGTAAAAAAAAGAGTTGCTTTGCACTTCGAGGTTTGGATAGTATTTTCGGTGATGACAATAAATCTTTGATACTTGAAAACGCTACTTCATAATATGAAGTCCACTCAAACTCATTTGGTCTTAGTAACACTTGAAAGAAAGAGAAACATTTATCAGAAAATCTAGAGATAAATATGTTAAGTGTTGCTAACATTCCAGTCAAGAATGTTGGGGTTACATACCAGCGATTTCATTGATACCAAAACTTTTAACTACTTTGGGTCAACTTCTATCCTATTTTCACTGATAATATTACCCAAAATTTTCTCTAATCGAACTCCAAAGGTACACTTTTATGGATTCAACTTTAGCCTTATTGCCCTTAAATTCAAAAACATCTCTTCTAAATCTTCCAAGTGTGCATCGTCTGTTAAGATTTTAACCACCATATCATTATTATATACTTCTGTGTTCTTTCAAATCTGAATAGCAAATGCCTTATTCATTAATCTATGATATGTAGCCCCAACATTCTTTAATCCAAAAGGCATAACTCTGTAACAGTGCAAGCCTCGATATGTGATGAAGGTGGTATTTTTTTGTCCTTTGGATCCATCTGAACTTGATTATATCTTGCAAAAGCATCCATAAAAGTCAATATTTTATTTCTCGAAGTGGAATCAATCAACTCGTCTATTCGAGGAACATGAACGAATCTTTAGGACAAGATCAATTCAAGTATTTAAAATCAACGCACATTCTCCACTTCCCATTTTTCTTCTTGAACACTAACAGATTTGCCGTCTATAAAGGATATTATGACTCTCTTATATGTCTGACCTTCAATAAACGGTCCACTTCGGAAACAATAGCTTCTGTTTTTTAAAACAAAATGCCCGCCTTTTTTGAATAACAGGTTTCACCTTTGGATTAATGGCTAGGCTATGACAAATCACTTCGATTAGAACTCCTGTTATATCCTTTTTTTCCAAGTGAAAACATCTAAATTGTGAGATAAAAACTGTAATAATTATTTACGTAAAATTGGGGTCAGTAAGGTTCCTATTCGAAGCACTCTTTCATTAGGAAAAACACATTCCTCTATTTCTTCACTTACTGTCAATGACCCTAGGGTTTCCCTCGGATCGTCAACCTCTTCTTCAAGGTCCGAGTTCAACCCCCTGACTGTTATTCATCCATTTTATCATCAGTCATAGATCATTGAATTCGAAAAGTAGTGGCATAATATTCTCTGGAAACCTTTTGGTCACTTTAGATGACCCCCACTCGGTCTCGGACGACATACTTAAAATATCGATGGACTGTAGACACAACGTTATACATCATTGATAACAAATATCTTCCAAAAATGGAATAATAGCTTATTGGACAATCCACCACCATAAAAAGCACCTGAATTTTTTTCTTGAAAGGTCTATTTCCTAGACTCACCTCCCCCTCGAATTCCCCAATTACTCGTGAATTCACTCCGATGATGGTACACTATGATTGGGATGAGAATGGTTGCGTATTATATCATAAGTTGTTTTAAAAAAAAACATGTGTAAAACTCCCAGTATCTATTAGTACGCGTCAGATTTCAACGTCGGCAATCTCTGCCCCGATGACCACCGTATATTCATGTGCCCTGCAATACGCCATAAATCATCTTCATCAAAAATGATAAAAGGAATGTATCTCTTACCATACAGCTAGGTAGACATCTTACCCTCTATCTAAGTAGTTAGACTCACTGTGTGCATTTCCTTTAACTATTAGTGTTACCAGTCATAGTATTGCCCCCCAAAATTGCTAAGGAATCAAAATACTCGCAAAGGCTTCGAACGTGGTCTTGCTTTACTGGTTCCCCCACTGCTATTAAGATTAACCGATCTGGATCTGCATCTAAATATTTCAATGTTGCATCAAAATTATCAACCTTCCAATCCAAAATCATCAAAATTTCAGCCTGTGCATTTGGATTTGTTGGTTGTGAAGTTGATGCGATAGGATTCTTCGATGCACTGCTTTACGCTTTCACATAATTCAATAATTTTCAGTTTTCAATTAAAGTCTGAACATCCTTTTTCAATGTAATATAGTCTGCGGTATCATGTCCGATGTCGTTGTGATACCTGCAAAATCTGTTGTTTCGTTTCTCCCTATGTATATTTATTGGAGCATGCTTCCTAAAATTCACATACCCTTTAGCTTTGTCAAAGATTGTAGCAACACTCTCAGTTAGATCTGCGTAATACTGAGGCCTTATCCATTGATTGAGTCGTGCCCTAGGGAATTTGTATCCTGATGCTTGATTCGAGTATCCTCTAGTTCGAGGTGGTAGGTTATTGTTCCTCGGACGTGCTTGTTGGGCAAAATTCGAAGATTACCCCTGATTATTTGGAACCTGCCCAAAATTCTTTTGATCGGTTCCAACTACTCCTCGAACCCTGGTCGATTCTTCCACCTTGATTTGATCCTCCACTTGAGCCATTTAAGATCCAAAAGTCAAAACTCTTCACTTTTTTGTTTCGTTAGCCAGATCCTTTGGTAGTAATCCTTATCGAAAGGCTTCCATTGCTACCATCTCCTCACGATTATCTAAACTTTCTTTAGTCAAGACAAACCGTTTAGTATAATCTTTCTACTTTTCTCCCAATGCCTGCTTGCATTGAATTATTGTATCACAGTTTTCCCTCATTTCCTTGCTTCCCACAAATTTTCTTCGAAAAATAGTGTAAAAAATCCTAAAATTTGAAATTGACCCTCTTGGAATTCGGTTATACCACTTCAAAGTTGTTCTTTTGAAAGTTTGAGAGAATGATCGACACACCAGCCTGTCGTCATCCTCGAAATTCATCATATAATTATTGAATTGTTCGATGTGATCGTCCAGATCTTGCATCCCATCGAATTTCTCAACCTTCGAAATATCAAATCGTTTCGGAAGAATGATAGATCTTATCTCAGTTTTGCAATAGAAAATTCCTCCAATCAACACCTTGAACATATTGATCCTATGTTCCCATCACAACATACAAGTTTCAATCATCCACAACATTATACTGGTTTGATGTATTTCCCTCACGCCAATTTGCCTCCCTCAAGCATCGAGGCACACTTTCCTTCCATCTTTGTATTTTTTTAGATTTTAGGTTGATAATTCTCTTCTTTTAAATATCCTCTATATCTTTTGAAATCAGATCCATAGGTTTATATCTCTTCATCACTTGATGTGACATACCTCTGTATATCTTTTTTGTCCTTCCAAGAAGAATGATGCTCTCTAGGCAGTTCAAACCGCGCATTTTTCTATTCACTTTTAATCTAGCGATTACTACAAAATCGATCATAATGTTTATTAATGTCATATTGGTCGTTCACTTGTCTCACCTTGGATTTCAGCCTAGCTGACTGAATCTCCTGCTCCCTCTGGTCGTATTTTTAGTTCAGAACTGTTATTTTGTCCAAAATTTGGTTCATTCGCAACTCTACATTCGATTGAGTTTGACGAATCAGGATAGATTTCTCTTGTCTATCATCAATCATTTGCAGGTCTTTTTTTAGTGTTTCAAAAGCTGATCGAACTATCGGATCGTTCTGTGGATTCATCGTCAAGATTAAAGTTGTTTTTCAAGATTCAAAAGGAGAAAAAAGAAAAGTTATTCGAGTAACCTATGCACTAATTTATGATTAAGTCCCTACCGGAGTCGCCAATTTGATGAGTTGAATATTTTAAATGTTTAAGTAAATTGAGAAAAGTCAACACGTAGATAGATAAATAGGTTTTAGAAAGAGAAAGTTGAATTGCCAAACTGATTTATCTAAAAAAGTGAGCCCCTTTATTTGATCAGTCTTGGCTTATATAGAGGCACAAAGACTTAGTTCTAACTGATACAGTTACACACAATGGATAATTACATGGTAGTCCTTAACTAAAATACAAAGTTCTAATTCGCTCCTTTAATTTTACCATCTGTCATAACAAATTCTATTATTTACATTTCAGTCCTCGAAGTCCTATTTCCTTATCAAATATGAAATATAAGATTTTATGTTTTTTCATGTTAAAAATTTGTTTTATGTATAAATATTGTTGTTATAATTTCCATTTGAAGTTTATGTTTTACTTAAGCTCTGTATGTAGCAAATGTGATAATTTTGTTGGAATGCCAAAAAAATTTATTGCATGATTTATTGGAGAGAGAAAAATCTATTTGCACGTTTTGCAAGTATAACATTGTTGTGTGTTTCCATGCGTGTTGGCCCTTGAATTTATTTCATCACAACTCTTTTAACTCTTTTTAATCCTTGAATTTTATATGTAAAATAACCTCAAGCATAAATTAAAAAATTCAAGGGTTATGATGTGCAAGTTTTTCTTTAAATAAATGTTTTCTCATTCATTCTCATTCTTTGAGAAACTTATACATTACATTTTTTGAGTTTTCTTCTTATTTTCATTTATTTCTTTCTTAAATTATTTAAATTCTACTACTTCAAGCATTACCTATTCTTTGATTTTAAAAATCATGTTATTTTCTTCTTTATTTTGTTATATTAACATGGTCATAACAAGAAATTTAAAATACCATCAAGAAAAATATGTTAACCAATCTTATAGCTATAATCAGACATTAGTGCTTAACTTGAGACTCATTTTCCACACAAATCTTAAAAGGATGTGGATTCTCATGGTCCTCTTTAAAATCCTCCTACCTCTATGATTATTGATATCACTCCCTTACATGTATCATTTTCATTGAATCTTCTGTTTCATATGTTTTTTTGGTACCATTTTAATTATTATCTTTAGTAAATTAATTTTAGTTTTTCATCTTATTCAATTCGAGTATAAGCACAATAAGCTTCTAATGTCACACCGAATGATTTCCGTTATGTGAGGAATTTTATGCTATATTTATAACTGTTAAGCTTGACGAGCATATGTGTGTTTATATCAATAAAGAGTACTAAGAAAATAAGAAAAAACAATGAAGAATTCTTAATAACATTGTAATTCAGTTTCTCAAACTTGAAGAAACTTCTTTAGACCCTCTAATTGATAAAGTATTATTTTTTATCTCTATTTTTAATATTGGTTTTTGGTTCCATCTCAGTCGAGGTTTATTGGACTTGTTTGAAGAGACTCGCATATACCATAGTAAGCTTGTGCCTAACGCTTATAGAACTTTGATGGTTGCCATAATTCTTTCTTATTGTGTTTTCCGACACTTTCACATTAAAAAATTTATAGTGTTTATGAAAGTTTTTATTAAAAAAGGGTAATCATTTCTTTTATTTCCCGATATATGTTTGTTTTAAGATCATTGAGAATATTATCTGAGTAAAATATGATACAAAAGATGGAGTTTGTTTTCTTCTATGGTACTTGGAACACTAAAAATAAATAGGATAAATAGATTTGTTATCGCAGTTGGATTTCACAAAGTAAGCCTTTTTTTGTAATTTCTTTTTTTGCTATAAATATTATATTTAATTAGATTTTATAGCCATATTGTGCCTAAATCTTGAGAGGTCTAAACATACAAAAGAGGCTCAACTATGGTTTAATTATTATAAGGTCATCATGGTTCATGAAAAAATATTTTATATCAGATAGTGGTGTAACGTTGTTGTAGTTGATGCACCTTCGATCTTGGGGGTTTAAGTCGACACTAGAACTAGTGTCCAAATTCCTATTATTAGTAAGTCCTCTGATACTGATACTTCTCCAGAATTCATAATAGCAATAATTTTAAAGAAAGAAGGATATTGTTAGACGTTCTCGTGCCACGAAAATTGTTACAAAATATGTTGAGTTTAAATGAAGAGTTACAAAAAAATACTCACATTAGATCGAAAGATAAAAAAAGAAATTTCCCATAATGAACACCATTATATTCTGCTGAAGTATTAAAAAACTTTCGAGACTCTAGTTTCTAAGGAATTGATTGCTGAGATATGGGTTGCTGATCCTTGATATTTCCAAAGATATTTAAAGGGTATTTTCATAAAACTAATCACTAAAATAACCATAATAATATTTAAATAAGGAAAATATGTGCTTGAATATTAATGTTTAAATATTTAAAGTAAAAAAGTAGTTGGAAAGCTAAATTACATTAACTTCTCTCAAGCCTAAAAAAATTTATATATTGAGTTTGGGCTCTTGCGAGCTTACGTTGTTAATATGTCCATATGAATAGGTCAAGCCTATATGGATAATAATTATTTAATATTAAATATACTTATGCCTTATTGCATAAGATACTCTTACTATTACATATTTATTATATTGGTATTACAAAGTAAATTCCGGTCAATTGACTTATCGGTCAGACTCGCGGGTCGGATAATTGAGTCCTTATCACTAGCCTTATTATTCATGCGAAGGTTCTTCGAGATATTTAACTTCAGAATTTTTTCAAATTTAATCACACATGTGCTTCGGATTTTAGCCAGTCCTGGTTCATCTGAATTGCATCTTGTTGGATAGTTTTGCTTCAATCTATTATTGTTCTCGAGATTACTAGTCCATTACACTTTACGAGGGATTTTAATCTTGTCACGTGTGATAAAAACATTTGTCCTACGAACTATGTTTTGAGTGGTAAAGTGTGATGGCCTTTTTGAAATTGTTCCACTTCCCCATGCAAGTATCTGTTGAGGGTGACATTTCCACTCTCATATGAAGTTATCCGTTGGGTCTGAGAGAAATATATGTCAGGCTTCACCATCTTCTAATATAAATACAACTCCACCATCGCATTACTTTTTCATCCTTTATAATTTCTTGATATAGATAGAGAAATTCTCATATTTAACCACCATAAACTTAGTTTGTCAGCCCAATCACCACCATAAAAAATTTCTCGGCAACAACCTTAATTCTGATGCTACACATCCTCTTCAGAATTACATGTTTTGTATCGATAATTCTCTAGACGATTGGTTATCTATCTCTGACACAACCGAGGCAAGAAAAGAAACTTCAAGAGTTGTTGGGTTTCTAGACGAAGATGAAGGCCCCAAACTCATTGTTCAAACATTCGACTATTGAGGCAAGTTTTTATAATAAGCACTTTGAATCAGTTGATCCCCAATTCTCTAACGTTCATTTATATAAAAAAACTTACCCCTTCAGACCAACCCGGTCTTAAGAAATGACCGCAACACATACTGAACCCGTATTATTCCAATGGGCTGTTCAAATAATAAAGAAGGTTTGTTCGTGAAAAAACGCATGGTGGGTTTGACGAAAATGAAGCGATCTCTCGGTCATCAAAAGAAGAAAAATAAAAGGTGAAACACGAGTACTACATACCATCTCACACCCTCAAAACAACCGTCCAGAAGTGATATTTATATTGCTGAAGAGGTTATTGTTCCTTAAATTACACACCTGTATGGGTCTAGAATCATACTACTAACTATTAGAGACAAATCGATGCAACTAATTAATGAGCCAAATATGGTGGCAGAAAAACATGTCGAACTGAGATCGGAAGCTGGTATATCAGACAAGTGCTGACACTGGAAAAAAAAGATACAAGTCCCTAATGAAAGACCGAGAAAGATGTTAAAGCCGAAAAATAAAAAAAGCACAAAAGCATTAGCGCAACTACCTTATGACATAAAAGAGATTTTAAGGTCCAACATGCGGACCAATCTGGATTTGGAGTCATTTTTTACGCATAAAACCATAAATCAATTTATCTTGAAAGTAGCTGGTAACTCTGTTGCGTGCATTAGATGTTCTTAAGAGAATAGAGCCCTCAGATGCCCAGGTTTTTATTCCAACCAGCAAAAGAGACCCAAGCCATAAGGTGAAAAAATAAATCACTATTGATGTTATGCCAAAGAAGCCAACTACAAGCACGTCGGAAAAGGTGTGAGCCGATGAGGCAGTGGAGGAAACAACTGAGCAAAAAACGACCAAACAAAAAAAACAATGTTGCCACTTAAAATAAAAAAATGATCACATGCATTAAATGATAAGCATGAGCGAAAGAAAAGTGGAGAGATAGAGAGAATCGAAGACTGATAAAAAATTGTCCTAGTCGGGGATCAATCCATAGTTCGTCACCAACATTGTAAGGGAAAATCCAGAAGATATAAGCACTCATACCGAATTAAGCCATTCTCTTACACTGGAGGATGCTACCAAGTTTAGATTGTTTCAACTTGAGGAATACGATTCATATGAAGTTGCTTTACACCTGATGGTCAATCGTATTACCAAATTGGAAAGGGAAACCGTAGAGTTGAAAGAGAACATAATGTTCATTCGGGAAAAGTGTGAGGATCAGCAACGTCAAAGGAAATATCGTGCGCTTAACATCAGGAATGCGACTTGAAGCTTTTGAATTGAACTTAAAAAGCATAAATATAATGCTGAAGCTTGGAACATGCTCAGAAATTTCAGGAGGCAAAACATAAACATACGGAACATACATATGTCTTTCACAAGTTGTTAGATTAGCATAAATTTATGATTGATAAAGTTGAGGAGAATAGTAGGAAAATCATTGAATAACTAAATTCAGTAAAAAGTAAGTTGCACTAGACGAAGTTGTGGCTGATTCGTATGTCGAATAATTCCTGAAATTCTTTCCCAGAGTTAAGCTTTGGTTCTTTCTGGAACATGGTTCCCAAAGTGGAACGCCCGACTTGATGGTTCTAAATATGTTTGGAGGGTATTTATGTAAAATAGATGATAAAACCAGAGTAGCGCTTAGAGAGATAATTAAGATGTTTAGTTATAAATTATAGAGACTGTGTGTGTGTGTGTGTGTGTGTGTGTGTGTGTGTGTGTGTGTGTGTGTGTGTGAGTGAGTGTGTGTGTGTGTGTGTGTGTGTGTGTGTGTGTGTGTGTGTGTGTGTGTGTGTGTGTGTGTGTGTGTGTGTGTGTGTGTGTGTGTGTGTGTGTGAACATAGTTGAGAAATAAATGTCGTACCTTCCTCATAAAGCTTAAAACAAAGCTTTATTAGAGTTTTTAGCCTATTGATCTTACATGATCCATGGGTTAATTTGGATGATCCAAACTCCTATAACCCAATACCATTATTACATAAAATACCATCAGTTTTATATTTTTATGACATTTGTACATAGATTAAGTTTTAGTCTAATAACTTATTAGTCCAATTTACGGCTCGAATAATTGGGTCCTTATCAGTAACCACCTTAGTCCTTGCGAATATCCTTCGGGAGAACTACTTGGGGATAAAATCGAGCATATATTTTGGATTATCACCATCACTAGTCGACCCGAGCAACTTCTGGTGGGATAGACTTGGCTGATTTTGGAATTGTTTTATATATAACTGCTCACACAACCTTCACTAGTTAGAAGAATATTTTGGATTAAACCGAGCATGTCTTTAGATTATCACCATTATTCATCGATCCGGGCAACTCTTAGTGGGATAGCTTTGGCTGATTCTGAAATTGATTTGGATATAACTGCACACAACCCTCACTAGTTAAAGGATTATTTTGGATAAAACTGAGCAGGCACTTTGGATTGTCACTATCATTGATTGATCTAGACAACTCCTAGTTGGATAGCCTCACTTTGAATTATTATTGTTTCAGAACCTGCTCTTTGAATGGTGAAACGAGATATATTTTTCGACACGATTCCACTTCCTTACGCAAGTACGTGTTGGGGGAGACTTTTCAACTTCCTTAATCTCATATTCACCAGGCTTGTGAGACAAATAATGGGCTTTCATACTACCTTCTAAAGATATAGAGAGAAACTCACTAAAGCCACCACAAATCATCATTTTTCGGTCAAATCGCCATAAAAAAACATTTCCCTTAGGACATGCTAAAACGTTTCTTCGGAGTTACATGCTTTGTGCTACCAAAGCCCTAACCGATTGGTTGTGTCTCTCGGATAAAATCAAAGCAAAAAGAGAAGCTAGAAGAGTTGTTGAGATTCCAAAAACCGAAGGGCCCCAACTCATCGTTCAAAAATTTAACTATGAATGCATGTAACCTTACAACACATACTGACTGATCCCACATCATCTTCCGCTCAGCCTTCAGCAGAGAAAGTTCACTATGTTAGGCTAACCCAGTCTCAAGAAAACAGTATAAGTAAACGCCAATCACGCTTTATAACTATAGGGAGTTTAGATACCGAAGTCAGATTGCCTGTGAAGAAGTCCATAACAACTATTGTGGTAAAAAAAACATACTTCCAACCATCATGCAAAGAATGAGAAACATTCCAAACACACCCCAACATCCCTTGATCCCCCCGGAGCAATTGGCTAGAGATCATTTTTTTGTTACTAAAAGGGTGGTTGTCCCTTAAGGGACACAGACGAAGGGGACTCGAATTTGATTGTTGACGTCCAAAGATAACCCGATGCAGTTGGACGACGAAGCCGAGAGAAAATGAATGTGAGATTTGGAGTTGATGTGTCATGCCAATTAGAGGGTTATGCTTAAAGGTAAGCATAAATCCCAAAAGAGTGTGAATAAAAGGCTATGAGGGGGAAAAATAATAAAAACCAATTAGCATATATCAAATTATCGGCTTTAGTAGTCAAGTGCGTTAGGCCAAATTTTATAAAAGTCAAGAATAAATACTTGATTTCTCTCTATGAGGTGACATATAGCTACTATTCATAAAAGGAGAAAAGTGAACTACATATTAAATTGAGAATTCTAGAGAATATAGAATACGGGTATCGATGCATGGAGATCTGCTTGACTGTGCGTAAAGAAAACTGGACATCTACCCCGACATGCTAAATTGGATGGTCTGGTTTCCTCTAGACCCAAAATTCGTTCGATACTTCGAGTTGGTTAGCTTGTATCCCAGTCAAGCCAACCCCGAATACATGCTTTACTTTGATGTCGTATATTACGACATCAAGGCTATCAAATATTGAAATACAAATGGAGAAATTAAGAGCGATCACCGAGCTATCAAGGAATCCTCATATCTGATTATACTTTATTACTCTAAAGAATAAATATAAAGTCATCAGTGATCTGCTGGACGTTCTAAAGTTATTACTGATCTATTGGACGTTGATAAAGTATGGAAGCCACATTTATTTTTTGTAAATGGCTACTGGGAGAACGATTAGAAGATCTTTATGAAGCACAACCGAGCATATTACTGAGGGAGTGTCAAAACACATTTAATTTCTCCTTGTTTCCGATTAAAACTTTAACTTATGTTATCCTTTAAAATTTGAATCTTTTTTTAGCAGCTATACCCAAATCACACCAGCAAAATCTAGCAACTGTTTAAGAGACTTTCAAAAAGCTAAACTAGTGGGTTGAGGAGAAATGGTTGAATGAGTTTCATAATTACTTCATACCGAACAAATTGGTTCAGATTCACTTATGAAGAACTCAATTTGAAGCTTAATTTATCATGGGATCAATTCATGACTCCATCACGTGTATCAAAAATTGTTAATCGAGTATAAGTTATCAACAACAAAGTATATATTTCGACTATAAAATAAGATATCGACTTTAGTAGTCAAGTGCGTTAGGCCAAATTTTATAAAAGCCAAGAATAAATACTTGATTTCCCTCTATGAGGTGACATATAGCTACTATTCATAAAAGGAGGAAATTGAACTACATACTAAATTGATAATTCTATAGAAGGTGGAAATACGGGTACTGATGCATGGAGATTTACTTAACTATGCGTAAAAAGAATTGGACATATACCCCGACATGCTAAATTGGGGGCTCTGGTTTCCTCTAAACCCAAAATTTGTTGATACTTCGAGTTGGTTGGCTTGTATCCTAATCAAGTCAACCTGAATACCTACTTTACTTTGATGTCGTATATCACGACATCAAGGCTATCAAATATTGAAATGCCAATGGAGAAATTTAGAGCGATCACCGAGCTATCAAGGAATCCTCATATTTAATTCTACTTTATTACTCTAGAAAGTAAATATAAAGTCATCAGTGATCTGTTGGACGTTATAAAGTATGGAACCCACAATTATTCTTTGTAAGTGGCTGTTGGGAGAACAATAAGAAGATCTTTATGAAAAATAACCGAGCATATTACTGAGGGAGTGAAACACATGTAATTTCTCTTTGTTTTCGATTAAAA
Source organism: Limnanthes douglasii subsp. nivea (assembly GCA_036936605.1). Taxonomy (NCBI): domain Eukaryota; kingdom Viridiplantae; phylum Streptophyta; class Magnoliopsida; order Brassicales; family Limnanthaceae; genus Limnanthes; species Limnanthes douglasii. The sequence continues at coordinate 6,689,585 of JAUPFV010000002.1, read as the reverse complement.
CTTTAACTTATGTTATCCTTTAAAATTTGAAGCTTTTTATTAGCAACTATACCCAAATCACACCAGCAAAATCTAGCAACTGTTTAAGAGACTTTTAAAAAGCTGAATTAGTGGGTTGAGGATAAATGGTCGAATGGGTTTCATAATTACTTCATACCGAACAAACTGGTTCAGATTCACTTATGAAGAACTCAATTTGAAGCTTAATTTATCCTAGGATCAATTCATGACTCTACCACGTGCATAAGAAATCGTCAATCAAGTATAAGCTATCAACAAGAAAGTATATATTTCGACTTGAAATAGCACTCCAAGCCACAGGGTGAAGAAAGATGATGCTAGTGGTTTGAGCATAAAAAAGTAACCACTGTTGCCGCATAGGTCATATAATTAGTTGAGTCAGCAGAAGAATTTGTTGAGATTGTAGTGAGTTAAATATATAAAGAAACTCTGACCCTAAAAAATAAGAAAACCTCGTGCATGTCAAAGGGTCACACGAGGAAAAGACCAAGTAGTAAGGACAAAAAATAGAAAAAAAAATCGACGAAGAGGAGCTCGAAAATTGTCTGCGTTGCAGATCAAGCTGCAATAACTCTAATATTTTGAGGTTAGAATGGATGGGTTTTGCAAGGAAGTATACTACCATATATTTTGCAAACATAAAACCATATATTTCACAAAATACAACTAAATATTTTAAAAAAATGAATGTAAAAATATATAGGTTTCGAGATGTATGGGTTTCATAAGTAACAAATCTTGCAGACGCATATATTTAAACTAAGATTTAATTACTAAATTATTTATTGTAAGATGCAATTGGGTTAATAGTATCAGCAAAAGGAGAAAAAATTGTCAAATGTGTAGTTTTGGAAACAAGTGTTTTAGAATAAATATGATGCTAGTGGTTCGAGGATAAAAAGTAACTACAGCTGCCGCAGAGGTGAAGCAATTAGTTGAGCCAGCAAAAAAAAGCTGCTGAAATTGCAGTAAGACAAATATTTGAAGAACCTCTTACCCTGAAAAAGAAGAAAACTTCATGCACGTCAAAGGATCACACGAGGAAAAAACCAAGTAGTGAGGAGAAAAAGTAGTAGAAGAAAAAGAAGATGAAAAATACAAAAAAGAGCTTGGAAATGGTAAGCATCGCGGATCAAGTTGTAATTCTTCCAATGTTTGAGGTTAGAATGCATAGGTTTTGCAAGGAAGTATACTTCTATATATTTCGCAAACATAAAACCATACATTTCGCAAAATACAACCAAATATTTCACAAAATAAAATCAAATAGACAAACATATAGGTTTCTTGATGTATGGGTTTCATAAGTAACAAATCTTGCACACACAATTGGGTTAATAGTATCAATAAAATGAGAAATTTTTGTTAAATGTGTAGTTTTAATCCTAGTTATATATTTATGCAAAACTCTACTTTTAAGTACATATGGGGAGATCGTGGCTGCATCCACAATTTATTACATCGAATCTTTTTAAAAACTAACTGTTAAAAAACAAAGAGAGAAGTAGCCGCAAGAGGCGGCTAGAGTTTTGTGTTTATTAGAAAATGTTCCCTTTTGTATTGAACTGTTTTTTTTATATTGCAAACCCAAGTAAGGCTCTCAATATATAGAGAACTTAGAGGCCTATACAAGGAAACTTAATACACTGAATATTCCAACACCCCCCCCCCTCAATTTGTGTAGTGGGATCACCAATACCCAACTTGGATAAAACTGATTCGAATGTTCTTGCAGCAACCGCTTTTGTCAGGATGTCTGCCAGTTGGTCTTCGGATCTAACAAACAGAAGTTCGACTGTCCCATCTTCAATTTTTTCTTTTATGAAATGCCTATCTATTTCAACGTGCTTTTTCTATCGTGCTGTACCGGGTTCTCCGAAATCTTAATCGCAGCTCTATTATCGCACATTAACTGAGTTGGACACTTCAGGGGTGATCCGATTTCTTTCATTATTTTCTTTAACCAACGTATCTCGGTAATCCCCTTAACGATTCCTCTAAATTTTGATTCAGCACTTGACAGTGAAACTACTTTATGTTTCTTACTCCCCCAAGTCACCAAGTTACCTCCAAGAAGAGTAAAGTAGCCAGCAATCGCTTGTTGTTAGGATTCCCTCCCCAATCAGCATCTGTGAATACTTCAACATCAAAGTTTCCATGTTTCTTAAAAATTATACCTCTTCCAGGTGTGCCTTTGAGATATCGAATAATCCTGATTACTGCCTCCATGTGGTGTTCCTGAGGATGATGCATGAACTGGCTAACTACTCCCACCGCGTATGCAATGTCGGGTCGAGTGTGAGCCAGGTAAATCAATTTTCCCACCAACCTTTGGTACCTTTCTTTACTCGCTGGTCTGGCCCTTTCAATTATCTTTAGTTTGTGATTCACAACCATAGGAGTTTCATTTGGTTTGCAATCCACCATGCCAACTTCAGCTAATAAATCCAATATATATTTCCGTTGAGAGATATAAATCCCTCCTCTTGACCTAAGAACCTCGATTCCTAGGAAATACTTCAATCCCCCAAGGTCTTTCATTTCGAACTCCTTGAAGAGGTTTTTCCTAAGAGAGCTAATTTATTCTTCGTCATTCCCCGTTATAATCATATCGTCGACATATATTATAAGACAAGTGACTAATTCTCCTCTTTTTTTGTAAAACAAGGTATGATCCCCATTACTCTGTTTGTAGCTATACTGCTTCATTGCCATTGTAAATCTCCCAAACCAAGCACGAGGAGACTGTTTGAGCCCATATAATGCCTTTTTCAGTTTACATACCTCATTTTCTTAAAAACCATCAGAGAACCCTGGTGAGGGTTCCATATATACCTCTTCTTCCAAGTCTCCATGTAAGAAAGCATTATTTACATCAAATTGATTAAGAGGCCAATCTTTATTCGCGACTATTGAAAGTAAAACTCTGATAGTGTCAATCTTTGCAACCGGAGAGAACGTTTCAGAGTAGTCTATACCATATGTTTGTGTATATCCTTTGGCAACCAATCTTGCCTTGTGTCGCTCAATGGTGCCATCGGATTTATATTTTATATTAAACACCCACCTACACCCGACTGCTTTCTTCCCTTGTGGTAACACACAATTCTCCCATGTATCATTCCTTTTTAGAGCTTCCATTTCGGTATTCATTGCCTCATGTCATTCAGTCATCTTCTTAGCTTCTTAAGCCGTTTTAGGGATTTGTTCAGAGAGAATAATAGTTGAAAACGCCTTTGCAATCTTCTTCATTCATTTCATGTCCGTTTTTACCGAATATATAGAAGCACGAGGAACGTGTTCCGGTGAATATCGGTCAGGAGGAACCCCTCTATTTTTTCTTGGGGGAAGAACCAGAGTTTGAGTCTCAACAAATGAAATTCTTGAAATGTCATGGTCAGTAGAATTTTGTGAGTTATGACATTGTAAATTGTTTACCTCTTGATGGACATTTTCTTCGGCTGATTCGCTGGTAGTATCCATAACATTTATTTCTTGTTGGACATTGTCTTTGGGAGAATCATTGGTGGTAAGAACTGCCTCGTCAGTCTCCTTTATGTTGGAAGAGGCGTGTTCGGTGGCGCCATCTACCGACTATGTTAGCACATCCTCAAAGTAACTTTCATATAGCAACCAGTCGAGTGATTCACTTACTTTCTCCCCCTGAGCACGAGATTGGTGATCAAAAAAATAATCGGATTCTAAGAAGTCACAGTCCATGGTGACATGGATTCGACGAGTAACCAGATTATAACACTGATAGCCCATTTGATAGACACCATACCCAATGAATACACACTTTTCAGCACACGGATTAAGTTTGTTCCGACTAGTTTTAGGGATATGAACAAACATCGAACAACCAAAGATACGAGGTGGTAAGGTCGTAACAGATGGAATTGTAACGCGGGTGGCAAGCACTTGTAATTGAGTTTTATTTCCTAGACATCGGGTTGGTAGACGATTTGCAAGATACGTGGCTGTAGCAAGAGCTTGTGGCCAAAGAGAATGAGGAACTCTAGATTCAATCATAATAGCACTAGTTTTTCAAGTAAAGTACGATTTTTTCGTTCTAAAGTACCGTTTTGTTGAGGTGTGTTTGGACAACTGGTTTGATGGATAAGACCATTTGTTTTGAAAAAATTATGCATTGTTTGGTTGACAAACTTTGTTCCATTATCAGAACGAAGAATCTGTATTTTTTTCTCAAATTGAGTCAAAATCATTTTGTAAAAACAAACAAATATTTCGGGTACTTACGATTTATGTTTCATGAAGTATATCCAAGTCATTCTTGAGAAATCATCCACAAATAAAACAAAGTATCTGATATGATTGTTAGTGGAATTTGGTGTTGGACCCTAAACATCAGAATGGATTAGCGAAAAATCATAATCAACTCTAGTATTACTTTGATTAAATGAGACCCTACGATTTTTTTCAAGAATGCAGGTTTCACATTTCTCATGAATAGAATTATTCAAAAAGACTAGGAAACAAACTTTTAAGATAGCTAAAAGAAGGATGACCAAGTCGCTGGTGCCATAACCAAAGTTGTCTTTCGGTTGTGCCGTGAGCAAGCATGGCATGTCCCTTATGAACTACCTCATCAACATAATAGAGACCTCTTTGTTCAGTACCATGCCCAATGATCTCTTTCGTACGAATGTCCTGTAAAATGAAAAAAAAAACGGATACATAAGAACCATACAATCGAGTTCTTTTGTCACTTGACTAACAGATAATAACTTTAAGGATAGTGAAGAAATGTATAGGCAGTTTTTAATTTCCATTTTTTCCGAAAAAATAATTGAGCCTCTCCCTTTGACTTCACAAATTTCTCCACTAGCAGTCTCAATATGGGACTTCTTTGGAGATGACATGTCACCAAAGTCTTTAGGATCATAAGACATGGTGTCCGTAGCCCCGCAATCAAAGATCCAATTGATTGATTTCTCAAACCCTTTACCTCCAAGTTTTGCATAGGAGTTTGCCGCCCTTCCTCCAAAACCAGTGCCACTTCATTGCTCATTTTTAGTCGGATCTTCACCGCCACTTATAGACGAAGCCCGTTTGACATTAGATTTGAAATGCTGGTTATTTTTCTCCTTATGACCGTCCTCCCACCATTCTGGATAGCCAGCCAGCTGGAAACATGTCTCTTTAGTGTGTTTATTCATCCCACAATGAGTGCAATACAACTTGGATTTATCTTCTTTCTCTTTGGATCAGGATTTAAACCTCTGTGCAGAATCTTTAGCAGCCAAACCCATTCCAATTTCAGTCGAGTCACTATCATAAGAACTTGATTTTAGTATATTAAGCCTGGCCAATTCTCTTCGTATTGTAGCATATGTTGTTTCTACGGAAGGAAGAGGATCCTTTTTCAGGATATCTCTCTTGATTGGTTCCAGCTGGTCTTTAATCACCATTAGTAATTGATAGAGTCTTTGTTATTGAGTCTTCTTATTGTAGATCTGAATGTCTTCTGGGTCTTTCATAGGGTTCGGATCTCGCCTATTTATAGACATGCAGATGTTCTGCAGTTTGTTCGACAAGTCTTCTAGTGTATCGGACCCTTGCTTTAATGAATTAGCCATCTTATGAAGGTCAAACACCTGTAACGAATCTGTACCAGAACCGTATGTGGTGGCTAACCCATCCCAGAGGGCTTTTACAGTGGGATATTGCGAGACATTATTCACCAAGATGGATTCTGGATAATCCATCTGAAAACACATTGATCATCTTGTTCCCACCTTGTATATGTGTTGTCAGTTTTGGATGGAGGTGTTGGCTCCCCTGTAATGTGAGAACCTCTTCCCCTTTCCCCAATTGCTTTCTTCATCAGGTTTGCCCATAGGGCATAGTTGTCACCACCAAGTTTAATCCCTAGGGATAAATTCTCGGGGTTAGTTGTTTGTTGTAGTGTTCCGAGACCATTTCTCAGAATGGCAGCAATCTGCATTGTAAATTCATCAGGGATTTAACTGACCACAACTTCATTGCCAGCCATATTTGTTGAGGATGTTCAGAATCACACGTGCTCTGATACTATGTTAAAAAACAAAGAGAGAAGTAGCCGCAGGAGGCGGCTAGGGTTTTGTGTTTATTAGAAAATGTTCCCTTTTGTATTGAGCTGTTTTTTTATATTGCAAACCCAAGTAAGGCTCTTAATATATAGAGAACTTAGAGGCCTATACAAGGAAACTTAATACACTGAATATTCTAATACTAACAAATATGATTGGAAATATACAATCATAGAAAAACTAATGAACTCAGTGAGAAAATATTTCAATATCACACCTAAAAAATGGTTGGTTATGTACCAATGTTTATTGTTAGTATACTACAAAAACTAAGAATATTTTTTAGCTAATTCAAAATAATGCGTAACAACACTATTTCTTTAACGTGCAAACCATTTCTCATGGAACATAATCATTGGCATATGGTGAACATACGCATCGAATACGATACCATGATGCTTCAAATGATATTATAAAAATATGTATTTATAAATTTTTGAATAGAACAATTGTGTATAAATTATATTTTAACAACTAATACGGTAAATACGTTAAACATTTTCAAAGGTTAATAAAATTAAATTTCACAAGTTTTGTAATAAATGAATGTTTTTGTTAAAGATATGTCACTTAGTGGTGCCGAAAGAATGGCATTTAAAAATAAAAAATGATCATTAGAAGGTGACCTTGTGATATAAGAATTAGAATTATATAACCTCGTAGTATTTGAAGAACAAATAGAAGGGGAATAACCGTCTTATGACATGAAAAGTCCACAAGGGAAATGACAAGAATAATGGAAATTACATGACCCAACAACATTAGAAGGACAAAAGGAAGATAAATTTCTAGAATATTACATAACATGTCCACAACGAGAAGATATTACCCGAGGATATTTGCAAGACAACCAGAAGATGAATCTTCATCATAACGCTAACTTTTTTATCGTAATTTATGGAACTTGCAATTTCACAATAATTCTTTGTAATATTTCCCATTAATTGTAATCTTTCGCATTGAACCATCATAATATATTGCAATGAATCGTTGTAAATATTTTGCAATGAGAAATTATAATATTTGGAAAGTATTAGTGCTTTATTATTTTGCAAAACATGGATACGTTCAAGAACTATAGGTAGAAAATGTTTACATTTCAAATATACATATACTCTCAATTTTGTAATAACCAAGATGTTGAAAAAGGCAGTAATAACTATTTTAAAAGACATCAGAAGCAAATACAATACTTTAAGAACATAAAGTGAAAAACACAAGTATGAGATACGAATATTGCTAAACTTTAGGAAGAGTTGTATTTATAAGAAATATATTTTTTTGGGGCAAAAAATGTTCACATTCGTTTGTTCAGTGAGCTTATCCTCCACCACTTCTAGTATATATTTTTAGTGGAATCAGTCATACGTATATCAGACACATCATGCACACCTCTTGCATGGCATTGTGCAGGTGATAAAAAACCTACAAAACTTGGAACCAGTTTCTAATATTCAAGTCTGATATAGAAATTTTCATGAACTCGTGTGGACATCATCACACATGAACAACAAGTATGATCATATTGTACATGTAGTATACTATGTATAAAACTTCATAAAAACCCAGTAGTTTCATCCGCACTTATTTTCTTCACAGTGGCAAAGGCTTTCAACAAATGCTTATCTTCTTGCATAGTCCATTTCATATCAAATAAATTATAACTTTGATACGTTATGATATTTAATAGATGAGGATATAATATATGTATTTTTGATATTTTTCATAATTGGTGAGATATTATACTTTGCGCGATATTATAGTTGGCCAGATATTACTCATAGATATAGGATTGTTTCCATAATCTGAACCATGTTATATATTTTCTAATATGTGTTTTCATTTTCTTTTATATTGTTATTTCCATTGAGAGAAGAAATTTGTTGCCTTCGGACGATCAATTTTCTAACAAGAATAAAATTAGCAAGTTTCACATGTATGATCATATATTTCGCAAGTGCAATATATTATATCTTGCAAATATTAAATTAAGTTTTAGTATTATTATCTCGCATGTCCATGTTTTATAGGCCATATATTTTTTGAAACTAAAAAATACCATCGGTATCCGAGTTGGAGGGAGATCCAACTTTATTGTAATTGTTTCAGTACTCAACTCATGAGTTAAAGTAATTGTATCTTGGAGTACATGAGAGTATCCTATGACTCGATCTGGACTAGTGTTATGTACCAGTTCCAATTATACGGAAGTACTAGCTTCTTTTCTCCTTAGATTTCATTTGCTTAACCTGTCTGGTACGCGATTTATGGACCTCATCCATAATCATATACATATATATATATATATATATATATATATATATATATATATATATATGCTTTAAAACAAAAACAAAAATTAAAATTTAAAAAAAATATATCATTTCGCATATACCATTTCTTATTTGTTTTGCGCACAACAAGTTTTGTATATAATTTATATAAGGTTTTGTACATATATTACAATAGATTAAGTAATTATTGTCGTAAATTTTGTATATTTCTAACCTAGGTTTGAAAACAATAAGAACAAACATCTGAAATCAACATTTTACATAAATCTTGCTACTATGATACGAAAACAATATATGGATCCTAAGGAAACCAATCGATCGATGGTTGGAGTGGCCGATAATAATCTGCCAGTGTTTTAGCAAAACATTTAATTTTTTTGGTCATCGATGTGACAAAATAAGTACGTCAAACTTCCCATATTCAATTTCTCGTTTGTTTTGCATAAATCATATTACATGTCTCATATATTATATATAATATTATGTACGTATATTATATTATATTTCATAAGCATTGTCAATTTTTTTTTGTAATCTTGGCCTAGGTTAAAAAATAATAAGAACAAACATTTAAAGTAAACATTTCACGTAATTTTTTTTATCACGACACGAGGATAACATATGGGTCATAACAAAACCAGTAGATTGATGGTTGGAATGGAAAAAAAATAATTGTCTATGTTTTGACGAAATAGTTAGTTTTACTCATTAACGATGTGCAAAATAAGTAAGTTAAATTTTCCATATACAATTTCTCAGTTATATCCCATTAACCATATTACACATTCTATGTATAATTTATATAAGGTTTCGCACGTATATTACAATATATTTCGAAAACGTTATCGTAGATTTTTGTATTCTTGATCCATGTTGGAAAATGATAAGGAAAACATCTAAAGTCAATACTTCATGCAAATCATGCTACCACAATAGGAAAACAACATATGGGTCTTAACGAATCCAATATACAAGTGGTTGGAATGACAATATTTTGGTGAAATAGTTAGTTTTATTCATCATCGATGTGGTAAAATAAGAATGACAATTCATCATTTAATTTTTCGAACTATGGTATGAAATTCGCCATTTGTCGGGTGATTTTGGATTCAAATTCAACATAATTCCATGCAATATGGTGAAAAAATGTATGAAATTCGTTAGGATCCGACAAATTCCAAAGCTATATGCAATATATATATATATGATAATTTCAGAGGATATGTGTTGTTTAAGTTTCACAATTTGAATAATACCTATTTTCTTAGTTCAACAATCATAATTTTGCAGACCATGTGTTACCAATTCAAATACCCTATCGAGTTTCACACCTAAAATACTTTAAGTTTAATTATAAGGTGCTTCTTAATGTATAGATGTTAAATTTCACAAATAATAACATCTTATTCTACGTCATTGGCATGATGAAGATTACTATGAAGATCCATATTTTTTGTTTCGTTTACGCTCTCATTCAATGGTTGATATCAGCTCGTATAAAAATATGATACTCGATTCTACGGAACAATGATAATCAAGTTTATAAACTACATAGCGAGAATGTTATAAAAATTAAGTATTTTATGTCTTAATTAGAGAGAAAGTTAAAAGAAATGGATTTGTTGAAAACAGGTAGAACGGTCGAAAAAAGAAGCCAACACCATCAACCCTAACACCTACAACACAGTTAATGAAAAAAAAATTAAAGGTGAGGTAAATAATGAAACATTAAGTTGAAGGTACGAAACCAAAGCGAAATGAAATCATCTCACCGTCTTATTAAGAAATCAGATGGGTGAATTTATTTTTCAAAAACAAAACTCAAAATCTTATAAAACAAGGCATTAAACAGCATATCGTCCACCGACTATCGCGTTTGATGGCAGATAGTCTCTTGACTTCTAAATGCCCATTGACAGTCTCTGGACTATCGTGTTTGGATAAAGTTAGTCCACCAGATCCTTTGATCCATGAGAGGTTGCCACCTGTCTACATAGTCTCCGGATTTTTGTATTCCTACTAGTCTTTTGAGTTTAGATCAAACCCCAAATTGTAGAATATTAAAAATCTGGGGACTATAGAGACAGGTGACAATCTCTCATGGATCAAAAGATCTGGTAGTCTAATTTTATCCAAACGCGATAGTCCCGAAACTATCAGCGGACATTTGAAAGCTAAAAAACTATCTGTCATCAAACACGATAGCCGATAGCCGATAGACGATAAGTTAATAGATGTAACTATAATAAAAAATTATATTTATTAAAATTTATTTTATATCATGATTTGTAGTCAAATGATATTTTGTTTATAACTATTTATAGTAAATAAACATTAATAGAATTACCAATAATAATAGAAGCACCAGAACAATCGGAGACACAACTAAAACCCTTAAAAACCCTTTCGCAAGCAAAAGATCAAACTTCAAAGAAAAAAAACCATTTCCAACACTCCGATTCCCGATCGAAATCACCATGAGAAGAGTCGCCGGAATCGCCGCCCTCACTCGATCCATCTCCGCCGTAACCGCCGCTCAAAATCGAGTGGTTCACGCGGCGGCGCTGACTACATCTTCAAACTCCAACCCGAACGTTTTTTCTCAGCGACTCAGCGATCATTTGGGGCTATCGAAACCCTGCATCGCTCCCGGTGTGGCCGGTCCCACTCCTATGTTCTTCTCAACCGCGGGATCCGTGACTCACGCGAAAGAGCCACCTCCTGCGGAGAAGTTCTGCCCCAAAGATGTCACGTTGTATCAGTACCAGGCTTGTCCTTTCTGCAACAAGGTTAAAGGTGATTTCGTATATACGTAAACTAGCTTATCTTCGATTTTGCGATGTGATGGCTTCGTAAGTATGTAATAGTATTCAGTCTTACTAGTCCAGTAGTGATTCGATTCTGTACAGTGTATACACATTCATATAGCGTATCATGTGAGTTTCTATTATCAACAGTTCGATTGGATTGGTTTAGAGGAATGAGTTCTTAGTTTGATTTGAGCATTTGGATGAAATTGAATGAGAGTTCTATGGAGAAATGGATCATTCTGAGTTAATCCTTGAGATTTGTTTGGACTTTAGAGATATACACTTGTATAGAGAAAGTTTCAGATTAAGCATTGTTAGAATACAGAACTATTTAGAAAGCGGCGCATAGTTCGGATTTGCTAATCGTTGTGGTTTTAGGAGTATGCTTGGGTGTAGACTAGTGTTTAGGCTTTTTAGTTTATGGCAAACAAGTAGTCTTTTTGGGGCTACATTGTGTTAGGTTTCTCAGTTCGGTTATTTCTAGTTTTTAGTTTCTATGGTGTCCGTTCGACTTACAATCATATTTTACTTGAATTTTTGTTATTTGCTTTCTGTATGAACAGCATTTCTGGATTTTAACAAAATACCGTACAAAGTTGTGGAAGTGAACCCTATGAACAAAAAGGAGATCAAGTGGTCTGAGTATAAAAAGGTGCCGATACTGACTGTAGATGGTGAACACATGGTTAATTCATCAGATATAATGGTTAAGCTGTTTCAAAGGATTCATCCGGAGATAACTATTTCTGACACAGATGAAGAGAGTAAATGGCGCAAGTACGGTGCCTTCTGATTTTTATTTTTCTTCTAGAAAATTGCTCTTTATGCAGAATTGAAGCACATACACTTAGTCAGGGCTATGTTACTGGATGACACGTTCTTGAGATATAAAAATCGTGCAAGTAGTTTTTGGTTTAATGAGATCTATGGCCTTTGTGCAGGTGGGTGGATAATCACTTGGTACATGTTTTGTCCCCAAACATATATCGGAGTCCTTCGGAGGCTCTTGAGTCATTTGACTACATAACTACTCAGGGTGTGCAAACAGACTTATTTCATTTTGCTCATTAGTCTCTTGTTATTCCACGAATTGTTATTCTGAGCATTTGCTTGAAAACATTGCAGGGAAATTTAGTTTTTTTGAGAGACTTGTAGCAAAATACGGCGGAGCCGCGGCTATGTACTTTGTGTCAAAGAAACTAAAGAAGATACACAACATCACTGACGAACGTGCGGCCTTGTATGAGGCTGCAGAAACATGGGTCAATGCACTTCAAGGCCGTAATTATCTTGGTATGTTTAACTTCTACATAATTCTTTTCATATTGGTTGAGACCTAAGAGCATCCCAACAGCTAGTGTATAATCAAGTTCTAGCTAAAGTACATATAGTTTGGTATGAAGAAGATTACCATACCAAAAGACTAGATTATCCCTTCATCTACATTATTTTGAAATAAAGAGTCTGCGGAAAACTCAGAGGCTAAAAAATGGACTACCAATATTCCTTCCTATTTGAATCTACAAACCGAAAAGAGTATACATCGTGGATGCTTAAGCAAATGTTTGATATTGATCCACTAACTTCCATGTTACATTTCGACAGGTGGCTCGGAACCTAATTTAGCTGATCTTGCTGTTTTCGGTGTCCTGAGGCCTATCCGTCACCTTCAATCTGGTAAAGATATGGTACAGCATACACATGTTGGTGAATGGTACAACCGGATGGAAATCGCAGTTGGAGAGTCTTCCAGAATCAACGAGTAAAAGTTAAAAAAGTAGTCATTTTGGTATAAGTTGCTATAAATTCCAAAGGTTAATTTGTTTTATCTGCTTAGGAGAAGGCTTAGAACTTCAAGCTTAGAACGACAATAAAGCATTGACATTCCTTCCGTGCAACTTCTGAATCCTTCGGCTTAGCATGAAAATTTCTTTATATTTTCAATTTATGAAAGCTTATGTGCAATTTTTATCCCTTCTTGCTTACATTTCCGCTCCTTGATCGTTATGAGATCATTGTAATCAATCAAAGTTTATGGGGAAAGCATTGGTATCAAGGAACCCGGATACAGACCAATTTTACGTCCGAACTAAAAAATGTTTGATCTGAAATGGAGTTCAGGTTTGGATATACCTTACTACGAGGGAACTAGTATCTGGGCATAGTTGTTAAAAGTGCCGTAGGTGCCTTGCACTATTGCTATGCTACCAAGAATGGTACCATAAACTTTACAACGTTCAACATCTTATAATTATGGGTTGCAATTAGGTCATATTTAATTAACTTTCTCTCTTTAAATAACGAATATGAGTTGAAAATCGATTTTTTTTGCCGGTATTCATATACTACCGTATAAATTAAGACTACTAAACAAAACCATAGAAATTTGTTCCACCATAAATAGAATTAAGACTTTACTAAACAAAACCATAGAAATTTGTTCCACCATAAATAGACATGGTACTGGCTAGGGCGTCATCAGTCCGGGACCGCTAACTTTCGGTTCTATAATTTGGAAATAATTTGGAAACGGACTGAACGGTTAAGTTTTCGGATCGGTCTCGGTTCTATAATTTGAAAACGGACCGGTCTGATTCGGTTCCGATTCGTTTCGAGTTTGATTCGGTTTTGGTTCGGTCCGTTCCGTTTTTCGATCCAGTTTTGGTTGGGTCGGTTATCCGTCCGGTTTTGGTCCTGTTCATTTAATAAAGGGAACAAAATGGGTCTAAAATTTGTTTTAATTACCGTGTCGTACATCCATAGATCCGGTCTATTTAAAAAAATGACTCAATTACCCTAAAAATAAAACAATTACATCTCCAAATCAAAACATTTGGTCTTAATTTTAAAATTAGTTCGGTCTCCTCAAACTCTTTTTGTCGTACTGTAAAATTTATAAGGATAAAATTATATTTAAAAATTAAATTTGGACAAATATTTAAAAATTAAATTTGTATTAATAGGTAAATAAAATTATATTTTGGTAGATATAGGTAAAGCCTATTTGAGATCGGACTTATTGATAAATTGGATAAATTATATAACCAAATTGGTATAAACCCCTTAAAAAAATAGCATTATAATTTAATTTTTTATTTTTTAAAATAAATAAATAATATAAAAAATGAAATTTAAAAGTTAATTTTTATTTTTTATTAAAAAATAGTAATTGAATGTATAAAAAATATATATAATAAGAAATTGATTGGTTGTAACGCTTTTATTAATTGGATTTTTTATCTATTTTATCGGTTTTTTATCGGTTTGATTCTAACCGATTTTTAGTTCCGATTTTTTTATCGATTTTGATTTTTAAAATCCAATCACGAACGGAATTGTTAAGCTTCGATCCGATTCTTATCGATTCTCGATTTTCCGGAACCGTTAACCGTCCTAGAACTGACCAACGAACAAAGTATATCTGAATAGATTTGTTGATTCCAAAATTATTCTGTAATTAAATTTATCTAAAAATAATCTATATTTACTTGATATTGTTTTTTTTTTCAGTTTCTATGAATTGTATTGATACGAAATTACACAGCCAAATTCTTCATCTGAAGATTTATGGATATGGAGTAAAAACCAAAACCCATACTTCCAAAAAGTACTGTGTGTTTCCAAACCTATAAAAAGTTAGGAATAAGACAAAAATAGTGTGGACATGTCTGAAAATAAAATAGATAGAACCTAATTTTATAACTGAGTTAGAAGCTGGTTAAAGTAAACCCCTTATCTTTACTTTTAAACATAATTTATCCAAACAGTGTAATTTATTTTTCTTTTGACTCTGACATAACTTACCAAACGTATCATCTTTTTTACAGTTAAAAGGATAGTAAAAGTAGTACATGACAGTGAAACTTTGTCTTCCCCATATATGATACAAAAGCAGAACAGAACCAAATCCCAAAAGTAAGCATCGTTACTAGTTTTAGGTTAAATGTTGATCCTTTTAAACAGCTACTACTATGACACTGCTAACCTAAGTAGCTGATGCTCATCTATGTAGTAAAAAGTAAAACAAAAGTGTATAAAATTAATTACTACTCCAATAATAATTATTGGATGGGATTGTACAAAGTAGAGAGTACCATAAAACTTTTCCAAAACTAGGCCTTTTTCTTTTTTCTTTTGTCAGAGGATCGTATTTTCCTTAATTTTCCTTAGACCAGCCTGAGTGTAGGGTTTTTTTTTACGAATAGTGGGCATTTTCTTATCGGGTAGTACATTATTCATCGGGTAGTACATTATTCATAGGCGAGTTAAAAGATGAATCCGATTGCAAAAGATGAATTGGGGTTCATTTTTACGGTTACAAACGACAGGCTGTCATACGATAAAGTGTATGGGCTATTTTTTTTTATAAAAATCATTTTATAAAAATATTGGTTGCTAACAAAATTTAAAATATATATTTATATTTACCATTAGAGACGGATTTGTTTGATACGATGTAATTTAGTAAGTTAAAATAATAATTTTATTATAATTTATATAAATAGAGACTTTGTTTGTTTAGTTTGGATAGCTAAATTTTTTAAGTTTTTTTTTTATCCAGTTTTTTTAAAATAATTTTTGGGATATTTTAATAAGTACAAAAAATAAAAAATATTATACCATGTTTTATAAATTTTTTAGATCTATAAATAGAGATTTGGTCTGTTTGATTGGGATACCAAAAATTTATAAGTTTTTTTTATAGTATTTGCGAAACAATGTTCAAAATATTTTACTATTATATTATTAATTATTTTAATTTTATAATTTATATTTTTTTATAGTATTTGCGCTCGCATATAAGTTTTTTTTGTTAGCAACAAAACTTTCTCTGAATACCTTCTATGAATCGGATAAGTTATGTATGGACCATTTAGATAGAATATGCGGAAAAATGAAATATGCGGTTGCAGATTTTTCAGAATTATTTAAAAATTATACTAATGCGTCATGTTTTTTAAGATGAAATATGGATGTTACTAAGAACAATTTTTTTATTTAAATTTAAAGAAAATTAAAGGAGAAGGAGAGGAGGTGGATTTGGTGTCACAGGTCTGGTACAAAAGCATTAAATAAAAATTTATAGTAATATAATAATGGGAAGAAGTGGACGTGTCTCTGTTTCAGTTTCACCATCTCCAACATGGAGCCTCGTGACAGAGATATGGTTTTGTAATTTGTAATGATGATGGAAAAAAGTCCTAGTATACAACTCAGACCAGACCAGGTCTATGGACACTCCAGATCTCATCTCATCTCTGTGTGGTTCATCATTCATTAACAACGGACGGACGAACCACTGTGGTGTGGGTCCTTCTTTTTATCTTACGTGGCAATCATCCTACCCCTCTAAATAATTCACCCACTTTTCTTTTATTTACTGTACAGCTATAAAAAGAAAATTAAAGAATACTTACATTAAATTGTGTCTAAATTTGCAAATCTTAATTTCAAATAAATCTATAGTTTTATATTGTATTTTTTTTCTTCCTATTATTCTATTATTTCGACAGTAATTTTTGGATAGCATATTCACGGAGGACTGTGTTTTTTATCCTACAAAAACAAAAATCAAACATCTAACAAACTACAGGAATCATCGTTGTCGGCTCATCAACACAGATTCATAACAATCAGACTTATGATATAGATAACGAGGTACAAACAAATATAAGATATATATAAATAAGTAATACATTTTCTATTTGTTTTTAATCTTAGAATTAGAGGGATTAGCCCTTAAGAGTTATTTAGGGTTTACAAACCCTACAACGAATATATATATTAACTATTGGTATCAATTCCATTTGATCTACTCTATGTTTTGGAGATAAAAACCTTTAAATTCAATATCTCAAAACTCAATTGTAAAATTGATTCATTTTATGAGAAAAAAATCCTAAATTGATTTGACCTAGCTATATGGGTATAGAATATAATATGCATATTTAGGATTGATTGGCGTAAACGAGAGCAAATAATTCATTATTTGTTATGCGTGTATACAATTCCAGGTCCGATTTTTGAATCGAGATTAAAACCATAATTCATACCAATTTAGTGTTTTGGGTTTTCAGAATCAGAAGTTCGTCATGATAAAAGGGTTCATCGGTGGAACAAACTACTTCACATGACCGGTTCTCTATATCATGCATTACTTCGCTGGGATAAACTGATTATTTACCACATAAAACTGTATAAAATTGTTATAGTTGGGAATTTTATCGCGACCACACCTGTTATGGTCGTGACGACATGAAGTACCATGCCAGAATCCAGTATATGTAAACCAAACGTCGATGTATCACGTCGGGTCTTAGTACCATGTGGACCGTTATTTGGATTCAAGCATTGGTTCAAGTTATATTCTTTATTGTCAGGGTTACAGAAAAGGGTTTCCTTTCTGATTCCTGAGATCTTGGCAGCCGAGTAACCACGCGTGTTCGGTCTGCACAAAATGGAGAAGTATGATAAAATCAGTGCTCCAAAGCACTATAGTGAACAATCTGGGAACGTCATGCAGATCTTCTAGGATGATGATCAAATTTTATGTCGAGTGTTCTCAATTACATTTGAAAGTAATGTCATGACATGGTCCAACTAGTTTGCTCTGAGGTCTATTAGCAACTTTTTTATATTGTGGACCCTCTTCAGGTAGTAGTTTGTTGGAATCAATGTGACAAAGGGTCATAATGACCATATTATATGTTGTAAGCATGTGAACGATGAAATAGCTGAGAGATTGTACTCAAAACTTTACAAACCAAGAAAAAATTCCGATCATGCAGCGAGGATGTGGCTTGTGCTGCAATTAGACAATAATTTATCCTGAGAACGTTGGCTAAAGATCTTATGAAGAAAATGGCTCTTACATTTAAGGATTTGCTGTCGCAAGTAGAATTACAAAAAAGAATCGAGGAGACTATGTATTTTCAGTTGATTCCAAATGACTAGCCTCAGTAAAGTTACCATCTTTCGTCTCTGATTCCAATTTTCATTTCAGCCATGTATCCACTCCCCATGCCTCCTGTAGTACCACGATCTTCCCATGTTTGGTTATTTTTTATTTGATTCAATTGTTTATTTGATACACATATAAGTTTGTTCCATTGAAACTCCTTAGAATATCAACAAACCAATTCAAAATTTAAGAATTTTCAATCACTAACTGTATGTATTTTATAATTCATATAAAAAACATGTTCATACTTGCATGTTTAGATTGGTATATGATAAGGAGAATAAATGTATAAGGGCCAAAGTGCATAGAAATAAATGTATAAGGGCCAAAGTGCATAGAAATAAATGTATAAGGGCCAAAGTGCATAGAAATAAATGTATAAGGGCCAAAGTGCAAAGAAATAAATGTATAAGGGCCGAAATGTATAGAATTAGGCGTATATGGGTCAAAGCGCATTAATTGTAAAGATGTAGCCCGAATAGGAAAGAGTTTTAGAGTAGGGACCAAAAGATGTAATTAACCCGAATTAAAGCGTGTGGGGTCCACAATTGTACTATAAAAGGACCTCACACGCTTCACGAATTTCGAGATGAATAGTACAATTTCTCTCTCTATAGAACTCTGCAGTTTCTCTCTCTAGATTTAACACTCCACCTTGCTTCTGTTATCTAATCCTCTACGAACAAATCCTCTCATAACGAAATCGCCCCTGGACTATTTCTTAACTCTTCAGTGGCGCCGTCTGTGGGAATCGAGGATCGTTCCGACGATCATCACTCCCTAGAAATAGTTCTTGTTCCGAGGAGAACCATGGAAGGTCGGGGGGACGATCTAGTTGATCCCTGCGAAGAAAACATGGAAGGGGATGACTTTCGAAATGACTTAGAGTCCGAAGGAGAGGGAGGTCGGCGAGTTGAAAATGCTCTTGACGACTCCGCTCTTTTGGCTCAGAGGAATGAACTGTTGCTGGAAATTGAGAAGTTGAAGGCGGAGAAAGAAGCCGCCCAAAGAAACATTCGATCTGAGATAAGGAGAGAGCCCGTCGAGCAACGGGAGGAACGGGACGTTGAAACTCGTCCCAAGAAAAGGGATGATAGGTCCCGGAGGCGTGAGCGACGATCCCCAAGGAGGAAAGACAAGTACCGTTCGGACTCAGCTTCTTCGAGCGGCTATTCGCGGTATAGCACTTCTGAATCTTCTCCTCGAAGATGCCACCGGAAGAAAAAGCGTGGTCGAAGGCAAAATGAAGCCCGGAGGGGAAGGAGCTCGGAGAGGAAATCCTCGCGGGAGAAGAGTCGCCACGACCGAGCAGATGATCGCTCTAATGAACAAGTGAAGTGCCCAGGGAAAGATAATGTAGGTCCTCGGAATTCAGAATGGCAGCAACAATACACTTTGCCCTCCGAGGAGGGCTTGTACTTCTCAAACAATGATAATCTGAGGTCCAATGTTTATCGAACAGGGCACAATTGGAGAGCTTCTCCTTTGTCTTCGGAGATTTTAGTAGGGAATCTCCCAAAGCATTTTGACATTTCGAAGCTTGAAAAATTCGACGGAACTCAAGATCCGGATAATCATATCGAGCAATTTAAGAATTTCATGATAAACTTTGACGACGATGATAAGCTCCTGTGCAGAGCATTCTCTCAGACTTTTAAGGGAGTGGCGTCCAAGTGGTACAACAGGTTACCTCAGGGGTCCATTAAGAACTTTGACATGTTCTGGAACATTTTTAGACAGCACTTCGTGGGAAGCAAGAAGTTTCGGGCCAACGGGGATACCATAATATACTGTCGACAAAAAGTAGGGGAGAGCCTCAAGAACTACACCAACCGCTTTGTTAAAACCAAAACAGATATGGAGTACTGTAAGGACTCAGTGGCGCTTGCAGCGTTCAGGATGGGACTGCTCCCCGGGTTATTAAAGGACACGGTGGCAGAAAGTCAGGCGATGACCTTCGGAGCATTACTAGATCAGGTTGAGAAGAGAATTTTGGTGGAAGAAACCCAAGCCTCCGAGAAAGGCTCTGGAGAACAGTTAGACCACAATCAGTTTCAAAGGGCTGAGTCAAGTTCTCAGGGCCCTCGATCTACCGTTCAAACTAAAAGCGCGGGTCAGTATCCTCCAAGGCAGAAATCGAACCCTCAATACTATGGCAATCAATTTAACCACAATCAAGGGGGAAGATACATGTCAAACAAATGGACTCGACCCGATTACTATGCGGAATTGACAGAAAGTGTCGCCACGATATTTGATAAAGCCAAGTCCACGGTCAATTTCAGAAAACCATTTCCCATACAAACTCCGAGGGAGAGTAGAAGCGTCAGCAAGTATTGCAAATATCATGAAGATATTGGGCACGACACCAAAGATTGTATAGCCCTTAAGAAGGAGGTGCAATCTCTCATCGAAAACGGGATGCTGCTAGAGTATGTCAAAAAGCACTCCCAGAAGAATATCGCGGTAAAAGCTGTCTCAAAGAATACTGACACGACCATGGTTATTTCCGAAGGGGTTGACAATTTTGACATCGAGCAAGAGTATTTGGACCCAAAAGCTGGGAGGAACAATGTGAATTTGATCGAAGAAGAAATCCCAAGGGGGAAAGTGGATAGTCTGTGTGCATTTTTTGAATCCTTAGCAATCTTTGGCGGAGACACTATTGCAGGAAATTCGAACAGCTCACGCAAAAGGCACATGGTGAATTTGACCACCCAAATCGAAGCTGGAGTCTCCGCACAAATGCACCGGTCGCCTTCGCCTATTATTTGTTTTGATGATGATGATATGCGTAATATTGCAGGCCCCCATGAGGACGCTGTAGTGATCGCGGCGGGCATTGCGGGGGATCAGATTCAAAAGATACTTATCGACACAGGAAGCTCTGCGAACATTTTGTTTATGAACACTTATCGCCGCATTTCTGACCCACCGGTTATCCGAAAATCCGACAGAACGATAGTAGGTTTTACTGGAGCCACCGCGGTTGTCGTGGGAGAATTTCAATGTATGGTAGAGTTGGGGCGTGGACCATTCAAAAAAGAAGTGGAGGTACTTTTCATTGTAGTCGACGCTCCCACTTCTTATAATGCCATTCTAGGACGATCTTGGTTGTCACGGATGCACGGCGTCATCTCCACGGTACATCAGTGTCTGAAATATGTTATCGGGAACAATATTGGCACGGTCAGAAGTAGCCAGAAAATGGCACGAGAATGCTACCAAATCGCCCTGTCTTCTAAGGGAGTTCGGGGGGGGCCTTCAGACTCAGCATAGCAATTAAAGGGGCCACCCTCCGAGGTCACTCCTTGTGATGATCCGAGGGAGGCCCCCGGATTTCAGGTCCCAGAGGAGGACGCTACGGCACACGAGTTCATGACTGGGAAAGTTTTGAAAATAGGGGTTCATCTCTCCCCCGAGTTTAGAGGAAAGTTAATTAATTTTTTATCTGACAGGCTCGATATGTTTGCTTGGTGTGCACAGGATGTCACAGGGGTACCGACGGAGATTATATGTCACAAGCTCGCCTTGCGATCAGATGTTCGACCAATAGTTCAGAAAAGGAGGCCTGTCTCCCCGGAAAAGGCCTCGGCGATCTTGTTGGAGGTCGAACGACTTTTAAGTATTGATCATATTCGCGAGTCGCATTATCCCCTATGGGCATCGAATCCGGTGTTGGTAAGGAAGAAGAATGGCAAATGGAGGATGTGCATTGACTTCACAGATCTAAACCGAGCTTGTCCTAAGGATCCTTTTCCTGTCCCGCGCATCGATCAGTTAGTAGACTCGACCTCCGGAAATCGGTTGTTATCTTTCATGGATGCTTATTCAGGATACAATCAAATCCGTTTGGCTGCTAATGATGAGGAGAGCACTTCTTTTATTACCGGGCGAGGTCTATACTGCTACAAGGTCATGCCATTCGGTTTAAAAAACGCGGGGGCAACTTATCAGCGACTGGTTAACAAAACCTTCGAGGAGCAGATTGGGAGGAATATGGAAGCTTATATCGACGACATGTTGGTAAAAAGTGAGAAAGACGACGACCATTTTGCCGACCTCACAGAGACATTCCACAATTTGCGTAGGGTTAACTTAAAACTCAATCCAGAAAAGTGTATTTTCGGAGTGCGGTCGGGTAAATTTCTTGGCTACATGATCAGTGAGAAAGGTATTGAGGCGGACCCGGAGCAATTAAGAGCGTTGATTAATATGAGTCCTCCTCGAAACATTAAAGAGGTGCAAATCTTGACAGGGCGGTTGGCTGCCCTCAATCGATTCATTTCCCGCTCGTCGGACAAATGTGCCCCATTCTTTAAAGTTTTGCGAAATGCGAAGCATTTCAGCTGGACCGAAGAATGTTCGACGGCGTTTCGTCAAATTCAGGAGTATCTAACCTCTCCGGAAATTTTATCTAAACCATTGGTGGGGGAGACGTTGATTGTTTACGTAGCGGTATCCGCGTGTGCGGTCAGTTCCGTGCTCCTCCGGGAAGCTGACGCTCTATTGAGGCCAATTTATTATGTCAGCAAGAGTTTGCTGGATGCCGAAAAACGGTATCTTACTTTGGAGAAGGTGGCCTTGGCGTTGGTGACGGCAGCAAGGAAGATGAGACCTTATTTTCAAGCGCATCCAATAGTGGTCCGAACGACGTTTCCTCTGAAAAGTCTATTACAGAGACCTGACGTCTCTGGCAGGATGACTAAGTGGTCCGTTGAGTTGGGAGACTTTGATATAACATTTGAACCTCGCACAGCAATAAAGGCACAGGTGTTAGCGGATTTTTTGGTTGAATTTCACTCTGATAGGGACGAACAGGAAGAACCTGACACAGTCCCTGAGGAAGAATGGGTAGTTCGAACGGATGGAGGGTCGAACATTTCAGGTTGCGGGGCAGGTGTCCAGCTAATATCCCCGCAAGGGGTCGCCATGTTCCAAGCCATCCGTTTCGGTTTCAAAGCTACTAATAATGAGGCTGAGTACGAAGCAGCTTTAGCGGGTCTGCGGTTGGCACAGATATGCGGGGCTCGACGGATAAGATTGGTCAGTGATTCTCAGTTGGTGATAAATCAGGTTTCAGGGGAGTCCGAGGCAAGGAAGGAAACACTGGTACAATACTTAAAACTAATGAAAGATTTGGCGTCCGAATTCGACGACGTCAAATTCGAGCATGTCCGACGGGAAATGAATGCCATACCAGATTCTCTTGCTTCTGCTTCACGGACAGAAGGTTACCCTTGGGTTTTGATCCAGACATGCCCGTCGATCTCTATCACTAAGGACCATGTGATGATTGTATCAGAGGAAAATCACGCGATTACCCCTGATTGGAGAACAATCATCATTGACTTTTTGGCCCATGACATTTTGCCCGCTGACAAATATGAAGCCAGAAAAGTCAGATTCAAGTCTCACGGTTATATTTTGTTGGACGGGTCGTTATATAAGAAATCTCTGAGCCGGCCATTACTGAGGTGCTTAAACGAACCCGAGTCACAAATTATCCTCTCCGAGTTACACGACGGCGAAGGATCCGCTCATTGTGGATATAAAGCTTTGATTCGCCGGGTATTCTTGGCAGGATATTACTGGCCAACTATTTCGACCGATGCGAAAGATTTGGTCAAACATTGTGACACGTGCCAGCGGTACGCTAATATAATCCACAAGCCAGGAGCGCTGATGGAAAGTGTCCCAGAGGCGGTTCCTTTTGACAGATGGGGCATTGATTTGGTTGGACCTCTACCTATGGCCTCTGGGGGCAGACAGACGATAATTGTAGCCGTTGATTATTTTTCTAAGTGGGTAGAAGCTGAGCCACTTGCAGGAACAAAAGCCAAGGAGGTGATAAAGTTTGTTTTATCTAATATTTGTTGTCGTTTTGGTATGCCGTTGCAGATTACAACGGACAATGGACCACAATTTGATAACAAAGAATTTCAGAGTTTTTGTGTGTCGAGGGGTATACGACAATGTTTTTCGGCGCCATTTCATCCTCAGGCAAATGGCCAGGTGGAAGTAACAAATCGCACCATCCTCGACGGGCTAAAGAAGAACTTAGAAGGCAAGGCAGGGAAATGGCCCGACTATTTACAGGAAGTACTATGGGCTTATCGAACAACTCCACGAACAGCTACTGCTGTGTCCCCTTTTGCCTTAGTTTATGGAATGGATGCCGTGGTCCCACCAGAGCTCCTCTTCCCCTCACACCGTATAGCAACTTATGACGCAGACGCCAACAAAGAGCATAGAGCTTTGGCGTTAGACCTAGTGGAGGAAAAGAGGCAGCGGGCGCAATTGACCTCCCTTCATTATCAAACTCTTATGCGAAGCCGATTTGCATCCAAAGTTAACCATAGAGATTTTCAGGTGGGAGACAAGGTCCTACGGAAAATCTTCTTGCACACCAAGGACAAAAGTTTGGGGAAGTTGGGTCCCAATTGGGAAGGCCCATACATGGTCACTGAAAAAATCAAACCAGGTACTTATCGGTTGAAGGATAAAGATGGGCGACATCTTCGTCTACCCTGGAATATTGAGCATTTAAAGCTGTATCTCGAATAGCAGAGCTAGGAGCAAATATTGTATTTCTGTTCCCTTTTCAGTGTATCCTTCGGGAAAAATTTTGGTGAGGACACACTCTTTCCTACCCTGCTAGGCACAGGAAGGTTTTAATGAGGTGTTCCGGTGATCCCATCAATACAAAGTTTCTTTGCCTTTAATTCTATTTTTTGGGTCACAGTAACATGTGCCTCGAATTGTTGTCCCTCACACTATTTTTTGGGTCACAGTAACATGTGCCTCGAATTGTTGTCCCTCACACTATTTTTCGGGTCACAGTAACCTGTGCCTCGAATTGTTGTCCCTCACACTATTTTTTGGGTCACAGTAACCTGTGCCTCGAATTGTTGTCCCTCACACGATGATTTGGGACTTTCAAACTATTCTTCGGGTCACATGACGATGTGCCACGATGATTTGGGACTTTAAAACTATGCTTAGGGTCACATGGCGGTGTGCCACAATGAGTTGGCGCATATATTGATAATTATTATTCGAAGGGCTACATTTCGAAGACCACTTAAGTCAACATTCGAAGGCTTAAGGCCAAGTGTAAGACTTGGTGCATATATTTTGTAATTATCATTCGAAGGGCTATATTTCGAAGGCCACTTAAATTAACATTCGAAGGCTTAAGGCCAAAATATAAAACTTGGTGCATATGTTCTGTAATTATTATTCGAAGGGCCATGTTCGAAGGACATATAAGGTGGAATTCGAAGGCTTAGGTATAAACATAAAACTGGATGCATCTGCCTAAGTAACAATTCTTCGATGACCCGGCGGGTTGAAGTTCGAAGGCATTACTATAAGGGTAGCCTCTGTTGAATCTTTCTCAGTGCAAAAATTCGAAGAACATGTAAATATTTCAGTCTGTTAAAAACATAACAAATTTCTAATTTAAGTTGGTCCAAATGAACATTGTTCGAAGGGCTAACATCATGAAAAATTCGAAGAACAATACATTGTGGAATTACGGCCTATCCGGCCACACAAAAGGAACAATATTTGTTGGAAAAGCACAACAGCTTCCAACCATTACAAAAAAGAAATAAAGGCCTTTTAGACCATACCAAAAACCATCTACGAGTCTTCACTCCCCTCAGTTTCTGAGTCTTCACTCTCACTGACAACTATTTGTGGTGGACGAAGTTCTGGGGGGACAAGCTTCCAGAAATGACCCAGTTCATACTCAGGGTGCTCAGTGTATATTTGGGTCAATAGGCCAGCTCGAGTGGCAGCGTCTCGGGCTGGTAAAGTCTTCGAACATGTGGCAGCATAGGCATCTGCACCTTTCTCTTTTGCCTCTTCGATCTCCACTGGGAAACTTCTAATTTTTCTTTTCAAACTGTCGCGCTCCTCAACTACATTTTTAAAACCCTCACTGCATTGTTCGAATGCATCACATGCCTTGCGATGCCCTGCTTTATATTCAGCAATTAGCCGCTCTTGGGCGGTAGTCTTTTTCTTGTATAAGTCTCTCTCCTCCTGGCAACATTGTTCTATTATTGTGATATAATGCTCAGCCGCAGAGAGACGTTCATACAAGGCATCAGCTTGGCCTTCGACAACTGCATGCTCCTTCCTGGCTTCTTCAAGCTTAGCGGCGGCAACTGATGCTTTGAATTTATAATGATTCTTGCGCTTCTCGAGATGGCGCAATTTCTTTCCTCGATTCACTGATGTATGAAGCAGCCTTCGCAGACTCATTGAAAAATCATCGTCTAAGGGAACCTCGAAGGAGCTCGAAGGAGACCCTAGATCTGCAGAATCGAACTCAGAAAAATTGCCACAGGCCACATCGGGGTGAACGAGTAAGGGAGTATTTGTTCGAGGGGCAGGGATAGGAGCCAGCCTTGGACTGCCTTCGAAGGAGGCTGGTTGAGATGCCTCAGTTAGAGGAGAGTGCAAAATTTGATAGGAGGCTTCCTTGGGTGATAGGCCACCCCTGTTTTCAGCATCAACTGCTCCATCTTGGCCTTCTCTGTTGACATCAGTCCATCCATCATTGTCAGGAGTTTCTCCTCCCTCAGATCGCTCTTCTATGGGCTCAAGAAGGATGCCTTTTCCTTTTAAGTCTTTGATCTTGTTGTCCTTCTTTGTTGGAAGGATAGCAGCAGGGGGTAACGGAGTGGTATTTATCGTCACACCAGTGTTTGTTCGGGGGGCTCCATGTGTCCGAGGGACCACATCTGTTCGAAGGGTCCCATCTTTTCGAGGGGCTCCATCTGTTTCTTGAACATCGCTAGAATTCGGGGTCCCTATGTCCCTCGAAGAACGTGGTTTGTTAGCCTTGGCAAGTGGTTTGGGATTTGTTGATTGAGGTGGTACAGCCTCTTCTTCTGGAGGGTCACCCAAATGACTTTGTGAACGAGAGCGTTTGGGCAGATAGATGGTCACATCCGGCTTGCTACATCGTTCTAACACTTCGCGCTCAGAAGGCGGAGTCATTAGAGCCCTCATACTTATACGATCTAGAGGGTTAAGTCTCCAGAGTCGACTTCTGGCCAAGTTATCATCGACGAAGCAACGACGAAAACGATTATCCCAATGTTCTTTTGCCCACAAGCGAAGGTTACTGAAAACAGTGGTAGCTCCTTCGACGTAGTCGGAGTACGGTTTGGATACTCCGGTCATAGCTGAATCAAATAATAAAGGAGAAAAATAGTTATAATAAATATGCTGTTCGAAGACGTATGTGTTTTCGAGGGTGTTAATTATTCAAGGCAACTATAAGATTCGAAGAAGTAATTAACTTAGAAAAATGTACAGAATAATTAAACATTCGAGGGCGTCTAACGATTCGAAGAGCACTTACATTTCATGGTCCATTTCAGGGAAAGTTTATGTGGATTCGAAGGGGTGGCTTGGGAACCGGTCTCCCAACATCCAGAGAAAAAAAGGAACTGTTGCCTCCATTTTTTGTCTGCTTCCAAGAGGTCCTTTAACACCTTTTGCCCCCGGTTGAATGTCATTGAGTAGAAGGGGAAGTAAGGGTTCCGAGCAAGGCCAGCTAGACCGATTATTTGTTCCAGCAAAAATTCTTGGCCTAAAAGCCTTGAGGCCATTATGCAAGCCATCAATGTGAACCACATGTTGGGCCCAACTTGTGAGGGACAGAGATCTATTTTGGCAAGGTATTCAATAAAAAAGGGGTCTAAGGGATACCTTAGCCCCCAGTTCATGATTTCTGTATAGACCACCACTTCGTGATCCCTCACAGACAAGGGCGTCTCTCCTTCGGAGGGAAACCTGATATCAATGTAAGAAGGAATGCCCCATCGAGCCCTAAGCACTGTCTCTTCATCCTTAGAAAAGTACTTGTACTTGATGTTGGCCAGGGCTACCATATGTTTGTTCTCGATACCTCTGATATTATTTCCGACGATGTTGTCTAACTCCAAGGGCAAAGTCACATCTCCCTTTAATTTTGGTGCAATCCGGCGAGCTTGTTCCTCGGATATGGCCGAAGAGGAAGTACCACCAGTTGCAGGGGTTGACACGGAGGTAATGGGCTTTTTCCGGCCAAGGAACTTGTTGAAAGGTTTCATAACTATGGGGTCTAACGATTCCTCATGCCTAATCCGCATATCCTCTTCGGTGATAAGTGTTCTTGAAGGAGAGAACTGAGTACCATGGATGGTCATGGATGGTGTGGAGGGCAGACTAGAAGCTTCTGTTCCTTGCCTTCGAGGAGGACTCTCAGTATTGTCTTCTAGGTTTTGCCCTCGACCAGGATTTTCAGTACTTTGATCTAAATTTTGCCTTCGAGGAGAACTTTCGGTATTGTGTTCTAGGTTTTGACTTTGAGGACTTCCAGTGTTGTGTTCTAGCCTTTGCCTTCGAGGAGGACTTTCGACGTTGTGTTCCAAATTTTGCCTTCGAGGAGGACTAACTGAGTTTCGAGGAGGATTTTCGACATTCTGCTCCAAATTTTGCCTTCGAGGAGGGCTAACCGCGTTCCGAGGAGGACTACTCGAAATCCTTCGCGAGCTTGGAGATTTTTGGGGGTGGTCTTCAACATTCGTTGAAACAGTGGGCTCTCGAATGGTCAGGGAAGCCCCTCTAGCCCGTTTTCGTTCGTGGGAATTTTTTCTATCTCTGTGAGACTTTTTCCTCTTCGAACCTGATGAGTGCTTGTGAGACTTTTCTTTCCCCATTTCTTTCGGAGGGTTGTTTTCGTTGAGTAAGCTTTGACGAGCTACCTCATGAGGAATAATGGCAGTTGAATTGTCCGAAGGAGGCCAAGGACCGAAGAATGTTGTAGTCAATGGCGGGGGATGCGGCCTTACGTCTTCACCAGCGGCAACCCTCTCCTCGAATCGTTTACTAATCAACAGCCAATCAGGAATTCGACGAGCTTTATGCGCCAGCTTTATCTCTCTAGAAATGATTGAACAGAAGTTACATTAATGAAGAAAGAGGTTGGTATTTATAGAAGATTAATGGGCTTGTTTGGTGACAGGAGCCCGGGGACATCTTTGTGTTGTTTGCCTAGGGGTATGATGGTCCTTATAGGTGAGCAATGTATGACAGCCTAGCTAAAGTAGAAGATGAAGAGTCTCGTGTCAGAGGTTGTCATGGGAAGTGGAAGAGTTTTCTGACAAAAGAATGTGTAGTAGAAGATGAAGAGTCTCGTGTCAGAGGTTGTCATGGGAAGTGGAAGAGTTTTCTGACAAAAGAATGCGTACCGTTTCTCCAAAAGAATGCTGACGGTGGTATTTGTGTAAGTGACATCATCAATCCTAGCATCATTTTTCGCCTAAGTAAATAATTTCCCGACGACCATTTTGCTCAAAATATTGCAAGGATTGGGGGGCTACTTGGTACAGCAGAAACTCGGAGGGGTCTTATTATGAGTTTCGAAGAGACAGTCTTTCGAGGAAGCAATTTTTAGGCTTGAGGGACTTATGATTTTCGAAGAGACAGTCTTTCGAGGAAGCGATTTTTACGCCTGAGGGACTTATAATTTTCGCAGAGACAGCCTTTCGAGGAAGTAATTTTTAGGCTTGAGGGACTTATGATTTTCGAAGAGACAGTCTTTCGAGGAAGTAATTTTCAGGCTTGAGGACTTATGATTTTCGAAGAGACGATCTTTTGAGAAAGCGGCTTTTATGCCTAGGAGACTTGCGAAGTTCGAAGAGGTTTTGGCTGGATAGAAGAATTGATCAGTCTTAGCAAAACAATTTTTTACTAAGACTGGGGGGCTACTGATAAGGAGAATAAATGTATAAGGGCCAAAGTGCATAGAAATAAATGTATAAGGGCCAAAGTGCATAGAAATAAATGTATAAGGGCCAAAGTGCATAGAAATAAATGTATAAGGGCCAAAGTGCAAAGAAATAAATGTATAAGGGCCGAAATGTATAGAATTAGGCGTATATGGGTCAAAGCGCATTAATTGTAAAGATGTAGCCCGAATAGGAAAGAGTTTTAGAGTAGGGACCAAAAGATGTAATTAACCCGAATTAAAGCGTGTGGGGTCCACAATTGTACTATAAAAGGACCTCACACGCTTCACGAATTTCGAGATGAATAGTACAATTTCTCTCTCTATAGAACTCTGCAGTTTCTCTCTCTAGATTTAACACTCCACCTTGCTTCTGTTATCTAATCCTCTACGAACAAATCCTCTCATAACGAAATCGCCCCTGGACTATTTCTTAACTCTTCAGTATATACAATGGGTTTTCCATGTTTGACTAAAGTATTAAATGTTTAAGGGTTTTTACATTTATGTAACCTTATGTATATATACATTGAGAAACATCTACTGATTGAGAATTTGTGGCATTCGGGATGGGATGTTATTATCCATTGTTGTTAGCACTTGGACTCTGGGTGTATAGGTGATTTCAAACATGCCAAGGATTGTTTGTTTGAGGTTAGAATTTTGAAGTGATATTCAACTGCCTTTATATATATGACCACTTGATGGGATCTTTTATATTCCTAAACTTCTTGAGATGTTCGCATCATAATAAAATACATTGTATCAAGGTCTGATTAGTTAGTTAAATAATTCGTCATGTTTGTATGTCTTACAATGTGAACACTTTAGACGACCATTCTCTATAATTGTATTAACATACCTGGTATCTCACCTGTGTGGGTTCTGTAAGGAGAGTTAGATATCATAAAGGTTTTAGCTTAATGAACGATTGTTATGATTGTAGACCAAACCCAACAAAATAATATTTTTTTTAGGTGACCACATGTTGCATGATGTAGTTGATGCGCTTACATGCATCATACACATGCATTATTGGTTTTCAATATTAAATTCTTCATTCAGTATACCATGAAATGATCAAGTACGACCCCAACGAAAGGCTTGGTTATTTTTACCTATGACATTAAACCAACACTTTCTTATTAAAGTATTGTCTTTAAGAGGTGATGTATAGCGCTTTGGCGCCATCCATCTCTGCTAATGATCATGGTGATTTAGTATATATGAATGCGGATTCATAACTTTCATTTTGATAAATTTAATATTTGTGTGTCTAACTAGTTAAGTTTGGTATAATTTTATAAATTATTTTGTTATATTATGTTTCTTTTTTTTATTGTTCAGTAAATGAATCTTGCTATGAAATAATATCTAGGTCCCTGTAAAATATACGAGGAAATTTAAAGAGTGTAAAAGAGATATATTACTCATGTCAGGTCTCAATAACATTGACCATTATCGTACAGAAGACAAAATTGTCCTTTTTACATATACAAGTATTTTTTTATGAAATGATGTGCTTAGAGAGGTGACAGCAATCTATCACGTAAGTCGTTATGTCCTAAAATTGGGGTCCTACATGCATTATTGAGCTATTAGATCATTTATATAGAGAATATAAAATACGTATCTTCTTAACTATAAAGGAGTTCTTTAAAGTCATCGTATATAAAAATTTATAATTAAATTAGTAAAATCTCGACGACTAAATGCATGGATAATAGAAAAGTCCAAGATCATATATCTGAAATTAGTTACATTCATGATATATTGAGGATATTAAACATTAAACTCTCAGATCTTATAGTAGTGTGTTATATTTTCATGTCACTCACCTTGCAGTTTAGTGTCTTATAAATAATATATGATTGTCTTGATAATAAGTTAGACATAAACACTCTCATTTCAAAACTTATGCATGAAGATTAAAAATATATTCATATGAAAAATGAAGCCAATTTGGTCCATAAGTTCTCAAAATAAAAGGAAACATTTTTTGTTTTTAGCTACCCAAACTTCCCGACGTGGAAAAAAGGGTATCCCAAGAAGGGCAAATGATAAATGCAAGGTTGTCTTAGCTTCCATTGCAAGTGTTTAGATTATTGGAACATAGACTACCATAAGTGAAAATTTTGGATGGCTAAGAATGGTTGGCTATATTCATTTGTAACTTAAGAATCAAATTTAATTTCAGTATCAAAATACACATTGTGGGTTGATATAACAACCACAACTCATATGTGTTTTATTTTATAGGACTCAAGCCGAATACGGCTCTCACTCATGAATAGATTCTTATTATTAATATGGATATGATGTCGTTCATTGTAGAATCCATATGTCAATTTGTTTCCATTAATTTTTGACATGTATTGTTTTTAGATGATGTTTTGTTTGTTTTTTTAAAAGGAATTTACCAATATTTTTATTTGTTATATAAAAATGAATATATTTGTTTGTTTGATAATAAATAACTTATACTCTCTTTTAATAATAGATTGGTTAGTATATGTGTTCTTGATTTTGTTAACAATTTATATAAATTAAGTAACATTATTAATTATCCAAATTCAATTACTACAACATATTAAATATCCTCTAAAAATTAGCTTCTTTATGGCACATATGTTTAGGTCGCATATCTAAAAAAACATTAACAAGCTTGTTGCTGAAGGTATTCCAGGTCTCTTACAATGATTTTGATAAATATGTAGACTGTATCAAAAGATAATATACAAAACATAGGATATTTGAGGCATGTCGTGCTACAAACGTCTTTGAGTTAATCCATACAAATACGTGTGGTCAATTATCTACAACATCACATAACGGTCAAATATACTTTATATATTTTATAAATAAATTCTCACAACACAACTATCTTTATTTGCTTCATGAGAAATAAAAAATCATCGACATGTTTAAATCTTTCAAGGTCGAGGTTGAATTACAATCTCGCAAATAAATTAAATGGTACCATGTGTATGACATTCCTTCCTAAATACCTAAAAATTCCCAAGTGTGATTAAATATGATTTGATCCATTCATTATTCATGACCTGTTTTTAAAATATTGAATCTCATAACGATAATGTTTCCTTATAAGATTTATGGTAGTCTTCAAAAGAAAACACTGTCATAAGTTTTTAGGTGATCTTCATAATTTCCTTATACTAGATATAAATAAATAAAATTTAATCTATCTCATTAAATCCTAGACTTTTATATATGTTTCTCGCTGATCCGTGCGATGTTAACATTGTTTCTCTTCAACTAAATGTTATTTTGTGAAGTATTTTTCTCGTTTTTTACTGCGGTATGACTCCTATTATCGTTAAATGATTAAGATTCAAAAACTTAGCCTTCTCTTTATTCAAACACCATATTAGACTCCAAGCCTAATGGTTAACCTTGTTATTGGTTGTGTTTGTAAAATATTAAACACCTCAACATTTTGAGATATTTACTATTTGGTTTTCAACCTTTCCACAACTTATATTAGATCAATTTTTATTTTATTTAATGGAATGTGATTAATTAAATGACATACAATTAAAATAACTTCACCTCATAAATTAATATGCAACATTAAATTATCTAACATGGCACTTACCATCTTTATTAAAGTCTATTTTTTGCTCAACCAATCCATTTTATTGTGGAGTATAAGACGTCGCACATTGATGTATTATCTCATACTCTTCATAAAAACTATAAGTCGCACATTGATGTATTATCTCATACTCTTCATAAAAACTATAATATTATCTTGAGAAATATTTTGTCACCGTAATTACTATGTAAGATTTTAATCTTAGTTAATTCTCAATATTAGCTTTGAAATTTTAAACATGCTAAAGGCTTCATCACTATGTTTAAATAAATATACATAATTAAATCTAAAGTACATATATTTGTGCGTATTAAGTCTAATAATTTCGTACATTTCTTACAAACCTATAAAACTTATTGATAGTTTTAGATTTTACACGTAATTCAAATTTATCCTACAAACTTATATCATATTTTATGTCTATTTTTAATAATTTTATTTATAGTGTTATGTTATATACGAACAAGTCTGCCCTGTCATAACACATAATCAATACTAGAGTAAAAGTAAATACTCCCTCCGTTCCATTATAATGGACGTTTAAGGATTTTACACGGGTATTAAAAAAAGCCATGATTGTTTTGTTTTCTTGTAGAAAGCTAAAAATCAACCATTTTTATTGGTTTAAAGTGGTGTATAGTTTTCTCTTTCTTCTTAAAGACATGACATAAAAAAAATTGATTGGCTAATAGAATAAAGTAATTAGTTGACTGTAGTTAATGCTTTCTTGATAAGTGAGAACGACAATTAAATTGGAATTTTAAAATTTGTCTAAAACGACCTATAAAGTGGAACAGAGGGAGTAAGAAGTTTCACTTTATTAATAACATATTCATTAGTATATAGTTTAACCATGTTGTTGTAATATTATCATTTTCTTATGATAGTTCTACTATTGGATAAACAAGATCGTCAAATTCGTATACTAACTGAATTCTAGATGTAACTAATAAATCACCGGAATCTATTTTTTTTCTTCATTTCTAAAACATACAATACATTTGCAAGATTTATATTTTTATTGTTAGTAAACATTAATGGTACACTTTTATGTCATTCCATTTTGGATTTATTTGTATTTCCTATTTGTATATCCTTTGAAAAAACGCTACTCTTCATTATCTTGAACAATGATTTGTCTTGGGAGGCATAAATAAATGCGCATGTATAGTACCACAAGTATCTTCAGTGACATTGACATTTGTTATCGTTGCAACAATATTTTACTTCACATAATTTATATTTTCACATTTTTCTTAAGATTGTAATTATAGGTAAAATGACTTGATTAGCCACACATAGTAGAATTTAACTTTGTACTCTTAAATATATACTTTTTTATTGTTGTAAGTTATCTTGTAGTTGAATTTCTGTCTCTTGAGTTTTGGTTTTATTGCATTCACACTCTTACAAGGTCTCATTATTCAACATCTATATTACGTGATTCATCCTCAATCTTCAAGTGATTTTGAATTTGTTGCAAACTATACTCCTCAGATTTATGAAGTAGCATATTCCAATATTTTTCCCTAATGGAGGTAATAATGTTATCATTTCTCACCCTTGGATTTTTATAAAAGTATTAGTTTTTCGAATACAAGTTTATTGAATATGATTTGTTACTCGTGTATTTGGGGTAAAAGTGATTTTCCATTAACAAATTTATATCAAATTATTAAGACATTAATAATTTATTCTACTTTGTTTATTTATTTTATATTTTTCTTCAAGCACATTCTAAATTCTTAGTGCTGAATCTTCACTTGTGTAAAGAATTAATACACGATCGGACGAGGTGTGTCAACGATATATTAGTTTATCCTTTTTTTTACATTTTATTTTTTATATCCTCGGTGTCTTTATCGGTATCTTTTAAGATTATTTATAGGTTTGGATCAAGGATGTATTGAACTTTGAATGCAATCAACAAAAAAGTTATATTATCTTGGTAACATATAAAATTCATACCACGAAAAAAATACAATATAACAAAATCTTAGGTCATGACCTTCATGATAGTTATAGTTTTGTTTTGCTGCCATGATATTAGTTCTCTTTTTATTGTTGTAGAAAAAGGTACCACAAACAAAAGCTTAAAAAATTATATAATAAATATCGTTGAAGGTAACCGGAAAATATAAATTAGTTTGAGACACATATTAAATATGTTTTCCAAAAAATATTTATTGCGATCACTTTATTGTTTTGATCTTTATATGAAAGTTCTTTCAAGATATAACAAATCTTATGAATTCCAATGTAAGTAACTAGAAATAATAAATCAAAATTTTGATAATAATTAATAACAAAAAAGAGATTGAAAAACTTTTTAAAGATTAGAAAAATTTATGAATGGTGTAGTTTAATCTTTTTTTATATATATATATATATATTATTCATAAATCAGTATGGATCATTTGTAAATTTTCACAAAACTTTTAGGAGGAGTAAAGTTGCATCAGATAAGTAACTTTTTAAATGTTAAATTTTATTGTGTTATTTTAAATTTAACTTCCACAAACCTCAACGTTTACCATTAGTCGCGCCAACACTTTATTTACTACGACACTTTTGTTTCCGCAACAAAAGTTTGTCCATAATCTCCAAAATTAGAATGAACTAATAAAGAGTTTTTATGGTTATAAGACCTTTGATGGTCGAAACAACCATTTGTTTTTATCGCATAAGAAAAATGTTAGTCACAACAATGACATATTATTTAGTGTCGTAATATTTAGTATTATGGTGACACAATTTTATTTTTATTTGCGACAATCAATGTTTTTCAAACTATTGTATTTAAAAAATCACTTGTTTTATTAGTACGCTTTTTATTCCAAAATTATTTGAATGATTCAAAGTAGTTTTCAATTATTGATTATCTTATTTTATTTAAAAACTTGAAATTTTATAATCGCTCCAGATAGTGTATTTTGTTAATCATATTCCATTTATTAATATTATATGTATTAATTATTATTCTAAATATTATTATATTATTGATGATGAGTATTATTTTGAGTCTTATTGTGTATTTTTTTAAATATTACATAAATATTAAAAAGAATGTAATAAATTTTTTTGGTTTTATAAAAAATAAATAATTTTTTTTTTGTTAATAATAAATAATAAACAACATAACTACTGATATATTAAAATAACATTTAAAATAGAATAAAAAATTATTTTTCAAACTATTTATAAAAATAGAAGGAAAACAAAATTATATAAAAAAATAGCGTCATGGAATATCCCCAACAGTCTCTTTATATTTTAGATAAATATGGAGAGGATTTTACTACTTTATAATATTAGATTATCACTTTTTACAACAGGTACGCTAATATTATGGTAGTTATTTTATTTGTTAGATAATGTGAGAAAAACAAGGAAAATTATAAAGAGTGGGTAACCGCCTCGGTAAATATAAAGAGCGAAAATAAAGTAATTAAATATAGTTATTTTATTTCAGATCTGGTGCTTGGATTGCTTTGTGTATTAGGGTTGGAGTTTGGTTCGTTGTGGTTGGATCCGTTGGAGTTCAAGCTGTTGGATTTCAAGTCTATGATTTTTCGATTCTAAGGTTTTTGCGTTTGGAGCTGGGTGTTTGTGAGAGAGGGAGGCTGTTTCGAAGGTTGAAGACGTACTGTTTTCAATTTAGGGTTTCGTAATTGATTTAGGGCTTTCTATAGGGTATTTGTTCAAGAGCCCCGGTTTTTGTGGTTGTTTCGCAATTGGGTCTCTTGTTTTGTAAAAATCTCATTTAGGTAATATATTGATTTTTGCTTAAAAAAAATAAAAAAATATAGCTATCGGTTTAGACTATCTGTTGAAAACTGATTTTTTAATAAATAATAGCTAAATTTACTATTAACGGTTAAATAGAGTATCTGTTGGGGATGCTCTTATACCTACCGAAATCAGCTGAGATTTGATCGGTTGAAGCAGTTTAATTTTCCATAATTTTACTCTACCTGTTTTCAAACTGTTAATTTAATGATTAAAGAGTGTTTTTAGATAAAAATAAAAACCGATAGACCAGTCGTGGTACATATTTTTAGTTTTTAGTGCTGTTATCGAATCGGTTAGGAGACCGATAGCTATTGGGTGATCAAATTCGGACCGTTTAACGGACGGGTTGGTTAATTTATCATAATTTTTTAAAAAAATATACATAGATTAAAACCTTTCTATATATATATTTTTTATCGGGTTGATTACCGGACGGACCAGTCCAAACCTATAAAAAAATCTGTCCAGAATTTTAACTTATAACCCGTTGTCTAAACTATTCAGGCCGACTTAATAAGCTACTGGGTAAATCAAGTCTGAACTGCTTAAACGAAAGAAATCAAATATGATGGATCAAAACCGGCTCGTTAAGAGTGGAGTCGGTCCTGTCCGATCCGACTTTTAACGAGTTGGTTAGTTTATCATAATTTATTTAGAAATATACATACAGTAGAAACTTTATATATATATATATATATATATATATATATATATATATATATATATATATATATATATATATATATATTATCGGGTTGGTTACCGGACGAACCAGTCCAAACCTGTAAAGAATCTGTCCAGAATTTTATCTCATAGCCTGCTGTCTAAACTATTCAGATCGACTTAGTAAGCTACTGGGCGCATCAAGTCGGGACTGCTTAAACGAAGGAAATCAAATATGATGGATCAAAACCGGCTCGTTAAGAGTGAAGTCGATCTTGTCCAATCCGGTCCGACTTTTAACTGGGTTGGTTAGTTTATCATAATTTTTTTAGAAATATACATAGAGTATAAACTTTATATATATTTTTATCGGGTTGGTTACCGGACGGACCGATCCAGACCTGTAAAAAAATGGGTCCAAAATTTCAACTCCTAACCCATTCACTAAACTATCTAGACAGATTTGGTAAGCTACTGGACGATCAAGTCCGAACTGCTTAAACGAAGCAAATCAAACATATGAACCGAAACCGACTCGTTAAGAGTGGAGACGGTCATGTCCGGTCCGATCCAAATCTTAACAAACGGATTGATTAGTTTTCATAACTTTTTTTAAAATATCATTGATTAGAAACTTTATATATATATATATATATCAGACTGATTATGGACCGGTCCAAACCGATAAAAAAATCGATTCAAAATTTTAAATTCTAATTCATTCTATAAACTATCCAAATCGATCCCGAACGGATTCTACTGGATTCCAGTCGAATTAACGGAGTAAAAGATCCAATAACAACTCTACATATTTTCAACGTACCTAGTAAAAAAGAAAAAGTAAAAATAAATTACTGTAATCTCATCCAATGAAAAAGCAACTAACAATAAAAATTACCGACTCTCACTGTTACCCTTCAATTTCTCGGTGTGTTTATTTTTTTTATGTTTGACATTTGACCGATTCACGTTTCTTTTTTTAAACACACTATTTACCCTCTATTTTATGTCTGACCCCGATTGTTCTGTGACTTGCTCTGTCACCCCACCTACGATGTCGTTTTCACTTGATCTTTAAATTCGCCTTTACTTCGGTTTTAGTACTTCAACATACAAAAGATAATGGAAAACCTATTCAACCTTTATCTTTATTATAGACCTCGATCTTTTGTCCCACTCCGCATCTTTTAAATAGTATTTAATGTTTCGGTTTGTAAGATTATAAATTAAATAATAAGATAAAAAAGATTTGTGATTTCGGTCCTTGTGGTTTTGGATTAACTTCTATTTAGTCCAACCATGTTTTTGGCTGCTATAGATATAAAATGATATGATGGCTGAGATACAAAATAATTAATCACTTATTTTATTTGATAATAATGGTATTAGTTAGGTTGTAGTTTATAGATTTTGATTTTTTTAATTTTTCTAATATAGGTTTCGAGATTATACATGTGTATAAGTATTTTAGGACATTACAATCGTCGATAAAAATAACGAGTAGAAAAGCTTTAGTGTTTATGTTTTTTATTTATGTTGATCATCGTCACTTCAATTTTTAATCTAACGTATTTAACTTCAAATCCATTTAACATATCGGTTAAGTCTATTATTCCAAAATTATCGACACCAATTAGAGTCGTCTCTAGAAAACAGTTTTTTTTCTATTAAAATTAGAACAACTCAAAAATTGTAACAATACATATGTCGAATGTCAGTAAAAGAACAACCAAACATATGTGGCTGAAGTCCCAACAACCGAAGATGACCATGCAATACCTTCGAATGAGATCGAGCGTCTAACTTAACAGTTAAGGGATGAACAAGTTAAACATTCTTTAATATTACAGGAAAGATTGTTATTGGATACGTGATACTCAAATTCGTCGTCCAAATAGTCGATACCACATATAAAGAAGAAAGAGGTGATGTTACCCCGAGAATGTTGATAGACAGACTTGAAAAAAAATCTCACAAAAATAAATAATAAAGGAGTATGAAAATGTGAAAAAAAAAAATCTGACCAATGATCCAATGATAGAGATCAGATACGATGAAAATGTCTTATGAATAAAATAGATGAGCAACACTTTAATGTTTGACTACAATATAAGAGAGAGGAGTATATCAGAGCCCAAGATGGAAAAAAGATCCGATAACTCAACAAATTTGGAATGTCAGACTAATACAAATTATAAGAGAAATACAAGGATACGTCTCTCACATACCAGACTTTATGCCTCCACCCGACTATATGTTATACCTTAACTACATCACAACCCATTATCTGAGCCAATATACTCCACCGAGTATGCCTCAAAATACAAAATGAATCACACCATAATATTCATAAAATCATACCCAAGGACAACAACAACACGAAATACGTGGATGGATGCATGACGCCCCACAATATCAACTAGGGTACATATACTCAGAGACAAATAAACCGAAACACAACACCAAATCACGGGGTACAAAGTGAAAAATGCCAGGTTATAAGAGGCTTATCATTCATGAATGGTTTAAATGACTATTATGAGGATCAAAATCTTAACACGATGAAACGTCCCCACTATCTCTCTTGAAATATTGTTTCAAGTCATGCAAAAGAGATTTGGAGAACAAATAAAGTAATATGAAGCTCATAATGGGACAAAGTATCGAAACTTTGCTATGAACCTAACGAGAAATGCAATGCACTGGTTCAATAGTATCCCAAGAGGTTGTATATAAAGTTATAAAATATCTTAACCACATTTGTGAATCACTTTTTGGGTTAAAAAAATCAAAACAGAGATAGACTATATTGTCCACTACAAATAAAGAGCTAATGAGAGCCTCATATAATATACCAAAATATTCGTTAAAAAAATCACAGGTATAATACTGTCATGATATGGTTGGCGTACTAATATTTAGAAAAAATGTTTGAGAACGAACCATCTTATATACAAAGGGAAAAAACATTAAAATTCGACGATCTACTCTCTCAAATGAATGATTCATCAAGGTGGATGAAGCGGTCAGAGCAAAGAAAACATAAGACAAGGACAATCTAACTGGAGGTGCTTCAATAAGCAAAACAAATAAAGTAGCACTGATTATCAAAAAAAATAAAAGAGCCAAGGATAAAAGGCACTTCAACTTCTACTAGGTCAATATAAAATTAATTATAAAGAATAAAATAATAATGACTATAATATTTGAAGCAGTAGAAGAATATATCGACCATCAAATAGACAATCCAAAGAACTAACAGAGTCACTCGCGACAATCTATAAAAAACAAAGGACACTATTACGTGGAATCGACCCAAAAAGTTGTTCGAACCAAAGAAGAACATAAACAAAACATATACAGTAAGTTTCATAGTGATATATTTCACTTTATTACTTAGATTTGCAGTATCATGTCCAAGTCTTAATAGACAAATAAAAATTGGACAAGTTCATGAGAAAGAAAGTAAGAAAAAAACTAGGACAAGGTTCAAGTATTGCTGTAAACAAAGACTCGACCAAAACACAACAAGCTCTAGATATAAACTATATCATGGTGGACGAACTAGAAGAGGATGGTGATTACATAACCCGAATCCAAATATATAAACAATCAGAATGATTGTCAGATTAGGCTCATACTCTAGAATAACAAAAAGATCAAGGAAAATGTACACTGGTGAAATTGAAATAATATGTCAAAGGAAAACATCCCCACACTTATACAGAAACCTGTAGCCGGATTTATCATTCAAAATGATGAACTGAGGGGAGAGCATATCCTAATAATGATGCAGTATTAATAACAGTAAAGTTGGACGATATAGAGATCAAGATGGTCAAGATCGACACT
This sequence comes from Limnanthes douglasii subsp. nivea, assembly GCA_036936605.1. Taxonomy (NCBI): domain Eukaryota; kingdom Viridiplantae; phylum Streptophyta; class Magnoliopsida; order Brassicales; family Limnanthaceae; genus Limnanthes; species Limnanthes douglasii. Next base: position 6,647,690 of record JAUPFV010000002.1, on the reverse strand, counting down.
ATAAGCTTGAAAATTTTCTTATATAAATGAACAAATGAAATAATGAGAGGGGCACAAGTGCTTCCAAAGTGAGAGAGTCCTGACATGGTTCACATAGGCAAATGCAACCGTTATAGGAGAATTAACTCTTGTCGCGGTCCTCGAGACAAAAATTCCAAAAAATGTAGCATATATTTTAATAATGGTAGATTGATAATCTACATATAATCTAATATTAGGCTGATATTGGCTCGACCAAATACATGTCGTAGTATTTACAATACACCAGTGTATAACAAACCCCGTAAATGGTAAATTGGTAGTCACAATGAGAAATAAAAAAATGTTATGCAATATTCATGGCTCTCAAATCATAACAACAAAAGAATGAAAATGTTATCTCATAAGTCGGTTGGTGCAACCGGATGAAGAAGTAAAAGAATTTACAATGGAAGAAGGAAAAATTCTGAAGATCAACAGAAACATACCAATTGATATAATATATAAAAATTTATTTTATTTGAAAATAATTTAAATATGTTTGCGTTCAGTACATATGATGTAACAAGAGTCGCGAAATAATTCATATGTCACTAGTTAAATATTAATGATAATTTTCTTCCAATAATACAAAAAGAGACCTTACTCTTAATAAAAGACGGAGCTAATAATTGTTGAGATAAACATATTGTTGGCCGTAAGGCACATAAATAAGTCCCATTACCCAATGTGGAGAATGAGAACTGGAGAATATACGTAGACTTTACACACTTAAACAATTCATGTCTGTATGATCCATTTTCACTTCTAAGAATTGATCAACTCTTAAACGCAACATCAAGAAACAAACGTTTATCCTTCATGGATGTCTTCACATGATATAATCAAATTCAAAGGAATTAAAAAGATTAAACCACACGACGTTCATTATTGAAAGAGAGCTACATTCTACAAAGTTATGTCATTATTATTAAAAAAATACCGGAGCAACATATCAACGGTTGGTAAATAATATCTTCACAAATCATGTAGGCATAAACATACGAGCCTATATTGATGACATGTTTGTAACAAGCCTACGTAAGGAATACTATTTGGAAGACCATTCTGAGACATTCAGCAACCTTGGACGTATGAATTTAAAAATATATCTTTAAAAATGCACATTCATCGTTTGATACATAAAGTTCAGAGGATATATGGTGAGTGAAAACAGAATTGAAGCAAATTCAACACAACCTAACAACAATTGAGGCTCCAATAAATTTAAAGGAGATACAAATCCTAACATGAAGGTTAATAACACTATATACTTAATCTTCGTAAAATTGTCAACCGTTCTTCTAAATGTTGAAATGAGAAAGAAAATTCCAAGACTCCAGTATGCGGTGAGATGTTCAATAACATCAAGAAATTTTTGGTTTCTCCAAAAATATTAACAAAGTTGAAGCCATAAGAAATATTGTACCTATACTTAACAGTCTTAGACTATGCGGTTATCGTCATGCTAATAAGGGAGGAAGAAAAAGAGTCCAAACGAACCTATAATGCAAGTGAATCTTTAAGACTAACAAAAACTAGATACTTACAATTAGAAAAAATAACTTTAGCACCGTTAGTAGCATATAGGAAAATTAGACAAACTTTTTAAGCATATAGTATAATTGTGAGAATCTCAATCTCTCTAAGAAACATATTACAAAAGCCTGATGTGTCGGGAATATTGACAATATAATGAGTAGAGCTACAGGTTTATGATATAAAACTTGAACCTTGGATGTCAATAAAATCATAGGTACTACCATCATTTTTAACATAGTTTCAAACTAAGGCAACCAATCATAATAAATAACGAGCTAGAAAGTTTCAATTTAAGCGACTAATCATAATAAATTATGATTTAGAAAACACTTGGACAGTCATGACCAATAGAGAAAGTAACAACCAAGCCTCATGATCGATAATCCAACTTATGTTATCAACTCGAGATATTTTAAACTAATCCATCCGGTTTGGATTTATGAAATCAAATAATAAAGCATAATACAAATCTTCTATTACAACATTTTGCTTAACAAAAATTTACGGAACAAATAATATAGAATTTGTAATCGACTCCCAATTAGTGGTTAACAAAATAACAGGGCATACAAATAAAACATATATCTAAATAAGTTATAACGATTTACTCCTAAATTTACAAATATTGAATTTAACAAGTGTTAAGGGAACAAAATGCAATAGTTGATGTATTTGCTTCTTCGGCCTGCACATCTTGAGCGCCAAGAACAATATTACAAGAAAAACACTCTAATCATACTACTGAAAAAAATTATTTCACTTTCATATCCAAATAAATAATAGTAATTTAAAGATAAGAGAGTAAAAAAGACTCGAATACTCAGAGAAAATAATTTCTATTTTTATTCATCAAAGCGTAACAAAAATAGGGTATAAGATGCTTTATATATAAACTACCCAAAGCCTTAATCCCAAATAAAAGAAATCAAATAAATTTCTTAAAATAAAACAAACAAATAAAAATAACGCCTAAACATAAAAACCGGGTTTTCAAGGTTTTATGGGTCGAATTTGGATATCAAACTAAGTGAGAAGTCACACTTTTGAAATCTGACGGGTTCGTCAAAATATTCGATATGAGTACCTGTTTGACCCGATTTTGATACTTGAGCGAGAAACCAGCATGTCTACATTCTTAACTACATCACTTAGGCACTAGCGAAGCAAACTTTATACTTGAAGATATATGGGAGAAGGTAGGGCCCATTACGAATACAAAACCTTATACAATAATATTGCTCCAAGTCTATTATTTCCCAACAATCATGAATGATGCAAAGTAAAAAAGCAAATACATGTGATGCATGCCAAATATTCACAAATTGAATCCAAGTTCTAGCAACAATAGTGTAAACAATAATAGAGGCGATCACATTTAATAGATGTGATATGTACATCGTTGGACCATTCCCGATGGCATGTGAAGAAAGAAGATACATGAAAGTTTTTGTAGACAACATCTTCAATGGTAGAAGCACAAACAGTGTAAAACATTACATCAAAATAGGTAATGATACTAATAATGGAACATAATTCCAAAATGATAGTATCATAAACTAATGAAGAATAAATACAAATTATAAATTTTTGTTCAAGAGTTTTAAACTAGGAGATAACATGTTAAGAATAATATTCCAACACACACAAGAAAAAAGACTTAGAAAACAAAGCCCAATATGAGAACTACCGTGTACGATCAAAGAAAAAATAAATCTATGAACTTATATGTTGTTGACGATAACGGAAACCAAGTTAGACCCCCATGGAATATAGAACATTTGAAGCTCTACCATAGTCATGCGAATTAAAATTTCTTGTAGCTTACTACTCATGTAAATCGTATTTATTAAACTGTGGGGATGTACTATTTTATCTCTTGATGGTGAGATAAGGTTTAATGAGATATTCGATATCAATAAAAATATTTTTGTAGAAAAAATATGGATTGTTTATTATTTATATAATACAAACTAGCAAACATTACTAATAATATAAAATGTCAAAGCAAAAATACCATTTGGAAAATACAAAAGTGCATGATGTTTATTGACAAATACTAAAATGGTCGAACAAAAATTCTACGTTAAACTATAAATGCTAAAGAACAATATGTTAAATGGAACATATCTCTCGGAATAAATGAGACATAACATTATATCAAAATGAATATATCATTAGAAAATAATAAGACAAATAAAAATTCTATTATATGAAGAAATAAAAAAATACTTAAGCAACAAAGTACTTAAGTTAGAATAATTATTCTTTAAAACAAAATACCTAATACGTTTTAATGGTAAAAATAAATAGTGGAATAAAGATGGATGTCCATGAGTCAATCCCCGTAAATAAGCGCTATGTTTACTTCAAAAAAAAAGAAAAAACCTCTCATGAAATCATACATCATCACCGTATCTCGCACATACTAGAAAAATCCAAGTAAATAACCAAAAATGTCTTAGTAATAATTCTAGGCATATTGCATATAATAAGTAAATAAAAAATAGAGAACACAAGATGTATTACAGACATAAAGACTCATTTGTACAAAATAAAATAAAAATCTAACAAAAATACAATGATAAAATAAAAATTACAGAAAAAATGAAGATGACAAAAATCCAAAATATACAATAAATTCACGAATGGATAAAATATTATCATTCTCCCGATTACCATTAAATATTATTTGTAATTGTTTTTCCCTCTCGTCAATAGATTTGAGAGCAATTTTCAAACCAAATCGTTCATCTATAAAATCGAAAACACCACTATGAAAGGCCCAAAGATCTAATAAATGAGCCAAATGGTTCACTTGGGCGTGATAACATACAGTCAAGCCATTAAATGATAAATCTAAAAACCAAAAACAAAATCACGAAGAAATAGTATTACCTCAAAGCCAAGGTTCAAATGGCAATTGACTAACTCCAATGGAGAAAGATGGATGGCAAATGCATATGGATTACCAATACAACAAACTAAGTAACCACTTCATGAATTCAATTAAACAGAAAAATAAAAGAAGATGAGGCATAAGCTTCACTCGAAGAATATCAAGAATGATAAAGAATACTCTAAAACAAGTTACCACTAGAAGTAAGACTATTATTAGACGATAATGGAAGAACAGACTCAAATAATGAAGAAGTATTTTCAAGCGGAATAAAAGCAACATGTTCCATTGAATAGTGAATGACACATTGGGGGAATATGTGAACATAGTTTTTTGAACTACCCATTTATTTTGAATTTTTACTGAATGATGTATTCATCAGCCTTGTAGACTTACCTCTATTATAATGGTTCCATTAACAGCTTCTATCAAAGCTAAAATAACGGTCATTATCGATAAATCTAAAGAATTCAATCCAATAAATATGATAAATGCGCTATTTTTGTTGTGACGAGAACATAAAATCAACTCACGATGTTGACTAATAAATAAATTAATATCTACAATAACATATTTTCCTAGATTATTTATGTCGAGTACTGGAAGATCACCATCTATCATTCATAAACCTTAAAATTCACGGGCTTCTTTAGTAGTTATTTTATAAAAAATAACCAAAACATTGGTCGCAACCAAATAAATAATCCTCATGCTTAAGGAATTACATGAAACAAAACCATTATTTAAGGACACAAATTTTATAGGTTCACACTCTATTGGGGAAAAAGACCATACTCATCAACAACATATACGAGGAGACAATGCAAATGATGATGGAAAAACTGAAAGAGGTACGGAAGCAGGGGAAACATCTTTCATATCAACTACACAATACGAAGGTACACAATTCCAGGAATAAAACTATATTTAGAAATATAATAAAAAGTCAAATGAAATACCCGAGCACTTATGCCTCTCAAAAGGAAAGTGATCTATCTCCTTGTTATCTTTATTCACTTCTTGCATACCATATGCTTCATAAATAATACTGGAAGCACCAGTTGATGTCTTCGTAAAATTATATATCTTCGTCTGACTACAAAAATGCGTGTGCGAAAAAAAATTATATATTTTTTATTCCTTAGAAAATGTGTTACTTGTACCTCTCTTTATATGAGATTTTTTCGTCATAACTCCTTGCAAGATATAAAGGGGAACAAATCCTACTAACCTGATCACCGACACTAAAATAAAGGCAAGTGAGAAAGAAAAATTTCCAGCTTATTCCATCATGGTGGAATGCCTCTTATGCATGTTCTCTACTATCAGGTTATCAAATAGAATATTATGTACAAGCCATAAAATTAAAACATACTAAATAATAATTTAAATATAAAAAACTTAATGAAAAAGAAATCGAGGATAAAAATGACGTTGATGAAAACGAGAAAATGATAATGATTGGGAAAGTCCAAATCAATACACGCACGTAACACATACCAAGTTACCTACACACGTATAATTTCTTAATCCAATTGCACAGTTAAATATAAAATGAAAAATACACAATTCTATTCGAAGCCTATAATTACTTGGGAATAAAAGAAAGTGTTATTGTCGTACGATGTATTTAATACACAAATACTTTCCTAAAAATATAATTCACCAAAGTTACCAATAGTTTGTTTCTGCCAAATACATAAATATAACAAAATTATATAGCCTTAACTTCAGTGGACTACATTGGCTACTTATAAATTCAAACAAATATAAAAGAATAAATTTCTTTAAGAAAAAAAAAGAAAAAAAGTCACATTTCTTTCTTCATCATTCATCAAGAGCTTTAGGCTACTGAAATACCTATACAATTATGTTTGGTGAAAAACAGAAGACTACCAAATAAATGAAGTCAAAACAAAAACAAAAAATCAATAAAAAAAACAAATAAAGCTGAAGCTAAAAGAAAAACTTCACAAAGACAAGTGCACTTTCAACTAAGAATAACATACTCATGCAAGCATCGTTAATGACAAGTCGAAGTTTTTAAAATAATTACAAATGCAAAGACCAAACATCAAACAATCGATACAATCAAAACATAATTGATGCCTCGAAAAAAGCAAAAATATTTTGGATAAACGATAGGTGTCTCTACAAAGACCAAAAAACGCTTCGACCAATAACAAGAATGTTTCAGACAACACTGAACTAGTATTCGTTTATGACTCTTACAAAAACTATGATGATGCTACCAATAATAAATTTAAAATCATCCAAAATGGCTCCGACTGACCAAGTTGATTCATATTGGCTTATAACTAATCACCATCTTGTCATCGATTTAACACGTATGACGGGAGAAAAATACATAAATCTTCGGCTTCCCTTATTTTTTTTACTGCTACTGCATCAATCACGTGTTCTCTAACTTTCGGGTCATTTTTTTTTACCGCAAATGTTTCTTTTCATTAATCCACAATTTCTTATTTAATATTTTTTTCATGTATTTTACCCTTAACTCTATTTTTTATACGATACCAATTGATTGGGCGATTCATTTAGATGGTTGGTTTTACGTAATTCACTGTTTCAACTCGTTTGGCTACTGCATCGTCATTGTGTATTGATTTGTGTCCATTCCGTTCCAAATTATTTATATCAAATAAACATTCAAAATTTCACCAAACAATATTTGACAACATGTACGAACCATTTTATATATTTATTTACTATATCAAATTTATAAATTTTCTTTTTTTTATCAAATAACAATTATAATTTTATAAATGAGGAGATTGCAAATAAGTTAAAATGTAGAGGACCTAAACAAAAACTTAGCAAAAACACGAGTAAAAGCTTCACTATATATATATATATAAATAAATTAAAATTAAAGGTATTAATTGAATTGAATTGAATATATAAAAAAAATACTAAAAATAATAATAAATGCGACACGGGTTTTAATATGTGTCTGAGTCTATTGGTCTCTTTCATGAAAACCGAAAACCGAAGCAAAGAAGGCGGCAAAAGTTTTGCCCATTTAAGAGAGAGAAGTTAGAGAGAGAAAGAGTCATGCATCTCTTCTGATACAACAACAACATCCATCATCATCATCATCATCTTCATCCCTATCCTTCCTTTTTTACACTTCAAACCTAACCCTATTCCCCTGTTTCTCTCATCTCCTCTCTCTCTCCCTCTCCCTCTCTAATGGCTGTTCAAACAGAGTTCATGTATGGTTTCAATGATTTGAGTAACTTGCCTCCTCCTTTAGACGATGCCTTTCCTTTTGGCTGTCTTCAATCTCAAGAACAACAACAGAGTACTCTGTTTCATATGAATCAAACTTCTCAAAATCTGTTGGCTTTTAATGATTTTAATCATGGTAACAGAGGAGGATTCTCTTCTTCGGTTTGTTTAGCTGCACAGCTTGAGATGCAGAGACAAGAAATCGATTGTATTATCCATTTACAGGTATGAATTTGTGGTTTTTAAATGTTTTGATTAAGAAATTTTGAACGAAATTAGTAATGTTTTCTGAATTTTTTAATTTTTTGATGATAAAATGTGATTCTAAAATAAAGTTTGGAAAAAAATTGTAATTTTTTTATTATGAAGCTTGAGATTATAAGTTTATTTACGTTTTGTTCTTTTTTGCTCTGTTTTACTCTGTTTTTTATTATGAAACTTGAGATTATCAAAAAAGAGAGTAATGTTTTCAGAATTTTTCATTTTTTTGATGATAAAATGTGATGCTGAAATAAATTTGGAAAAAAAAACAAGTATCTTTTTTATTATGAAACTTGAGATTATAAAAAAAAAATAGTAATGATTTCTGAATTTTTCATTTTTTGATGATAAAATGTGATTCTAAAATAAAATTTGAAAAAAAAATAGTATTTTTTTTTATTATGAAGCTTGAGATTATAAAAAAGAAAATAGTAATGTTTTCTGATTTTTTCATTTTTTGATGATAAATGTGATTCTAAAATTAAATTTGAAAAAAAAGTTGTTTTTTTTAATTATGAAGCTTGAGATTATAAATTTATTTACATTTTGTTCTGTTTTGCTCTGTTTTTCTCTGTTTTAATCTTATCTTCCTCCAGAGTGAGACGCTAAGAACAACATTACACGAACAAAGAAGACAGCAAGTAGCAACAATCATAAAGCAAATCGAATCAAGATCCAATTTTTTGATGACCCAAAAAGAGCAAGAGCTAGCACAAGCCAACCGAAAGACAATGGAGTTACAAGCGTATCTTAAGAAAACAGAATTAGAGATCCAAAATTGGAAAACCCTAGCGAAATCCAGCGAAGCGATGATCAAAACACTAACTCAAAACCTAGAACAGCAAAAACTCATTCACAACGAAGAGAGCGCAGAGTCGTCTGTTTTTTGTGGTTCTTGTGATGAAGAAGAGATTGAAAAGAAGAAGATGATGTGTAAATGGTGCAAAACTAGGGTTTCTTGTGTTTTGTTTCTTCCTTGTAGACATGTGTGTAGTTGCAAGGTTTGTGAGTCGTCTCTTGGGTGTTGTCCGGAGTGTGATTCTGTAAAGGAGACAAGCATGGAAGTGTTTTGGGTCTAAACAGAGGAAAACAGAGGAAAATGTTAGAAGAAGTAATTAGGGTTTGTTTGTTTATTTTGTTAGGGAAATTTAGCTGATATTTTGGTTTATTTTGTTCTGGAATTTCTCTGTGGTGTACTTTTATTCAGGCTTTGTGCATGAAATGATCCTTTTTTGGGGTGATAAAGTATCAACAAGAACAAAAGAATGTGGAATTAGTATGAACCTTACAAACTATGCATTTGAATTTTTTGGAATATTTATGGATATGTTAAATTTTAATGTTTTAAGAAAATTAAGTATGTTTATCAACGTGTTTAATTAAGATGTTATTGTATTATTTTGTGTCCGTCGGTTTGTTAAATATATTGTAACAAATTCTTTACATTTCAAAATGTGATAGTTTTAAAAAATATGATCACTTTTCTTCATAGAATTTTGGAAAACTTCCCTTAATGTTTATGAATATGAGGTTATTTTTTTCACCATCTTATTAATCATGGACTTCGTTTCATTTTGGATATCGATATTGTTAGATTTTACATACTAGCTGAATTGGTCCGCCCCAGTTGGTTTCCTAATATTGGATTTTATTACTTCACATAATGTTATTGACCTTCCTAGTTCCATGGAAGATTGAAAAAATAGTTTTATTTTTGTGAGTGATAATTGACCAGCAATATCGAGAATAATGTTGATTATAATAATCTATCTTACAACTCCAAATTTGAGTACTTATTTCTTCAATTCATTTTTCTTTAATGATGTATTTACTTAATTTTTTGCCATTTTTTTCCAACTCCTCTTATCAATATTCCTTTTGATAACTTAATGTTGGAGCATAAATATGAGAGGTATGCTACCATGATGGAAGAAGCTAGAAAATTTCCTTTTTTAGTGTCTAAATAGTTTTTGAAGACCAAATTGTGGCCCATCAAAGAGGTCAGAGGAACTTTCTACGTCGTCTTTTTTCCAAAGACGATTAAGATCAATAAGTCTTCTAAAAAAGAGGTGCATACAACAATTCAGTTGAAGAACAAAAGTTAAGGAAGTCTTGTTCTCAAATAAAACTTTGTAGTAATACATAGTTACAAACGTCATCTAGTTCTTCAAATGTTGTTTTTGGAGTGTCTGGTGTTTCCAAAAATATTGTTATAGAAATCCACAGTTTATTTTCTTCTATTGTTGAAGCAGATGAGGTCGATTTAGAGGAAGATTAGCCACATCTCAAAAGGCATACAAGTTTGAAGATTTTTTTTTGTAATGATTAACATTCTTTTATAGTTATTTAAAATAAATATAGTTTGGATAATAAGATTATGTACCTCTATGTTATGTATCGAAGACATATGGTACATATTCAACCCTTGTATCTCCTACACTTTTACCAAATGTTACCCTCGGTTATTCAAGAGATACTGGTGTTACTGGTGATTTTGTTCATGCATCTTCCTTTCTTGACCATGGTTCTTCAAAAGATTTAGCCTTAACATATGATATTGTTGACTCTGATGATTTAAGCATGCGACTCTTGTCTCCAGTTATAACTGATAGAGCTGATGGAGAGCTTGATATGACTAGAAAAGTTAGTTTGAGATCTTCAAAAGTTAGACTTTGAGTCTTTAAGCAAAAATACCACCGTCGAGGCTAATCGATCTATCATTGAGATCCTGACGTGATTTTGCATCCTAAATGCAACAAAGGCAAGTGGATTTCCTTAGTTCTTGGATCGTACGTTGCAGAATTAATCATTCATATTGATCATGCGGTTGCTACCTTAAATTTTGGAGATGATGATAATTGAACCATTGTTGAGGTTTAAAAATGTGTTTGATGAGCCTACAAGACTGAATAATGCTTCAGGCTGTGAATCCATTGACCGTTAAATTAATTTTTAGGAATATGTTGATGTTCTCCCCCTTGTAGTATAACTTATTTAGTATTTATAGTTGTTTTCCTTATTCCTCTTGATAATTCTTCCAAGGTGTCTAAGAACACTCTTCCAGTGACGTCTATTGTTAGTGTCACTCCTAAGGGTAAAATTCACGTTCATCGTGTATATCTTCATGTGACATTTGTTGCTTCCTCTCTTAATTTTTTTTCTCCTTACTAGATTCTTGAGATAATTAGTCAATTTGCCATGTTGGCTAACCAAAGGTCGTTACCCGTCAATCTTTATATTTTGGAAATTGCGAATCATTATTTAAATTTAAGATTGGAGGTAACATGTTATTTATATATTTACGTTTGGTTACTCTTGATTTTTATGATAGTCATCGTATATTTTTACATTTAACACTAATTTTTTAATGGTTTAACCATGTTTCATCAAGCCAAGGTTAATCCTTCTACTCATCTGTCAAACCTTAGGGTCCTTTTTAACAGTGTTACCGAATCCATAGAGGAGAAAACTGGTTTAAAATATTCTCGTGAAACTAAAATTAAAAATGAAAAAATAGTTGTAAGTAGATCTTGATGCTAGCCGAAATAAGGAAATGTTATTACGCCTTGATTTGTAGTTCGATGATGACATTTTGAAGAATAAATCTATTGTATTGTCGTAGTGTAAAGAAGATTTGGTTATTGTCGCAATGTAGTTGCATTGTCGCACTGTAGAAAATTTATTGCTTCTAAAGCTATATGCGCTAATTTTCAAAAGATGCTTATAAAATCCAAAATCATATCTCATATTGTTAAATTAAAAATATAGGAGGAATTGGATACTATGATAGGCAAGTATAAAATTTTGCTAAGACGAATTGTTACTAAACGTAAAGTTCGTTCTGAAGATTTTAATAATTATCAAACTTTAAAGATTTGTATTGTGTAATAAGTTATTATGGAAGCTTGATTGGTACTGGATATCCATGGGGAGTATCCCAAACTCATGCTTTATTATATTTCATATAATGTTCATGAGGCCAAGTGGCCAAAGGACGTTGGTTGGACTGATGAGTCTTATGACTCTTTTTTATTTATTTAGGATGGACTAGAGGTGGAAATCACATTTCTAGGCTTCTTGAAGATAATGAGAGAGAATAGTATAGATCAGATGATAACAGAATATGGATTTTTTTAAAGACTGGTATTGATATGGATACGGTTGAGGAAGATAGTGCTCATGTGACTGCTTCTAGATCTAAAAATGTTGAAGGCGATGTTGCGTTGTCGTCTGTTACTCTTCAACATTAATCTTTCTTAAATCATTATATGAACTTGAATTTTGTCAAACTTCATTTTTTTACTTCCTTACCAACCATATAATAGTTTTATATGTAAGATTATTTTTGTTTTTATGTATATGAACGAGTCTTTATGTCCGAGACACATCTTGTATTCTTTGTTTTTCTATTGAAGAATTAATTTTAATAGGTCGAAAATTGTCTTGTTGAACATTTAAGTTATTTACTTGATTTTTTTCTAGAATTTTCCAACTATGGTGAGGGTGCATGACTCTGTCGTAGAATTCATTCTTCTTTTTAAGAATATACAGCTTTATTTCTAAGGATTGACTTGTGATCATCCAAATTTATTCTTTTTTATTTTTAACTTATGATGATTGTTATCATACGAAGCATATTAGTCGTTTATTTTAAGAAATATAATTATTTCAACTGTAACATTTTATTGCTCAATTAATTATTGTTGTTTATCATTAGATTTTTTTATACTTCATATATTTTTTGAAGGGTAATTTGGCTTCCATATTATTTTAGCATTATATATATATTGCATTATATAAGTTAGAGATAAGCCATATTTTGGCACTAAACCGTTTTTATTAATATCGAATGCCCTCTCGAAACCTTATCGCGTCACTGAGATAAAAAAGAATACATCCCCATGATTTAATAAATACATTGTACAAGAGTAGTGAGTTAAATTTTTTTTATTCCACATGAGTATGGTAGAGTTTTGAGATGCTCTATACTCTAGGGGTTCCGAATTGGATTTACCTCGCTGTCCACTAACGTATAAGTTCTTGGCTTTATTTTAACTTCGACCATAAATGATCATTCTTAATTTGACCAACTTTCCAAGATTTGTTTGTGTATGTTGAAAAATCCTTCGTAGCACTCTATATCCTGGTTCAAAATTCATAAATCAAACTTTAAAGTTGTATATATTCCTTGTAATATTCTGATTGAATATGGGCGTTGACCCATTATTTCTTCATCTAGGTTTACTGCTCCTCTTCTATCTTGGTCATTATTTGTTATCCAATAAGATGTCAAGCATATCTTTGCTTACACTACTGCCTCCGTTTCATATACCATAAAAATAGCATTTATTTGGTGGCAATTCTAGGTGCTGTGCGGTATGACCAAAAGCTTCATGTAGGGTATCCAACCAAGTTCATGCTGCTCCTTCCAAATTCTTCTTTATGCCCTCGATTATTGTTCACTTAATCTTTTCGGATTTCCTTTTAGCTTGAAGATTGAAAGGATAAGATAATATTTATTTTATTCATTTTTCATTGAAAGACTTTGTGACACTATGATTTTAGAATGAGGTTACATTGTCCATAGTGATAAGCCTTAGATTCGTACCCTTAACATATAATCACTTTAAAAAATATTATAACCTTTGTCTCCACTATATTCTGCACAACTTGTGCTTCTACCTACTTTGAGAAGTAATCCACATAGACTATTATGAATCTTCTTCCTCTTGAGACCATTGATAACGGTCCCACAATATCCATACCCCCTTTATAGAATGAGATTACCTTGGTTATTGTCTCCGGCAATACTGCTCGGATTTGTATAGAATTTGCAATTCTTTGACACGTATCACATGTTTTTACTTATTGCTTCGTATATTTCATAATTTTTTGCCAATATTATTTTGTACAATGCGTTGTAACCGAAATGGGTGCTACCTCCTCCCTCGTGTAATTATTCTTTCATAAAAGTTTCTTCATATGTACCTAAGAACTTTAGTAAGGGCTTATCTGTTCTTTTCATGTATAATGTGTCTGGTATCTACATGTACGTTGTGGTATTCTTTTTTATTTTAGCGCCTTCTTTTTTCCTTTGGGTAACACTCTTTAAATTAGATAATTCTTGATTAGCGTTCACAAATCTTCCTCATCTTTTTCCCCTTTTATTTTTATCGTCCCTTCGGATCTGAAGGTCAAGAAGAAGTGATTTGGTAGTGTAATGGAAGGTTTATCTTGTAATATTATTCATGGTATTGAAGATATACAAGCCGGAGAAACGAGTGCATTGGCTGCTGCATTTTATGTCATCGAGACTTGTATGAATTCGACATGTTCGAATTGAGAAACCGAATGTTTTAACTTCTTCAAGTATTTTGAATTATATTTTCCTTTTCTACTTCAATATGACCCGTTGCTTGATTAACCACTAACTATGTGTCAATTAAGAGTACCATCTTTTCCCCACAAAAAATTATTAGGTGAAGTCTTGTAAAAGTATATTCATACTAAACTTTATTGTTAGATGCTGGAAAACCAAACATGATGGATTGATTTAGGATATCTTATGCTAGAGATACGAGATAGATTCACGCTCTTGATCTTTTATTATTACTTCCTCAATTGCTTCCGACTATGCAGATATTTTTAGACTCATCATTTGTTGTAATAGGTATATCTGAGTGAAACTATATTAGGAAATCATCTAACGCTTAAGCCTTTAGTGTTATTTATGGCCTAAAATTTTATATTGTGATCTCATAATTCTAATGACCACTTTGTCAATCTTATTGAGACGCCGGGTTCTATTATACATTTATTAAGGGAAGGTAGTTCTAACAATCATAATATAAGCTTAAAAATACGGTCTCATTTTTTCTAGCCACCAGTACCAAAGTTCATGTAAGTATCTAGTTTATGCTAGTAGTAATGATTTACTTACAAACTATACGACTTTGAATTCCTTTCATTCTTCCCTAATTAATATTGTGTTAACTACGTAGTCCGAGACTACTATGTATTGATATAGGTTTTCACATGATGGACTCGATTGAAAATTTCCTACTCTTTTTAATACTTGGAATAACAATTGACACTTGTATACAGATCTTGATAAGAACTCGTTAAGTGGTGCTAGTCTTCCTGCCATAATTTGAAATTCTTTTACATTCATTGGGGGCTCTATTGTTGCTAGATTGGCAAGCTGTGTTGGATCTGGTTTGATTCTTTTTTCGACCAGCATGTATCCTAAGAATTTTCTGGACCGGAAACCAAAGGTGCATTATTCTTGATTTAACTTTAGATTTACCCTAAGGTTATCGAACGTCTTAGCTAAGTCTGCCAATTGATCTTCTTCATCAGGGTCGTTGCCAACATATCATCAATATAACATTTTATGTTTCTCCATATTTGAGTTGCGAAGATCTTGCTACTAGTATTTGATAGGTTTTCTCAGTATTTTTAGTTCAAAGGGAATTACTTTGTAGTAATGACCCTCTTTTAGTAATAAATATTTTATATTCATGGACCTCTTCTTTCATTTGGATACGATTGTATCCTGCAAAGGCATCCATTAAGTATAAGTTTCCAAATATTGCATTTACGATTTTATCAATTATTAGCAAGGGAAAAGATCTTCCGGGTATGCCTTATTTAAGTCTGTAAGGCTACGCACATCCTCCACTTCCCATTTTTACTTTTTACCAATAAAAGATTAATTTTCCACATTGAATGATGAGACTCTTGTATGCGTCGTATGGCCGTTAGTCAGTCTATTTAAGCAATAATTACCTCTGTTTTTTGCTGGAAATAAGATATTTGTTTTTGTATAATGGGGAAAAATTTATTGTTGATGTTCAACTGATGATAGATGACTTGTGATGGGACTCTAATTACATCTTGTGTATTCCACGAAAACATATCTAAGTTATTTTTCAAAAAAAACCAAATTTTATGCCTGAAATTATTTGAAATGTTTAAGTCGATCTTCAGGTTTTTTCTTTGTTCTATGATTACTTCTTCCGCCTATCTCATCCGAGATGACCCTTCATTTTTTGGTTGCTATGCTTTTAAAGCCACACATGTTGCATATCACTCCCTGGATGTATTCTGGTTTCCTCTTATCACGACCACTTTGTCTTTTATAAGGGTATCTTAAACACTAGTGGGCCATAGATGCTACAACATGTATTTGATCAAGTCATGATCGACCCAATATTATATTGTCTGAAGATGATACATTTACCACCATTTAAAGACATTATATCTTCTTCTTTTTATAATTTTTTTCTTCCCGAGGGCCACGTTCTGAGTTAATTCTCCTCGTATAGATGCATTTGCACTTGTGAAGCCTATAAGGACTCTTAGAATTTAGATTAAGACTAATACACCTCTTATTCTTTTTTTAAATTTCTCTGTATAGGATGTTAGTTGAGATGTTAATATCTATCATAACCCTATTGATCTCTCCACATGCCGGCTTCACTGTTATTAGCACCGCACCACTGCTATAACTCGCATGATATAGACCTGTGTCGAGATGTCACTCCTCTTAAATCATCATCCGAGAAATATATATTTGAATAAAAATTTATGTAAAAGTCTGGGGATGTTTTCCCTTCACATACTATCTTAATTTTATATGCACACATTTGACTTTTTGGTGACCATGGAGTATGGATCTCCTTAAAAAATAACTCATACAATTTCTCTGTTTAGATTTGGGTCCAAATAATCATCTTCTTCCTATAGTTTCATTACCCGATGGTTTCATTACCCGATGGTTTCATTTTGAAATAAAATATATAATTGGTGAGGTAAATTTAAGTTTTTGGTAGTTTATTGAGTTTAGTTTGCAACACATATACATGCATCCAGAGCACTTGAAAATTTTGAAATTAGTAAACTTTTTTTTCGTAATTCCTTGGATTTTTTATTTGTTATGGTCGTCCCTTAATGTTTTATCATCACAACTAGCCACTTTTAATGATGGATTAAATACGTTATTGATTAGTTCCCGTTCTTGAGGAGTTATCTTTAGATATATGTTTTTTGGATGATATTCAAATAGAATCCAATTGTTTAATCAAATTATGAATAATTTACGAGGATGAGAATGATGACGTTGATTATCTTATCGAGATTCGGGCATCTAATCTCAAATCATTATCGGTAGACATAATGTTCGAATATTTCGAAACGATGGAATACTATTAGTTACGCTTATGTTGAAGTATGTAATTCTAATCTTGGTATGCTTTTAGACATTTTTAGTTAATTTATTACCTAATATTATTTTTTTCTCTCTTTAAGATTTTATTTACATAAAACACAAAGATATGATAAAAATACTTGATAAATTTTACTTTAACATTGGACATCATTTCAAGACACACAAGCCTGTTGTTATGTAAATTTAACTACATGACAATATTAACAACAAATTCAAGGAACAAATGCATGTAATGACTATATTTCATAACAAAATTATGTGTATACTCTTTAAAAGTCTGTAGGAAACATATCAATTCAAGAAAATATGATCAGTTTACATTTTAAAGAGGTATGTAATGGTCCCCGATGTTTATAGAGTTATGATATTATAAAATAGTGTAAGCTCTTGTCTAAATTACAAGCATGTGAAAGGATATCATAAGTAGAAATTCATCTAGTTTCTACATCTAAAATTAATTTTTTGACTTTCTTTCTACTAGACAAAACAAGGTCTTTGTATTCACGTTATATGTGACATGAGGTCACAATTGATATTACCATCTTTATAATAAGCTTGTTAAAATATTTGTATATCGTCTTTATTCTATCATTTATAATTAATTGAAGTATATGACATACATATCCTGGATTAAATATTTTATAAAATTTCGGATTGTAATCAATTATACGTCTATCAATATTTGTGGTGTTAGCGGATGTATTATTAACAGATATGGACATAATTCTATGTTTAGCATTAAAATCTAACATACACTGTAAATATATATTATAGTTTGTTGAGCATTATGATTTCCAATAACAGGAAAATATATAATTATTCTTTGGAGTATCCATGCAAGATTAATCCAATATAAATTAAGACACATAATATTAAAGTTAAATATATTATTCTATCACTAGTAAAAGAAACTTTTCATGGAAAACTACAAATCATACAACTCACTAGTTAATTTTATAATATTGCATTGCTATTGATCTCAAAGAGCTACGTGGGATGCAATAAGCTTTTGGATTGATCTCTCTTATCCATTTCTTATATCCAATACGCCGACAAAAGAAAAAAGAAGTGCAATACCAAGGGTAAATATCATCGTTTCATCCTTATATTGCTTAATATTAAAAATAAATACATTGTTAATATTCAGATTTATGATCGTTTAGACTCCATCTTCAACAACTCTATAGGTATCTATAATTTAGTGTTTTTAAGTGTCTACTCATACTATAGGTGCCGTTTTTACTTTTTCCAGGTACATAGATCATTTGTTTATCACAAATTTTACACATAACTTTATTTATTTGAATATTTATAATAAAGTGTTCCCGTACCCAATATATTTTCTTCATAGAATTCAAATTAGTGGTAGCGTTTACGCTAACATAATAAGATTTTTTAGGGGTGGCATTTTGTAAAAATATATATAAAAGATCATGCATCTAAAATAATAATTTAGGCCTATAGGTAGAGAATAAGTAGATCAAGCACTAGTATTGATATTCTGCCATTTTTGTGTCATTAAAAGAATTAAATGAATATAAAACAACTAATAATATAAAATATATCAAACAATAACATAATAAAAAACAATGAATAGATTATACAAAGCCTTTGATCACCAATAATCCACCATCAAGCAAACTTATTAGTAAAGCTATTGAGTAGATGTATGTGTTGATCACATTTGGAACTTTGATCAAATTTGAAATTTTGATCGAATTATAAGAGAAAACTTTAGGCTGAGAGATGATGGATGAGTATTAATGGAGGAGAGGTGTATTTATAGGAACATGATGAAAAATAGTATGATTTAAAAAAAATTACCTTAGCCAGGTACCCGTCTAAGGTTGATATTTTTAAAAATTTATTTTACTCACTCTTTTGTTACCTATAAATACACATTTTTTGTTCCCAATAAATAAATTTAAAGATTATCTCAATCAAAATCTCTTTCATTACTAATCTCTCAATTCATAAATACACCACTAATTTCTCCACCCTCTCTTTTGCTCTCTCTCATCCATTAATATCTCTACTTCTAATCCTCTATTAATCTATTTACTCTCTCTTCTAAATCAAACTACTTATTCTCTAGTCAAAGTTTTCTAAAATGACTTTAAAAATGGGTAGAATAAATTAGACATCTGCGATATTACATCATCAAGAAGATAAAGTGTCATCATCAAAATAAAAAATGATGCATGATGAAGAGGATGAAGTACCCATACTTCGGACCATGAATGATAAAGTAATATTCCTTAGAACTTTCTTGGCCATGGACAAAATTAGAAGAATTCTACGTATATATATATATATATATATATATATATATATTATTATTATTATTATTGAAAGTCTACATAATTTAGGTAGGTTGAGATTTATTGAATAGTCAAGCGTTTGGTATAATGGTCTAGCAAAAGAATTTTAACAGTCGTGTATTAGATGTAACGAAGAAGAATGATATTGACATGATGTTTGTAATTAAGGGTGCGTCGGGTACAATTTATGCAACTGACATAAAAAAGAATTTGGTATACCTATGCACAATTTAAATGATAAATATGTAGAATTATAATACATTCTTTGTCGGTGGGGTGAACTGGCCTTTGGTCGGTTTGCTAAGGGTAAGGAAAGCGTAGTTGCTACTGAACTTAGCCATAATTCATAGATTAGCAAGAAGTTAGTTAATGATTGTGTCCTTAGGCTAATAACAAAGATTCACGTTTGAATTATAGTTAAACATGTGTAACTATTGCATTATATGCAAGTACAAGTCACAAATTTTACATAGTTTGATGATTAAGCATATGAATAATAATTGTAAAAAAAATATCTACCTTATGGTATGTTGATATCTCATTTTCTTATGAAAAAATGATAGAGTGTTAGTGATGCAGACAAATTAGCGCTAGAATTTATGAAGACAGGCGATCACCCGAAGAATGTAGCGAATTGACAGTTTCGGAGCTTTCGGTGTCCGATTTTGACCCACAACACCTTATTTCGAAGGGAACGACTCCACGATTACAAGTCACCAGCTATACTCGTGACATACGTCGTTTTTTGGGCATTCAGAGTCGTTTACTATTTTATTTCGAATTTTTATTACTTTAGGGCATTTTTGACATTTTCGTATTAGGGTTTTCATTCGAACTCTTATTTAAACAGACTTTGTTTACAATGTAAGGGAGTTGAATTTTGATAAAGAAAATTAGGGTTTCCTCTATATTGGCTTCTATGCGTTTACTCTGTATCAGTTAGTAAATATGTTGAGATCCCAATTCTATATAAAGGTAAAAATTATGAAAGATTTCTCTATAATATGAAGAGATAGATACCTATAATCAACGCATATGGTCGAAGTAAGAGGTGTATTAATGTTTTGAAGTCTTTATGCATGAAATATGGACAACCAATAATTGTAAACAACATCATTCACCTCACTAGTGTAAATCATGTGAGCAAAATAGAGATTAACCAATATAGTTGGAACCATCACAAACATCCAATACTTATATTAGTAATATGAGGAGGATATTGACCGAATGTGAGATGTTTAAGAAAAAGTAGGAAAAACAAAGACGAATAGAAGACGCGATTCAACAATTGAATTTGCAACATGAAGAATTATGAACTGATTCTAATGATTACCAACAACGTTCTCTTAATTTGTTCCAAAATCCAAAGTGTGACTAATTCAAAACAAAGTTTATGATCAACATTCTTGTAAATATTCCTCCTACACAAACATATATCCCTTCACATGCACATACTTAATCAACCATAAATAACATTGATTTTACTATATATATAATATTAATTATACGTTGAAAACTAGTGAATGATTGTTAAGACAGATAATGACAATCTCGATATTTAATATTATTATATTTAATTGTATGGATTATTTTGTTGTTTTCATTTTAAAATTTTAGTTGTTTTTGTATTTTAAATATTTAGTTGTAGGATAAATATCTTAATTTTCGTTTTACCAACTAAAACTTCGCGTGTGAAAACTATATTTATTTGACCGATTATATATTATATAAAAGAAAGTATTTTATTTACGTTTTTATTATCTTTCATATTTGAAATATTAACTTATAATATATTGTTTAGACTAAATTTCATAAAAAATAACATATCAATCCTATCCTAATAAAACTAACTTAAACTTGGAAATAGTTTTAAAACGGGGAGAGGCGCGCCCCCGTTGGCCACCACCTCTCATATACTGTACTTATTTATATTGAATGCATAGAGATAGAGGCTACAGCTTAGTTCTGACATGATTTCCTTTTGGGTAATTGATGTTCGTACAGCCCGACTATTTGTGCATAAATTGAAGTTATTGATGGTACATAACAGGCTAACAGTGATCATCATTTTCTTTTTTCTAATGTTCCTTTCACTTTTAAGGTCAGTAGACAGTCACAGTAGTACTCCTTTATGGGTTTCTGATTATACTACTACACTGTTAAATGGGACAGGTGAAGATCTCCAAAGCAATACAAAGTCATACTATCACTACTAAATAGTAGTAATGATATTTTTGTTTTAGTTAAGACCATCAAGTCAAAAGAAACTTTGCCTTGGTTTGGTTGTAGTAGTATCATGATTCATGCAATAGATGCTACAGGATCATCAACTTTATCCCTAAAATCTAAGCATTTAATACAAGATTTTTATCACTTTTCTTGTGCGATGTGATATGATTCAAACTCGTAAATAGACCCACTCTTTTATTAGTAATTAATTCAGTTCATTTTAATCTAGTTTCTATGGTAAAAAGATATAAAGGAATAGTAATAATCAATAGTTTTATTTTTGGAAACAAATATTCAAAAAGTCTTTTTAGTAGTATTTTTTAATGATTTTTTTTAAGAAGGTTAAAAGATTAGTAGATTAATATCAAACTTTTATTTATTAGTGTATATCGATATTTGTTTTATAATTATAGGATAAGTTTTGAAGTTGATGATTGATTAGTTTTCAAGACCGTATTTTTTTAACACACGAGATGGTCCATAGAGAAAGTAATTTAATTATCTAATTAGACAGGGCCAAAATATTAGATAGGCTTTCTATGTCCTTCATTTACCAAAAGCTCTTGGGTTTCACAAACCATTCATACTAGAATCAAATGCTTTATTTCTAGATTTTATGTTATCATCGATGGTGAATCTAAAGGTTACTTTTAATCTATAAATGGCTAGTTTCTTGTTGAAGAGTTCTTGACTCGAAGGCTAAAGCATCAATATGTAATCAACAACAATGTGAGATATAAGAATGATAAATATACGTGGATAACTTGGTTACTTTACGTGGAGTATTCTCCTCGTAATCCGATCTTATGGCTTTGAAAGTAGAAAGGTTTCAGCAGCTGGTGGCCCCTTGGGATTGAGATGATTTTAGGGGTTTAGAAGAACGACTTGGTGATTTGAAGGACTCAGCAGTCGAAGAAGGTTCATAGGAAATGTTACATCTATTGTAAGTGTTAGAATGACGACCAAAGTCCCACATCCCACATTGGTTAATCATGAGAAGGATCAATGATATATAAGTAAGAACATATCTCAATTAGTATAAGACCTTTTAGAAGTGGACCAAAACCAAAGCCGTGCGGGCCTTCAGGCGCCAAAGCGGACAATATCATACTAGTGTTGAGATCCATTGTTCTTACTTATATACAAAGGCGGAATATGTGGTACCTATATCTTTCCCTTGGTTTGGTTGTAGTATCAGACTTTTAAACCCAAAGGGTAGGACCACATTAACAGACTTTTAAACCCAAAGGGTAGGACGCTACAAGATCATCAACTTTATCCCTAAAATCTAAACATTTAATATAAGATTTTTATCACTTTTCTCGTGCAATGTGATATGATTCAAAGTCGTAAATTTTACTCATGATATATTCAGTCTCATCTTTGAACCAAGGTATTTATGGAGTAATCGTTTACTCCATTTTTAATTGAGCTACCATGAATCCGATAACTCCTAATTAATAATAATAGTAATAATAAAAAAAATGGAACCTAGTCATTAGTTATTAGTTCACTTTATTTTAATTTATTTTTTATGGTAGAAGATAATAAAAAAAATCAATATTGGAGACAAATATTTGAAAATGATTTTCTTTTTCATGATATTTATTAATGAATAAGTTTTTACGAACGTTAGTATTATTTTTGTGAAAGATATTTAAATTGTAAAAGATCAGTAGATTACTTTTATTTATTAGTGTATATCGATATTTGTTTTATAATTATATGACAAGTTTGAAGTTAATGATCGATTAGTTTTCAAGACAACATTTTCTTAATGCACGAGATGGTTCACGGTATAAACAATAAGAATACATGAGGTAATTTAATAATCAAATTAGGCATAGTCAAAGTATTTGGTAGGCTTTTTTTGTCATTCTTTTACCAGGTTTTAGGAGCTTTTGTGTTTTACAAACCATTCATAGACAGAATCAAATGCCTTACTTCTAGTAACATATTTTCTGTTATCATCGATGGTGAATCTAGGGGTTACTTTCAATCTACAAATGGCTAGTTTCTTGCATACGAGTTCTTAATTCAAAGACTAAAGCATCAAGATGTAATCAACAACAATATCATATTTAAGAATGATCGATCTACCTTGATACCTTGCTTGACTTTTGCTGATGACATTGTGATCTTAACTAATGGTTCCACAACCAACATCTCTAGTCTTCACTCTATCCTGCATCAATACCAAGAAGTCTCTGGTCATATTATAAACAAAGCTTAATCTATCATCATCCCTTCTAATAGACTCTCTAAAACTAGCCTAAATCACCTCGAGAACACCACTGACTTCAATATTAAAAGTCTCAAATAAAGTATATGGGCATCAGTATCAGCAACAAAATGCAAATTTCTCACTTTGAGGATCTTATCACAAAGTTTAGACCAAAAACTAAGGACTGGAACCCACACATTCTATCCTATGGGGGTAGACTTACCCTTATTCAATACGTCGTACAAGTTATCCCTTAATATCATATGCAAAGCTTCAATCTACCTAAATCCACAATAAGAATAACTGAAGTAATTTGCAACAAGTATATCTAGGGATGCTCTAAAAACAACAATGCTATCATCTTGACTAAATGGATTAATATTTGTCTGCCATATGAATAAGGTGGTATCAACCTAAAGAACTTAAATTATATGCAGCTCACCTTTTCCTGCAAGATATGACATAAATTCAGATAAAATAACTCTCTTTGGGCTAACTTTATGCACAACAAATACTGCAAAACAAGAATCTTATGCAAGTTAACAAAACTAAGGACAACTCTACTATACGGAAGAGACTTATGGACACAAGACCAGTGGGAGACAAATACATCTATTGGCTTCTAGGCAAGGACAATACCAATTTTTGGTTGGACAGATGGTGTAATGCTAACCCTCTCATATGCTTTAACTTAGAATACAACTCATGGTACACTCAAAATCATGTCAAAAAGTTCTCTACAAATGGTTCTTGAGACATCTGCAAACTCTCAAATTCCATCCTCCCGTCAGATATTAAAAAGATTCAAAGTCTTTCAATAAAAGAAAATGAGGATGATTAGCTTCAATGAACTATCTCTAATAATTTACCCTTTCATACCATAGACATTTGGGACTCTGTCAAAACTAGATGAGACAAATCAACTACATTTGAAAAAATCTAGAACCATATCACTCTAACGAAATACTCATTCATTCTTTGGAGAATCCTTCATAACTGGATCCCTATTGATACTATCCTACAACAAATTAATATATATCTATCATCAAAATATCAACATTGTAACAATTTTAAATCCCTTAATCATGTTTTTATTAAGTACAATATTTTTTGGCAGGTTTGGAACTATTTTGGAGGCATTTTCAACCTAAGACCTGGTCATCACATGACTCTTCAACATATAATTATATGTTGGTTTGAATATTCTCCTAATAACACACATATTAAGACTATTATCCCTCCCATCATTACCTGGTACATATGGAACTTCAAGAATAAAGTTAAATATCAGCTTCATAATATCTCTGTTAATAATATCATTCACCAAATAAAATCAATTATCAATAACTTAGATTAGTCTTGTCTTTTTAAAAGAAAGCATTGGGCTAATGATAATGATATTCCACGTGTTTTAGATTGTTTCACTAATCTTAATCAGGCTAGAAATTTGATCAATATCAACTGGCACGCCCTATTCTCTCTAAACTAAAACTAAATACGGATGCATCATACTTACCAAATGGTGAAGCTTCACGAGGTGCTATAATAAGAAATTCCCATGGGGATATCATTGCTGTCATATGATATTTATATGGCAATCATACTCCTATTTATGTTGAATGCTTATCTCTATAAGATGGCCTCACTATATACAATAAATTGAAAATATTAAATCTTGATGTTGAGACTGATTATAAAATGTTATATGCCATGATTGTTAACCATAAACCTCCGAGGTGTTTTACTCCTACTCTAACTTGTTGCATGAATATATTCATATTAAACACTACTATTTTCACATTACAAAGAGAAAAACTTGGTTGCTACCTAGCTAGATAAGTGGATGATGAAATGCAAACAAAAATAAGACTTAAACTCTACTAAAATCTATAACAATCTCAGAGCTATTACCATTCGAGATAGTCTCGAAATTGGGTCTATAAGAGAGCTCCATTAGCTTCTATCGCATGTTGTTTTATCTTTTATAATTTATTCACATGATATTTTACTATAATGTAATTCTTAATCCTATCATATTCTCTAGCAAAAATATTTTTTTGACCTAAAATTTTTAGGTGATACTCAATATAACTCTTATCTTGAATCAAATTATTTGCATACATGATCGTGCTCTGCCTCTCTGATTAAAGAAGTACTTATCACCCTATCTACCAAAATTAGCAACACTCATCGATTCCTTGAAGCTATTGCTCAACCATTGGCTTTGTATTGAATTCATATTTTTCCATCGTCATCAACCTCTCATGGCCTTTAAAGACTATTCTTCAACAAAGTTGTAGTCTAATCGTCAAGTGATTAACGATCCTATCTGATGATTATCCTCCCCGTATCAAAATATTGTTGGTGAAGCCTAATTGACTAATCCTGGAAGACTTATCCCCATCTCCATGAGTTCAAATATTTTGTCTCTCTCAGCTTAATTTCTTCACACACGAAGAACCAATGTCGGAATCTAAAATTTAAGCTAAAATTTGCATTATCCATGTAGTATTTTACTTTCTCTAGATGCTTTTTCTGAGTCCATGTTGAAATTTGGGCCTGTTTTACCCATGCCTCTATCAATATTAATTTTACTTTTAGACTAATAATAATAATAATTGATTAGTTGTTTTTATTTTATAGTTATTTTTTTAGAAGTACATTCCATCAACAACGATATATTTTTGATGTTTTTATTATTATATTGATGTTCATATAGATGTCTCTAAATATTTATCATTTCAAAAATACATGACATTATTTTTAAACATAAAGTTATGTGTATAAGGAACTTCGTCCCCAAAACAAATTGAATTATTATGTTGTAGGTATAAAAAATTGTGATCAGTGTGTGGATAGAGGTAATTGCCACAACGCGCAACTTTATTCTGACATTTTGTCAAGTGTTTTTGTTGTTGTGGAAATCAATTTCCGTTATCGCGACAATATGGTTGATGTATGATGGTTGTTGCGATAATGAACTAAATTGTCGCAACAACTACACGAAACCAAAAATTATTATTTTTTTGTTTGTTTTGAATTAGGGTTTTGTAAGATTTTTTTAATTGAAGCGTGAATCTTTAATCATGCATATCAAATGACCATTTTTGTGCTCCTCAATGCACCGAATAAATCCTAAACATGCATTATAATTCAATTTTGAATTAAGGTTTTTCCTCTTGATCAATTGATAAAATATATATAAAGAAAGTTTAAAAAGTTAATCTAGACTCCAATTCATCAAGAATTGATTGTGATATTAATTGTTGACGCTATAGGGTCAAAAACCCTAAAACACATAAGTTGTTATCTTTGCACTTTAGTTGGTATAATATAAACAAGAATGGACAAATACTTACAAGTATTCATGTTCTTAGGATTTTTCTTCTTCTTCTTCTTCTTCTTCTGCAGCGGAAGACTTAGATGTTGAGACGGATATGGATAATCCCATAATATGCAACGAGATACTTGGATTTGAGACGAATATGAATAATCCCATAATATGTACCGTGATACCTGGATGTTGAGACGAATATGGATAATCTCATAATATGCAAGTCGAATTGATGTTGTCCTTGAAGGAAATGAGCAGCAATATATATGGATCTATTACTGTGAATGACTGAATTTAATTTTTGAGGATAGAAAGACGAGTGCAGTTGTAGAAACAAAAATAATAAGTCGTGGTATCAACTTAGGGTTTAGGTTTACATTTTACAAGTTTATAATACTCTAAATTAAATAGAAGCCCTTGAATATTATAGTTGTTTTTATTAATATCCCACCATCTATACTTTATTAATCAATAATCATTTAGTTTTAAATTGATATAGTCTCATGTTCTTGTATATGTAGAAAAACATAAATTGATTCGGTCCTTAAACCAATAAGTGAAGTGACAGATTGAGGGACCCTTCCTCTAAATCCACATCAATCTGACTAGTCCACACACTATAAATATTCATGATACTACATATCTTGTTATACGCGGGTCCAATAAACTATAGGTTAGGTTGAATATATTTGAATAATTAGACTTGTATAACAACATACTTGGTTACTATGTATCTACATATGACGAGACATTCTAATCCAAAATATACATACGAATTTGTGCCACAATTCAATATTTGTTTCTTTTCTCTCTCTCTGATGCTTTAAGATAGAGAAATTTCGAAATATACAACAAATTATGAAACACGAGATTTGCAATTTGTAAATTATCATACTCAATACGAAATAAATAGTTCTCATATTTTGCAATTACGAATTCATTCCTAATTCAATGTTTGATTTGTTTTTATTTTCTTGGATGTTGTAATAGAGAGGAATTATGAAAGAAACAACAAATTATGAAACACTGGTTTTGTATTTTGCAAAATGTCATATACAATTACGGAACAAATGTTCCGCATGTTTCACAATCTGTAATCGCTCATGGTCGGTACTTTATAATTGGCCATGCTTCACATTTCGTAATTGAAATGACCTCATATTTAGCAATTTGTTTGGTGGAAAAAAAATCAATTATTTAAAAAATAATTATGTTCCTTTTTTGCTCATCTTAAAAAACAGTATGATCTATCCATTCCAAGAAACAAAAATTTAGAAGAACACATTCTTTCATGAGAGAGGATATCACCCTTGGATTCTTATAGGTGAAATTTTTATTGTGCTTTTGTTTTTTTAGAAACACGTGTCAAATGTAGAACAAATATTAGTTTTTAAACATATATCTCCACGATAACAACAAATATATATATATATATATATATATATATATATCAGACATAGAAAAAGAAACTCAATTTTATATACTAAAATTTTCTATTAATAATTTGTTTTTACCTATTAAAATGATAAGTTCTTTATAATCGAATTAGCTTGCTATCATTTGAAAAATAAATTAACTAAGAGTTTTAGTCGGATCATTTTAGATGTCAAGTCTACCAATTCTCGAGCCAATGGTTTGGTAAACGAATATGTCCGGTTCTCATTAGAATGCACGCATGAGACCCTATGATTCCAGTATGACCAGTTTTCTAATATAATAATGTATTAGACTTATATGTCTAAACTTCTCATTATACATGTCATTGTATCCTCTAACAAGAGTTGGATGACTATCAAAAACTATTTAGATTATTATATGAGATTGTTTCCCCTTCATGGGTTCCCTGTTGCTGAAGGTTATCTACAATGGTTGGGAACTCATCTTATTCTCCTAAGGCTATCTCTCTTGGTGATGTCAGTCGCATCATTGACACTCTCGTCCCAGTGGGTGACATTATTACTGATGTGGTCAATAATATTTGGAAGGTGTTTAGGTAATAAGGTTAAATAAAATTAAGTTTTAGGTTGAAGGTAAATAAATAATTGAGCTACTCAAATTAATGTTTAGAGAGAGAGAGAGTCTAACATGTTGAGTAAACATACATCCTCTCATTAAATTCCTTTAAAAGACTATTTATAAGTAAAATAATCCTTAATAGGCCTAATAAGCCGAATGTCATTCAAGCCCAAATCCAAATGTGATCCGGGTCTAAATTACATTAGTTATACGCTCATAAAGAAAAGAAAATAAATAAATAAAACTAATTTTAAATAAGTTAATAAATAAATAAGTACATGTTAAATATAGGTGAAATCGTTCTTTTATCCGATTTACCCCTCAAACAATTCTGACCTCATCAGATAGCCCCATAAGTCCTCACAGAAGTCATTTTAATGAAGGCTAACATACAAGATCTTCGTATCTGGGTTGCATACCTCTTTGGATCCAATATTTTGAATTTTAATTCAAACTTGTCAGAGAAATGACCTTAATTTTTATGATGGAGCCATTCAGATATACTGATGATATTCTTCTTATGATATTCAATTGGATGTGTTCCTTAACACATGTCACTTAATCATTAGACCCACAATTTTCCTCAGTAATAGGTGAGGCATGTCAACAGTTGGAAACGGTTCCACTCCCCTCGAAATTATAGTCGTTGGTGATTTTTCTACTTCTCTACAATCATACTTGGTGGGCTTCTACAGTTCCTTATAAAAGATCTCCCATCATTTTCCTACTAAAACAATTTTTCGAAAGAGAAAATTAACTTGTAGAGGGAGAAGCTTAGGTTTCTTACCACCGCAAATTTAACCACAAGTAACATTGTTTTCACCGTCCACCATAATCACCACTGCAAATTTAGTCTTCGGTGACATCTTCTTTCAATTTGCATGTTCACTGCCAAAACACCATTAACTAACTCACTGTGTTTGCCAGATTAATCCGAGGAGAAGAAAAAAGCAAGGTTATATGCAGGATTACCCGAATCTGAAGGCGAAGTTACTATTTGTCAAACGATTCACTACAAGGGTGTTTATCTGTACACTAGACACGGTATTGTAGTGTAACATTCTTTCACCTCTTAGTCGTTCAAATGGATTACTTGTGAATGTTAAATATTTTAATGCCTTTGAATGGCTTGTATATGCTAAGATTTTATTTCCTTCAAATGAATTACCTTTGAATGACTCGTGTATGCTAAGATTTTATTACCTTCAAATGGATTACCTTCAAATGACTTATGTATGTTAAAGATTTTATTGATTTCGCATGGATTACTCAAATGACTCATGTATATCAAGTTTTTATTGCCTTCGAATAAATTACCTTCGAATGGCTTGTGTATATCAAGTTTTTATTGTCTTCGAATGGATTTCCTTCAAATGACCCATGTTTGTTAAGTTTTATTGACTTCGAATATATCACCTTCGAATGGTTCATGTTTTAAGATTAACTATCTTTGGATAAACTAGACTAAGAATAAAAATAACAATATATAAGGAAATAAGTCAAGTTGATAAGGTGATAGATAATATAAAATGCCTTACATGACCTAAAGACTTAATAATATCTGGAGATAAAATTACAAAATTCTTTGGCCATGCCAATGACCTGCACACAAATATTTGATTCAAATAAAAAAAATTCATTGTACATAACAAAGGCTTGCACAAAAACAAGTACATAAAAACCTATTGTCTTTGGGCTCATTTCCATCGACATACTCTTCTTCTCTTTTTAATGAACTCTCACCATCAGATCCCCCTTCTTGGCTATTATTAGAATCTTCATTGGATGAATCTTCAAAGATACCAAGTTAATCTGCTATGGGCATGTCGGGATGAAGCAAATTATCTGGGACGAGACCCAATAAAGATCCCAGGACAAGTGTGGGAAACATTTTATAGAACTCCAATACCATATCCGATTTGACTGATGCATGCCTATTTTATAAGAAGTATATGACTATGTCGGCATATATATCTATAATATCAGCTGCATCTTGGGTGGATTTCGTTTTTAGAGAGGCAATTTTAGCATCTTCCTTCTTAATAAGAGCCTCTTGAGTTTTCTTCTCCTCTAATAAACGCTCAATGATGGCTTTATCATCAACTTGCTCGTCCTTTAACAAAGTAATCCCCTCTGAGCTAGATGATAGTAGAATTATATAGTCATCTTACAGTTTTTCATGATCGGACTTCACCTTGACCACATTTTCCCAAACTAATTTGACCTATTCAGAGAAACTATTGTTTTTCGCCTTTTTCTCTTCGGTTGAAGCCTTTAAAATATTTTTTTCCTCTTGAAGAGAATTGATGATCTCGATTTGCGACCTCACTTATATTTTAAAGTCAAAAAATTTCCCTACATAGCTCAGTACTGAATACCTCATCACATCTTTTTCCTTTGATAATTCAAAAAAACCCATTCGAACACCACAACAGTATCGGTGTTTGTAGATTCAGGGAATTCAGTTTCGAAAGCTTCAAAATCGAAAGCCCCCATACCTTCAATTTGGATATTATCTCTGAACATCTCTTTTCAAAGGGAAAATAATGGAAAATGAGGATGAGATACCATAGTTGTTGGAGGTTAAACTGAAAGGATGGTTGGAGGAGCAATTTTTGAACAAAGGACAATCTCTGAACGAGTCGAGGTCTTCTTCATCTTTTTATCTCTTTTATCGATGCCTTGTTTGCCCCTCTTGTGTACCCGTTTATTCTTGGGCACAAGAGATTTTGAGGGTACCATACCTTTTTCAACAGTGGGAGCCACATCAGCTAGTAGGGTTGAAACAATCTCGTATAGTTTCCCTTCATTTCTCATGTTGGCAACAAACTGTCATAAACCTTCTTTGCTCTTTTATCTTTTTTATTACAATGAACGCATAGCTCAATTCATGGTCGAAGGATATAACTTGCCTTCAGCAGCGTCGGTTCTCTTGATAATGACTAAAGGCCGAGCATGAGTGCTGAACTAATCCTATGTTAGCTCCCATTTGGGATTTTCCATCCAGGGGTGACTTCGAACAAAGTTGGCAGGAGTGAAGCATTGGTGGAATCCATTGGACCATTTTTCCTCTGCCTATCGATTCTATTTTTTAAAAGTCACCTTCGCTTTGGCCAGATGATGTAGGTAGGGATTCGAAATGGTTGATATAAAAGAAGTTAAGGATAAATGGTAAAATGTTACATGAAAGATATAGAAACTTGAAAATAATTTAGAAAAGGATGACGAGTATTCTTCCAATGTTTGGTAAGTTGGCTCGGATTACCCTGTGAGGTGTACTTTTTTCCATTCTCCTATTGACCACTGATGAAAAAAGAATTGAGTTTTCCAATTTTTTTGCCTCTAGTAGATCATCCACCACTTTTTAGTCGTTCCTCATGTTCAAATAATAAAATAGAATGTGGACATTGTGAGGTGGTCCCGCAACGGCAACTAGTTGTTCTATCAGTATCATAG
This sequence comes from Limnanthes douglasii subsp. nivea, assembly GCA_036936605.1. Lineage (NCBI taxonomy): Eukaryota > Viridiplantae > Streptophyta > Magnoliopsida > Brassicales > Limnanthaceae > Limnanthes > Limnanthes douglasii. The sequence goes on along the minus strand of JAUPFV010000002.1, from coordinate 6,614,912 downwards.
TCTTAGACAGTTTGGAAACTATGATGCATGGCATCAATGAAAACCAGGCATTTGGGCTAGCTTGTCTTGGGAAAAATCTTACCAAATTAAAGTATCTCACAATCTGAAGGTCTAAGGGAAACCGAAGGACCCAGTTGATCACGTCAGTGTTAACTACTAATAACCTATCATTACAGCTCATCGAGTCTCACCGGGTTTAGGCAACCTAACTTTAACTAGTTTTGGGGAACACTTATTTGGCTTGAATGGCTCTAATTCAGATTCATGAAAATAAACATAGGAAATTTTATCTAGGGATAAAAGATATTTGACATTAACTCTTGTAAAGTTGGGCTCAACGCATCCGACTAAAGACAACATAAGAGGTTCGATTTCTATTTTTGGAGCTTTTCTTTTGCTTTTGTCATCACCACTTTGTTGCACATTTTACTTTTTCTTATTTGTTGGCATCGAAGTCTCCCCGGTCTGACCAAATGTCTTAAGAACACAATCTTCACTAGTATCCTCGGTATTCTCCTCCATAACCTGGGGACTAGATCCCGAATGCTCAATAGGCTGACTACCAACATTCTCATATTTAGGTTAAGAGAACTCAACAACCAGTGTTCAAGGATTTTATTCTCCACTCGGATTTAGTGGAAGCTTAACTAAAAAGGTTACAGGGTCTTTTCCCCTGTTCGGACTTTATGGAATGGGGAAACTACTGGCAGTGGCTTGTTGCCATGTTGGCCCTTTTTATGTAGAAGGTTTAGTTTTGGTTTTAGATAACTTGGTTACTTTTAGTGGATTATTCTCCTCAGAATCTGATCTCATGGCTTTGAAAGTAGAAAGGTTTCGGCAACTGGTGGCCCTTGGATTGGGATGATTTGAGGGGTTTAGGAGAACGACTTGGTGATATAAGGACTGAGCAGTCGAAGAAGGTTCATAGGAAATGTTACGTTTATTTTAAGTATAAACCCATTCGCAATCGATAAATTAGGTTACAAAAAACGTACATGAGAATACAGAAAACCCAACAGCAGTTCTAGCTTTCTTCTTTTCTTCTTCGAGTTAGGATATCAACCAACCGCCTTTTGTTAAGCTGTTTTTTTGTGGTAAACATATGAACACCAAAATGATTCTAGAAAAATAATCTGCACTGGTTACCGCGGTGAAGGAAAAGAAAGATCGTCGGTAAAGAGTTGAATATCAACGGTGAAGATACAAGTTATTTCTCTCTCTAAAAATACCTACAGTGAAAAAATACAAAGGGGTTTATATAGAAACAGTAAGAAACGTTTGAGTGCCATACGAGAGAAGTAAAAACGACAGTGGTAGCTAGTAATCAATAGAGAAATTGAATCGTCTCTCTTTTCATTGAAACATAGAGTAAAACAAGTTCGTGGCTCCAATTAAGAGATGACACGTGTTTTAAAAATAATTAGTTAAAAGTTGTGACATTTGGATAATAACGATATTCGAATAATGTCATCGAATGGGGTTCAGATATTTTCATCACTTAGACTCGCTTAAAGAGTACTGAGAAGTCAGAGCTGGAAAAATGAACGCGTGTAAGTCAGATGCGATTCAGATATGTGTCAGTTAGCTTTCCCAAAATACTTTTGAGAAGGCTAAGGGGGCTCCTTGATGAAGTTGGATTTCTTTGACTGCAAAAGTTACCAGTTGGGTTGGATTAACTCGAGAGGGCAATTTAGACCCAAAATAAAAATCATACTGAGTCAGCATCTTTACATTTTGCCTCACTTGTATGTTAGTTGTATATTTACTTATGAATAATTAATGGTTAATGCGCTTTTGATCTTATGATTTTTGACCCGTATTCATGACCCAACCCGGTTGGCTCATGGACTCAAAGTTAGAGTATAATGACTCAAAAGAACAACATTTAAGAGGGTTTAGACTTATCTCTCTAAGCATTAAATGTAGCAACTCAATTATTTCTCTATCTTGTATCCCAAATTTAATAGATCACCTCAACATTTACCTAAATACTCTCCGACTAAGTTTTATCTTTACCACAATCAAACTTCTCTATTTTTGAAATATTGAATCGGCTTGGCAGATGACCAAAAAAGATATCCACATACAGAGGGGATTGCCTCCGGTTATATCTTTGGTTAAACTGATGATCCTCACTAGTAGTGGCAAATATCATCGGCACTCAAATAAATATATTGTTTTCTAAAATCATCTAAAAAAACTATCCTTCATAATTTTATCTTATATTCATTATGATCGAATTACTTTACATTATACCTCATCGGAATTATTTAATCTATCAAAAAATTAACACTAATCAAATCCTTGAAATTCAAAAAAAATATTTAGTTAAAAAAAAATTAGTTTTCAATTTTTTTAAAACCAAATAAACCTACCATCTCAAACAAATTATAATTAATCCTTCAATTCAAAAGAAAGATTTAGTTAAAATTTTAGTTTCAAATTTTTAAAAATCAAACAATCCTACCATCTCAAACAAAGTATAATTATCTAATGCAATGAAATTAATATACTAAATTCAAACCCAAAAAAAACATTAATCCCTGACCAAAATTATTTAATTTCATAAAAAATGTCCTAAATAGAGTGAGAGTTTCTCTGTGAATTCTCTAGGACAAATGTTGATGACATAATCTATCGACCAAGATCCATATGTTGTGGAGTCGATATACAGTAGTATAGAATTTGTCTGCAACTATTAACTAATCAAACTGATTAGAAACAGGGTTTTAGTTTACACATGAAACAAAATGGGAACAGGGAAGTAGATCATCGTATTCGTATCCTTCTATAGTAGTAATAGAAAGAGTTACAAAAGTAGTATAGTAACGTGTTGTTTCTCTTTACCCTACAGGTTAGAGTTAGACAGAAGATGACCAAAAACGTCGGTCTGAACAAGTTACCATAAAAAGACAGAGCTACGTTCCTGATTCGTCACTATCCAACACAACTAGGAGTACAAATCTCTCTCTGTATACCTACAATCCATCTGTCTCCCTATTCTCAAATCTAACCTGCTCTCTGTCCCATTCCTGTAGACGTGGATATGGCTGCAATTGATCTTCGTGATAGGGGTCACTCACTGTATTCGAATTCGAGGCTCTGTTTTCTATTGACTTTGGAAACCAAATTCAGTCATACTTTGAACAAAAGATTTGGATGTTAATGAATCTTAATAGAGTACTCTGTTTCTAGAGTAACAACAATTAAAATATTAAAAATAAAAAATAACCGATTTTAAACGTAACAACAATTAAAATATAATTATAATTTAAAAGATTTTTACGCGCGTTATTATCTGTGAAACTTTTCAAATATTAATTTTTTTAAAAAAATTGAGAATTGGGAGTGAAAATAATAATACGAGTGGACTAAAAGTAAACCGTGCGGGCATTCGGGTCCATAACAATATCATACTAGCGTGGAGATTAGATTGTTCGTATTTATATATGGATGTAAAATATGCGATACCCATATTTCCACCAAATGATATACACACGAAACACGATATGGATAAAATTCTCGGGCGTCAAACATGATGAACTAGCAGCGGTGCTCAAGGTAAATGATCTGCTTTATACAACCTAGTTCGGAGTGCATTGATGACGCTAAGGAACATGGGGTGTGATCAATGGTAAGACCTGGTTTAGAACTTCTATGGCGTGGAGCTCATGAACAGACATGGTGGTCGAGTGAGCAGATAAATCTGATGTAAAGCTCTATGGCTTAGGTAGTGTATAACCTGATCAGAGTGGACGGATGAAAGTCAATTGAGAGGAGGCTACAGTTGTACTTTATTCGAGATGAGGATTTGGTTGGGGTGGCAACTAAAGTCCCACATCCCACGTCGATTAAACATGAGAATGATCAATGATATATAAGTAAAAACAAATCTCAACTACTATGAGGCCTTTTCAAAGTGGACCAAAAGCAAAGCCATGCGGCTTTCGTGCGCAAAGTGGACAATATCATACTAGTGTGGAATATGCGGTACCCATATTCCTAATAATTTGTTAGGATGAAGATTAAAGTCCAACATCCCACATCGGTTAAACATAGGAATGATCAAAGTATATAAGTAAAAACATATCTCAACTAATACGAGGCCTTTATGAAGTAGACCAAAAGCAAATTCGTGCGTGATTTCGGGCCCAAAACGAACAATATCATACTAGTGTGAGGTTCGTGTTTTTCGCGAGATTAGTAGTGAGAAGACTGTTGCCTTCACATGGTAGAAGACTTAACTAACCATTATTTGACAATATAAGCAGACTTAACTAACCATTATTGGTAGAATTTGGTGAAACTTTTATACTTGAAAAAAAGTTTGTGGCGTTAAACCCCGTGAATTGAATGATCGCTAAAACTTCTGCTATGTAATCAGTGGACAACCCAATATTAAGGAACATACCCATGTAATTTCTGAAGATTCAACCTAATCCAGCCCTACATGGGTTGCCGAGGGAAGAACCATCACACATAATCATTACGGTACCATCCGATGGAAGTTCAATCTCTACATGGCTTATGGAATGAGTAACATATGGAATGTTTGAAAAGCCTATATTTTCAAAAAAGTCAGCATCTATTTGAGATTGAGGACTAACTTCTCTACAAATATGTCTAGCTAATTTCACCATATGTATCACCCTACTCAATGCAACATGGACATGGAATTGAACATCTTCAGTTTTACTGTTGTTTTTTTACTGCCATATCTCTGATATTCTAAAGACTACAATGTTATCCCATGACAACCTTATAAGGGAAATCCTCCTTTTAACATGTTAACGAATCTCTTTAAAAAAGGAAAAAAACTAAAATTAAAATAAAGAACATGTTAACAGTCACAACTGCTTGGTCTTTGGACATCTCCATAGTAATTGCTTAATAGATTTTGCTTCCTGTTTACAAAATGAACAAATAGATGCTAAACGAACTTCCATCTTCTGGATATTATCTTTTATTGTACAAGCATTGTGCATCATTCTACAAACCCTTGAAACAACACTAGGATGAAAATACCTAGTCCAAATCCATTTGCTTCCAACCTGTCTGTTGCCTTTTTTTCTAATAACCTCATAAGCTGACTTTGTAGAAAAACAACCACTAATTTCATACTTCCAAACACAGGAGTATATAATTCCTCACCAATAACCCAATCATCATTGTTTAAAACATTAGATACGCTTGCTCCTAATAATTTGTCTTGATGCCCAACATTAGTTAATATATTAGCATTACACTATTTTGAACACCAAGAATCTAACTACATAGATATTCTATCACCAGTACTAACTTCTCACATTGTTCTTTGCCAGACCTCATCTTTAACCCGTCGTAGTCCAGGCATTATAGAAGACATCTTACTCCCAACAAACCAACAACCATGTATGTTTGTGTACTTTGCAGCCATAAACTTTACCCAGCTAGCCTCACCTTGTCTAATCGTCAACATCAATTTCATAAGACCTTGTTTATATCCAATAACCTTCTCAATCCTAGGCCACCTTTATCTATAGGTTTGAAGAATTTCTCTTAAACAATAATACACCTCTTACGAGTCATAGGGTCGCCTGACCATAAAACATTTCTCATGAACTGTTCATATTTGCTAACAATATCACTTGGCCAATGGTATACACTAATTTGATAAATAAGTAGGCTTAATAATACTAACTTAATGAAGGGTAACCTGTCTTGAAAATATATTTTTTCATTTCCATCTATTTAAACGAGTTAAGAATTTCTCCACCATTTTTCAAAAACATACCTTCTTAACTCTCCCTCTAAATAGTGGGACACCAAGGTAAGTGTCTGGTAACTTAACTTCTCCCATACCTGTAATACTTTTGATTATGTTACTTTGGCCATCACTCATTCCCCCTATAAACAATTTACTATTTAAAGTAATGATTAGTTGACCAAAGTATTGTTCATACTTAAGAAGTATCTTGAACAAGTATTTGATACCAATTCTATTACCTTTTAGAAATATAAATATGTGTAGTAATAGACACATTCTTCAGCTTTACCATAGGGATAATATATTGATCTTCAACTGCTCTTTAGATATCTCTACTTAATACTTCTTCACATAAGATAAAAAAGAATGAGGATAAAATATCACCCAATTTTAGACCTCTCTCAGCTCTAAAATAGCCCTTAACTCACCATTAATTCACATGTCAACTCATATTACTATAAAGTCGAGATAGAAAAACTAACAAAGTAACTTGATAAAACTCTATTATAATAATTTATTAGAGTTGTTTACAGAGTTCACAAAATAATAACAATTTTCACATCTTTTATCTATTATGCATTACCCTCAAATTGAAACTAGAAGAAGTCTTTCAGTTTGAGGTTGGACAACAAACTATGAAAGAGTGGACCAACAAAAAATTTAGTGAACATATCTTCCACCTGAACTTTGGTAGATAAATGAAGAGGAAAAATAAAACCAGCCAGATACTGATTCCTTACCACATGACATTCTATGTCTATATGTTTGGTATACTCATGAAATATTGGATTAAAACTTATGTACGAAGTAGTCATGTCGTCACAGTATAGTTGAATATAAAGATAAATTTCCACATGAAGATCCTTTATTAAATAAAAAATCCATTGAATCTCAAAGACAGTGACATTCATTACCTTGTGTTCAGCATCTGCACTACTTTTGCTTACGGTAGTCTATTTCTTAGTTTACCATGACACATGATAATTATAAAAAAACACACAATAACTACTGACAAATTTTCTGGTATGGCCACAAACTCCCTAATAAGCATCTGAGTAAACAATAAGTTGGGGACCAATATTATATAGATAAAATAAACCCTTTGAGGGAGATTCTTTTAAGTATTTTAAGATATGTAGCAAAACAGACCAGTGGACATCTCTATGGGCTTGAACAAACTGACTCAGTCGTTGAACTGAGAAAGTAATATCAGGCCTAGGAATACTAAATTATAAGAGTCTTCTAATGAGTCTCCAATATTTAATAATATCAGATAAGAGAGGTGAACCTATGCTAGTTAATAAATAAACCAGTAGTCATAGGTATATTAGTTGGTTTGCAACCTAACAAACCTGCTACAAAAATCATGTTTCTGATTTTTATTAGTTAAATATATTCCACTCTCACATTTTAAAAATGGTATCACCAAGATATTTGATAGTGAATGCCTTTTCTATATGAGTTTTGGTGGAATTTATATGCTATAAGGAATTAATAGTTATAGGACATCATCCACCTAGACTAACACAATAGCCAAAACTGCATATGTTTTGAGCACAAAATGGCAATTATCATAACCAGATTGAATGAAACCATATTGTATTAAGTTGTGTGTAAGAGCATAATTCTACTTTATAGAAGACTGTTTAAGTCCATATATGGATTTGACCAACCTACATACAAGTTTGTCATTGTTATGAAACACTGCTTTACTGAAATGCAGTAAAGAAACACTTTGCTTTTACTTTATCACTACAAATCTGATTCGAAACACTCTCCCCGGCGACTACTGTACCTTTGGATAATTGCCCAAAATCTCGTGGGACTTTGTCCTTGCGGAAATGCAGTGGTTAGCGAATGATTTTTCTCAGGAGTGTCGTTGGAAAATGACAACTGCTTCAACATCGAATGATAGTGTCATGCAGTTCTGGCGTTCAACAGAGGTGCTTCAAAATAATGAACTACTTGTTGGTTCAACAAGCTGCAGGTAGAACTTGGTGGCTAGCAGCATAACTTTTAAGGAACAGGGGAGAAACAAACCGTTCAAGCTAGATAACACTATAAAAAATACTACGCATGATGTTTAGAAATATACACTCAGATTTATGCTTTACAGTAGCTTTCTCACCTTCAATCAAAGAGCCAAGATCTGCTGTAGAAATATTAGATTTAGGGGTTAAGATGATGTTTTAGGATAGTACTCTTACAGAAGAAAGCCAGTTCTATGTTGTTCCTTCAGGTGCCATGGAGGCCTATAGGAAATCCATAGAATCTCATATCTTACAGCTTGAGATTACATACGGTGAGAATGAAGGGAAAACAAATGCTAGCATGTGCCTGTAGCTTCTGGATGTAGGTTCTTATCAGAGCACATGAAGAAGAAAATAAAGAACTTAATGAAGTTGCATACTTCCCACCCATGTAATGGCGGTTACACAAATGAGTCTCAACAAATCATGCTGGGAAAATGAGCTGCTCATAATCCAAACGTTGGCTCATTTCCAACGAAACGAGTATGTATTGTTTCGAGATGGAGAATTTTGAGTTATTATGGGTTTGGTGCTTCGGAAAATTTACCAGTTCAAACACAATCAAATGCTTCAATTGGAGGCACTTGTTATTTTTAAGAAAACTCGAGTGTTTCTTGTGATAAATGCCCGATTCCACAATGCATGGAGGTTTAATTAGTTCAAGACTTGGGACATAAATATTATGACTCTATTTGAAAAACCTGCAGAACCAAAAAAGAAGAAGATGAATAATTCAAAGAAGAGACTCAAGACTCATCATTTTGATCCAAATGGCTTACATAGGTTGACTAATGCAAAGAAGCCAAATACCATATCATCCCAGATTACTAGTATTTCCAACCCTAATATAATCATGAATCTGTCATGTGGACGGAATCAGTGCAAAAAATCCAAAACTGTAAAGGATTCATCTTCCCATTTAGACTCTGAAGATTCATGGTCACTACTTGAAAACCAGGTCCTTGTCATTCATGTGCATGATTTGGGTCCCAATTGGTGTCTTATTAGTGATTCCATCAAAAGTATCCTACGCTTTAAGTCAATGTACCGTATGTTTGATGAATACAAAAAACGTCAAAGAAGTTTGACACATAGAAGTTTTAATGATGAAGTTAATACTGTTACAGGTTCGGGGACTCCTCGGTCCTACATGTTTACATTGCCTGGCGTTCCCAAGGGATGTGCCAGACAGTTGTTTCAGCGCTTGCTGGATCCAATTGAAGATGAGACCCTCAAGTCCCATTTTGAAAATATTTCTTATGAAGAGGAAAAAACAGCCTAACAAAAGTCAGGATCCCTACCGGATACAACCACGACATAACTCGATTGTTATGGCTCTTTCTGTAACTATTCCAAACAACCCAAGTGGAAAACTAATTATTCCCTTCGATTTATGTGAGTCAAGTCAAGATGTGCTTCAAATCTATTGTCGAGGGTCTCAATCGAGTGATTTAGAAATATTAGATCAGGGAGCTGTTGTAACAACGTCTAATCCTAAAGAAAATATCTTGATACAAATTTGTACTGGTATAAGTGACTGTCCATAACCATCTGGTCCAACCAGAGATAGTGGATTTAATGTTCTTAGAGCATCTCTCCCTGTTGATGATCAACAAAAATGGCAGCAAAACCTTTAGTCTTCTACAGGTTGTTATGCAACAACTGCCCAGAGCCCTGATATGGTACATGGTGGAAATCGTCCTGAGGCAATGTCAATTTTTTCCGGATTTCCTGTGACAAATATGCCAAATGTTGTTAATATGTTTCCGTACTGTATGGGGGGATACCTAATTCTGTACATATACACTCAAGAGCTGGTTTTATGCAACTTAATTCAATGCCTAGGCCTCGTGAAACTCTGTATATATGCAGACCACACAGTGGAACAACCAAAATGTTTATGGTTTTAATAGGTTGAGTTCTGTATACCCGACTCAGAGGCCCTCTCCACCTTTCTAGACATATACAGGGCATCCTTAGCAGCCTTACCTCCATGTCTTGTCTCAGCAGTCTCATGTGGTGAACAATTCGCATCTTCCTCATCTTCAGATTCCCCATCAAATTATTGTAGGGCAAAGACAACTTTATATGAATCACCTTAACCAAGAAACAATTATGCACCCCCTAAATATACAACAATAACAATTTGCATCATCAAGTACTTTGATGCATCAACCTCACCAACTATTTCGATCGCAAATTCCTTTTCAACCTGTATTGCAACCCCCAATCAGAACACCAATATCATTACAAGAAGAAAGGAGACATCAGTTCATACTTCAAGGGACGATTAAGAACACACAACTTTGTGTTGTGGGACATCAAATGAGTATGCAATGGCCATGGCAGCCAAATCATCATTTTTAACAATCTGACAGGTATAATCATCATCAGCCTTAACGGGTACGGTCTCAGCAGCAGGGTAACCTTTTAAATGACTCCAGTGAAGTTGCATTCTCCTCGGTAAAACAAAACAGAGCTCATTTATGTATGAATCTTGTGCGTCCAGATTAAGATAATTCATTACAAAATTGGTACGTTCAATACAAAATATTAGTTGATGTAATTTTTTCCACCTTATGAGATTTGTCTATACATTTGTATAGAATCAATAGAATAGAACCTTTTATATAGGTGTATATTGGTATATTAATATTAGTCAATATAAGCATTCCTGATGTAATCCTCGAATATTTTGTGGTAAATTTTAAATATTTAGAGTGCCTATTTATTTTTTTAGATTTGAAAAATAAAAGTTGATATACTTCTACAAATAAAATAATAACACATTGATTACTTATATCTCATATATTAGTCTAGATTTCAAAGTAGGTTATATGGTAGTTTTTTTTTATGTTATTTACTCAAAATTAATATTTATTAATTTATAGTTTTTTTTTAAAATAATGTTTTCTCTAATAAAAAATATCATATGATGGATATAATAAAACAATAGTTATTGTTTTATATCTATTACAATTTTAATTATAAATTATACTCTTATTTGTGTAGAAAAGACAATCAAATTGGTATTCGTTTATCTTTTAGTCATGGCATTTCAGAAAATTAAGATATCTTATGTTTTGTTTATAATCTTACTCTCGCTAAGATATGATGATATTATAAATCAAACCTAAAAAATGCATCAAATGAAGAGAGCGACCGTGTTGGGTATAGGTTTGTGAAAATGGGTCAACAGCCAGAGACATAGAAAATGAGAATCGGGCGGTTTTTTCTTTTGCTCCGTTGTTTTGTGGGGATTTATATTTCTCTAAGTGTCTTTTATCGTTGTTTGTTACTCGGGTCTAGTGGTATTATCGATTCCGATGTTATCGGATGGTTAAATTTTTGGTTTTGTTACTCGGGTCTAGTGGTATTATCGATTCCGATGTTATCGGATGGTTAAATTTTTGGTTTTAACTTTTGAAGTTGGATCGGACCGTTTATTTTTTGTTTTGTTCGGTTCGGTATGGTCCGGTCCCGTTCGATTTGGATTTGTTTCTGTTCGATACAGTTTCGGTTTTATTCGTTTTTTAAAAAATAATTAAATTATAATTTGATTTTTAAATTTTTTATTTAAATAAATGATATAAAGAATAAAGTTTAATTGAGTTAATTTTTGTTTTTTTAATTGGCCCTTATTTAATAATTTTGGAAATATAATGTATTTTTTTAAAATTAATTTATAAAAATTAATCGGTTCTTAACAATTTTATCGGTTCAATTCTGAATTGGTTTTACTGTTTTATCGATTATATCGGTTTTGTTTAATATTGGTTCGGCTTACCAATTATGTCGGTTCGGTTTCAAATCGGTTTTATATTTATAGAGTTTGGCATAATGTTTATATTGGAAGCATAGTTTTAAATTATGTTGTCGCATCGCACGATGATCTGCAGCACTAGGATTTCGTTATGCAAAGGCATATCTTGCAAAAAATACACTCCTCTATAATAAACATGAGGTTCGAAGGATAAATATACATTGTGTTCGCCTAAAAGCTATATCTTTATGGGCTAACGGATGTAGTTGCACAAACTCATGATTATATGGTCCTTTTGGACAAATGTAAACAGGTTTTATTTGAGGTCCATATATCAGAATTAGGCGATGAGACCACTCAAATCGAACACGTCGAGAAGCCCAACGATTTTCTACAGTATCACAATGTGATGAAGTTCAGACCCTAAATTTAATCGTTTAAACCCTCGTTTTGATGTTTTAGTAAATTTTCTACATTTTCTTATTTTTGTTGGATTTTATTAAAATACTTAATCAGCTCCAATCTCTTTGAAATTCAGCTGTGCTTTATTTTATTGCATAAGGAAAAAGCTGTAATTTTAGGCTAGGGTTTCGAGCATTTTTATAAAAGACTCTCAAACCCTAGTTTTGCCTCAGACTTTTTTTAATATAATTTGATTTTCTTTAAAGTCTCTTCTACTCTGACCTAGGGTTAGAGCTATCTATCTTCTATTGTTCGTCTTTTTTCTCTGTATTTTCAGCCGCATGTTCCACCTCGTAGCTTGGCGCTACCATATTGGTATCAGATTCAGAGTTCCTACGGCGTGGGTAACGGCGGTATGCCACCAAAGCAATCTTTTCGGGGGAAGTCCACTCTTCCGATCACCGAATCGGTCGCCCGTGATGAATTCGGTCAATTCCAATCCCAGGTTGGTGAACAGATGCACTCGTTGGGGAATTAGTTAAAAGACGTAAAAGAAGCACTACACAGGCTGTTGAACAACCAAACCAACAGATTTTGAGCTCTAGGTTCAAGCAACCAGCCGTCGGGATCTGAGAGAGAGATCGGCCGTGAGCGGAATTCGTTTGATCCTCGGCGAAACAAGGTAGGGGTCAATATTCCCCACAAGACTGTCGTAACCACGTCTTTGAGCAGCCGCCAACGAGAGATTCTCATCTGAACACCAACAACCGGCGGGAATCTGGATTCAGACTGGAGATCCTAGAGTTCCAAGGGGGTCTCGAACCGGAGGAGTTTTTAGGTTGGATCACCTCAGTTGAAGAAGTCCTTGATTTCAAGGAGGTTCCAAATGCAAAGCGGGTATAGTTGGCTGCAATTAAGCTCTGAGGCCGAGCTGCATCCTGGTGGCAACAACTCAAGCAGACCGGATCAAGGCAAGGTAAGCAAAACATAACAACTTGGGCTAAGTTTGTGAAGCACTTGGGGGCTGCGTTTTTGCCTTACAACTATGCCTGCATCATGTATCAGTAGTTCCAAAACCTTAAACAAGGGTCAAGGACTGTTGACGAGTACACTAACGATTTTTTCAAGCTACAAAACCGTGTCGATATTGCTGATTCAACAGACCAGCTAGTATATCGCTATATAGGGGGGATGCGACAGCAGTTTCAGGACCAGCTGAACATGTTCGACCCTGTGAACGTGTCTGAATCACATCAGCGCGCACTGCATCTAGAGAAAGACCTTTCACGAAGGCCTTATGGAGGAGACACTGCCAGAACAACTCCATTGGCATTCCCAAAAAGGACGGTTCCAAGCCCTAAACCAGGAGTACCAACTGCTTCTCCTATGCGTACGAGTGCTAATTTGTAGGTCCCTAGTCGCACAGTTACTTCCTCACAAGTTCGGTGCGACCATTGTCATGAACTAGGGCACGTTGCTTTACAGTGTCCAAAATTACGACAACAGCCACAACAATCGAGGGGTCTGTTCGCTGACACTCTATTCAATGACACTGCTGATTTTTACCTAGAGGGTGACCCACAGTTTGATGAGGATCTAGAGGATGTTGTTGATGAGGTTCCAGCAGACCAGGTTACAGGAGGAGATATTGGTCAGGCATTGGTTTTAAGGTGTATATGTCTGACGCCGAAAGCCAAAAGTGATGGGGATGATTGGCTACGGAACAATATTTTCCAATCGACTTGTACTATTGGAGGAAAGGTATGGAAATTCGTTATTGATTCATGGAGCTGCAAAAATGTTATCTCTAAAGAAGCTGTCCAGAAGCTGGCCCTGAAAATAAAAGACCACCCAAACCCCTACAAGCTTTCCTGGTTAAATAAAGGTAGTGAGGTAAATATCTCTAGAAGATGTCTGGTATCTTTCTCTGTTGGTAACTATAGGAATAAAGCATGGTGCGATGTCATTGGGATGGATGCGTGTCACTTGTTGCTAGGCCGACCCTAATATGATAGAAGTGTCACATATGTTGGTAGGAGGAACCGCTATAGTTTTATATGGAATAACGTCAGGTTCATATTAACACCAACTAGAGAGGTTTCCCCAAAACCTACCCTTGCAGTATCAAATGAGTCGGGTAAGAACTTTCTAGCTCGAAAGGTGTTTATTGAACATGCTCATGAAACAGGGATTGTCTATCATTTGGTGGTTAAAGAATTTAGTACTGATCCATTTGTTGGTATACCTGAGCGAGTTCGGCCGCTATTAGCAGAATTTTCTGTAGTCTTTCCCGATACTTTACCTACAGGTCTTCCTCCATTGAGAGATATCCAACACCAGATTGACCTTGTACCGGGTGCTAGCCTACCAAACCGACCGCATTATCGGATGAGCCTAAAAGAGCATGAAGAGCTCCGCAGACAGGTGGAAGAACTGTTGACGAAAGGCCACATCAAAGAGAGTCTTAGTCCTTGTGCGGCTCCTGCACTGTTAACATAGCTTAAGCTTTGGAAATTTTCTCGTTTTCCGTTATGACGGAGATGGTATTTTCCACGTATCTGTATTTGATAGAACTGCTACAGAGACACCGTATCCGAATATCGAAAATCTCGATTCAGATCGATCAGTTGGAGATGCTGAGAAAACTTTATCCCCATTGTCATTTAAAGGCGTTATGCGATCATCTAGTCTGACGCATTTGGTAAAACTTCAGAACCTCTTTTAGCTCTAATGCTTATAAATAGCAAAAAAATTTGGTTTCCGGTTATATTTAGTGCTTAGTTATTATATAAGTATACAATATCTTAACATCAATTATAATTTAGTTTTCTGAATGTATTATTATATTCAATTGGCATAGACGGTACCTATTTCATTCCGAAAAAAAATGTAAAAAACTCAAAGATGGCCACTGTGTGACTCTGGAGAGTGATGGTAGATCATGGCCTGTGAAGTTGATAAGAAATGGTAAACAGAGCCTTATGTCTGCAGGTTGGTCGGCATTTGTTAAAGATAATAGCTTGCTGAAAGGTGATGTGTGCAACTTTAAACTGGTCGAGACAACAATTGGCGCTGCTACTGTGTTCAAAGTATCTATTTTACGTTTTTAAATTTAAAGAGTTCGTTAAGCACAACTATATATATCTAATTTAATTGCTGTGTCTGTTTTTTGGTGTGTGATTTTGTGAGGTGATCCATATATTAGTCTGTTCTGTTTTTTTGTGTACTCTTAAGAATATTTGAAGAGTAATCAATATTTCAATTGGCAACTTTTGTGTAATATAAACCATTTGAATATCGCTCCTTTGTTTGTATCTTGTTTACGTTGATGGCTCATTTTTTTGTATCCTGCTTACGTTGATGCCTCTTTTGTTTGTATCCTGTACACATTTACGTTGATGCCTCATTTGTTTGTATCCTGTTTACGTTGATGCCTTATTTGTTTGTATCATGTTTATGTTGATGCCTCCTTTGTTTGGATCCTGTTTACGTTTACGTTGATGCCTCCTTTGTTCGTATCCTGTTTACGTTTACGTTGATGCCTTCTTTGTTTGTATTATGTTTCCATTGATGCCTCATGTGTTTGTATCCTGTTTACGTTGATGCCTCCTTTGTTTGTATCTTGTTTACCTTGATGCCTCATTTGTTTGTATCATGTTTACATTGATGCCTCATTTGTTTGTATCCTGTTTACGTTGATTCCTTCTTTGTTTGTATACTGTTCACATTTACGTTGATGCCTCATTTGTTTGTATCCAGTTTACATTGACGCCTCATTTGTTTGTATCCTGTTTACGTTGATGCCTCCTTGGTTTGTATCCTGTTTACATTGATGCCTCCTTTGTTCGTATCCTGTTTAGGTTTACGTTGATGCCTCCATTATTTATATCCTGTTTGCGTTTTGTTTGTATCCTGCTTACGTTGATGCCTCCTTTGTTTGTATCCTGTTTACGTTGATGCCTTTTTTGTTTGTATCCTTTTTACATTGATGCCTCATTTGTTTGTATCTTGTTTACGTTGATGCCTCCTTTGTTTGTATCCTGTTTACGTTGATGCCTCATTTGTTTGTATCCTATTTACGTTGATGCCTCATTTGTTTGTATCCTGTTTATGTTGATGCCTCATTTGTTTGTAGTCTGTTTACGTTGATGCCTCCTTTGTTTGTATCCTGTTTACGTTGATGCCTCCTTTGTTTGTAGTCTGTTTACGTTGATGCCTCCTTTGTTTGTATCATGTTTACGTTGATGCCTCCTTTGTTTGTATCATGTTTACGTTGATGCCTCCTTTGTTTGTATCATGTTTACGTTGATTCCTCATTTGTTTGTAGTCTGTTTACGTTGATGCCTCCTTTGTTTGTATCCTGTTTATGTTGATGCCTCATTTGTTTGTATCCTGTTTACGTTGATGCCTCCTTTGTTTGTATCCTGTTTACGTTGATGCCTCCTTTGTTTGTATCCTGTTTACGTTTACGTTGATGCCTCTTTTGTTTGTATCCTGTTTACGTTTACGTTGATGCCATCTTTGTTTGTATCATGTTTCCATTGATGCCTCCTGTGTTTGTATCCTGTTTACGTTGATGCCTCATCTGTTTGTATCCTATTTACGTTGATGCCTCCTTTGTTTGTATCCTGTTTACGTTGATGGCTCCTTTGTTTGTATCCTGTTTACGTTGATGCCTCATCTGTTTGTATCCTATTTACGTTGATGCCTCCTTTGTTTGTATCCTGTTTACGTTGATGGCTCCTTTGTTTGTATCCTGTTTACGTTGATGCCTCATTTGTTTGTATCCTGTTTACGTTCATGCCTCCTTTATTTGTATCATGTTTCTCGTTTTCCGTTACGACGGAGATGGTCTTTTCCACGTATCTGTATTTGATAGACTTGCTAAAAAGACACCGTATCTGAATATCAAAAATTTTGATTCAGATCGATCAGTTGGAGATGCTGAGAAAACTTCATCCCCATTGTCATTTAAAGGCGTTATGCGATCATCTAGTCGGACGCATTTGGTAAAACTTCAAAACCTCTTTTAGCTCTAATGTTTATAAAAATCAAAAACATTTTGGTTACCGTTTATATTTAGTGCTTAGTTATTATATAAGTATATAATATTTTAACATCAATTATAATTTAGTTTTCTGAATGTATTATTATATTCAATTGGCGTACACGGTACCTGTTTCATTCCGAAACAAATACAAAAAACTCGTAGATGGCCACTGTGTGACTCTGGAGAGTGATGGTAGATCATGGCCTGTGAAGTTGATAAGAAATGGTAAACAAAGCCTTCTGTCTGCAGGTTGGTCGGCATTTATTAAAGATAATAGCTTGCTGAAAGGTGATGTGTGCAACTTTAAACTGGTCGAGACAACAATTGGCGCTGCTACTGTGTTCAAAGTATTCATTTTACGTTTTCAAATTTAAAGAGTTCGTTAAGCACAATTATATATATCTAATTCAATTGTTGTGTCTGTTTTTTGGTGGGTGATTTTGTGAGGTGATCCATATATTAGTCTGTTCTGTTTTTTTGTGTACTCTTAAGATTATTTGAAAAGTAATCAATATTTCAATTGGAAACTTTTGTGTAATATAAACCATTTGAATATCGCTCCTTTGTTTGTATCTTGTTTACGTTGATGCCTCCTTTGTTTGTATCCTGTTTACGTTGATGCCTCCTTTGTTTGTATCCTATTTACGTTTACGTTGATGCCTCCTTTGTTTGTATCCTGTTTACGTTTACATTGATGCCTGTTTTGTTTGTATCCTATTTACGTTGATGTCTCCTTTGTTTGTATCATATTTACGTTGATGCCTCCTTTGTTTGTATCTTGTTTACGTTGATGGCTCTTTGTTTGTATCCTGTTTACGTTTATGTTGATCCCTCCTTTGTTTGTATCCTGTTTACATTTACGTTGATGCCTCCTTTATTTGTATCCTGTTTACGTTTACGTTGATGCCTCTTTTGTTTGTATCCTGTTTACGTTGATGCCTCATTTGTTTGTATCCTGTTTACATTTACGTTGATGCCTCATTTATTTGTATCCTGTTTATGTTTACGTTAATGCCTCTTTTGTTTGTATCATGTTTACGTTGATGCCTCCTTTGTTTGTATCATGTTTACGTTGATGCCTCCTTTCTTAGTATCCTGTTTACGTTGATGCCTAGAACTTGTACGATAATTTGTGTCGCGTAAATATTCTACAACATTTACTATGTTCAAGCTTTTAAATGTTATGTGATGATACTGACCATTTGTGTCTGGTAAACATTTTAGAACATTAACTATGTTAAAACTTGTAAAGGCTCTATGATACCGACTATTTGTGTCTGGTAAACCTTTTTAGAACATTTACTCCGTTCAATAGTATTTTGAATATAAATTTAGATTTTGTACTCAATCCAGCGATGCTGCAACTTGGTATAACACCATCTAGTTATGACTTATTCGTTTTAAATGTACCTTGTTCCAGAAATGTCCCTGTCAAGTATCCTTTATGCAAACTTGATGAACTAGTTTGGATGTCATATATTTTTGGTGGGTGATTTTGTGAGGTGATCCATATATTAGTCTGTTCTGTTTTTTTGTGTACTCTTAAGATTATTTGAAAAGTAATCAATATTTCCATTGGAAACTTTTATGTAATATAAACCATTTGAATATCGCTCCTTTGTTTGTATCTTGTTTACGTTGATGCCTCCTTTGTTTGTATCCTGTTTACGTTGATGCCTCCTTTGTTTGTATCCTATTTACGTTTACGTTGATGCCTCCTTTGTTTGTATCCTGTTTACGTTTACATTGATGCCTGTTTTGTTTGTATCCTATTTACGTTGATGTCTCATTTGTTTGTATCATATTTACGTTGATGCCTCCTTTGTTTGTATCTTGTTTACGTTGATGGCTCTTTGTTTGTATCCTGTTTACGTTTATGTTGATCCCTCCTTTGTTTGTATCCTGTTTACATTTACGTTGATGCCTCCTTTATTTGTATCCTGTTTACGTTTACGTTGATGCCTCCTTTGTTTGTATCCTGTTTACGTTGATGCCTCCTTTGTTTGTATCCTGTTTACATTTATGTTGATGCCTCCTTTATTTGTATCCTGTTTATGTTTACGTTAATGCCTCTTTTGTTTGTATCATGTTTACGTTGATGCCTCTTTTGTTTGTATCATGTTTACGTTGATGCCTCCTTTCTTAGTATCCTGTTTACGTTGATGCCTAGAACTTGTACGATAATTTGTGTCGCGTAAATATTCTACAACATTTACTATGTTCAAGCTTTTAGATGTTATGTGATGATACTGACCATTTGTGTCCGGTAAACATTTTAGAACATTAACTATGTTAAAACTTTTAGAGGCTCTATGATACCGACTATTTGTGTCTGGTAAACCTTTTTAGAACATTTAATCCGTTCAATAGTATTTTGAATATAAATTTAGATTTTGTACTCAATCCAGCGATGCTGCAACTTGGTATAACACCATCTAGTTATGATTTATTCGTTTTAAATGTACCTCGTTCCATAAATGTCCCTGTCAAGTATCCTTTATGCAAACTTGATGAACTAGTTTGGATGTCATGTCAGCCTTTTGAATTTGTATTACGAGTTATACCAACCGTATCTCTTCACGCATTCCTTGTATTGGGGGATGATGTTTGCCTACTCCCTTCCAAAGGCCTTGAGTACCTATCAATCACGTACAAATGGTCCCTCTAGTTCGTCCAATACCTACCATGTTGCGGGTAACGAAGATTGTCTCCTCTTGATAGACCGGGTCTAGGAACTGTAAGAGACAACGACTTCTCTTGGACCCAACCGAACTGTCGCATCACTCGGTACGGGTGGTAAGCCTCGCTCACTAACATTAGGCGAATAAGGCTTCGATACAACCATATTGACTGCTCCGACCACACTTCACGAATATCCTCGTAAGGTCGAAAAATCACCTACAAATAAACAATTATTAATCAACGTAAATAAGCTAGCTTACGTTCGTCTCTCCTTGCGCCGTGAGGATGTCACGGTAGTACAACTTCCCGCGAGCGAGTATTCCCGGGACCCTTTTGGGCAACCACGCCAGCATTTTTGGATCGGTCGGGCTGTAACCGCTATTCACCACCGCCCAAAAGATAGGAAAGTTGTCATACACCCAACACTCCAATAACGCCAAAAAACCAACCAAGCTCTTCAAAGAGTGCTTTGAAATGCCTCCCAAACTCTTGTACAACCACACCAATACACAAGTACCCCATGCGTACTCATTGAGCTTCGTCAAATCCTCAAGGTGATGTAGAAAATCGCATTGGATGTTCTTTTGGCTAGTGTTGGTGAAGATGGTACACCCGAGGAAGAATATGATGTATGCCCTAGCAGCTTGTTTCTTCATCTCCATAGTGAGGGCGACATCGGAATCCAAATATTCGTCCGCAGAAAACGTTGTTCTTAGCCTTTGGAGGCCAAACCCACTCCGGTCATGCACCTCCATATCCTATCGCTCAGTTTTTGCCAAAATTCTCAACAACGATGCATAGCATGCACATGTCTGATCTATCGAATACGGCCTAAAATATCGATAATTCTTCCCTCGAGTGGGAGGCCGGTAATCACATGCACGTCGTCCAACGTGATGGTCATCACGCCGAACAAAAACTGGAAGGTGTTCGTCTCTTGGTGCCACCTCTCAATGAGCACCTCGGCCAACTGTACGTGCGAGTTGAACTTCGGCAGATGACGCATTAATGGCCAGGACGGAGTCGCTTCTAATAAATCCTTCATCCCTAATTGTTTGCTAAAGTCCCATTGACCGAGTATACCGTACTTCGATTGGACCGTGATGCGAGATCGCGAATGAAATAAATAAACAAACATAGATATAACATAAAAGAATAGTTTAAGTAATAAAACGAATAATTAAGTCTGAAATTCAAAAATTTACGTCGTCCATAAATATGAAGTACGCCTCATGCTGCGCAAAGTCCGAGAAAAGAAGAATATTGTTCTGCTATAAGAATAGAGTTCTCCATCCCTCCGGATCAGTTGGACGTCTTTGTGCACAGAACTCTCGTTGAGGTTATGGCTCGGGGACCTCCGTCTCCTTCTAATCTATAAGCGCAGGTTGTCTACTAGGGACCTTTCGTGGAGGAGATGGTTGTACTCTGCACTCCCTTGTGGAATCATATTTTTTATGCCTCAATGAGTGATCCGTGTGGACCTGTGCGATCCCCACATTCGGCCTAATCACCCTTTGACCGACCATTACCTTCACTGTTTTTGGGCGGACGAACTTCTTCCTCTTCACGCCTTACCACTTTATTTGCCTTTTCTTTCTCGGGTCTAGGTGTTTCGTGCCTGCGAAAATAAATAAAATTAAAAAATTAAGATGTTGCCTGAAAATATACTAGATCCCGTCGGGTGAGGCCTGGTTTACTTGGTGGGGTGAAAAATATATTAAAATAAATTGAATATCTACCCCGCCGGGTCAGTCCAGCCTCACCTGATAGAGTATAAAAGAATTCTGGAAAAACATGGCTATCCTGCCGGGTCGACCAGTTTTCACCCGACGGGGTTAAAGAGAATTCTGGAAAATCATTTGGCTACACCGCCGGGTCGACCAATTTTCACCCGGCGGGGTTAAAACAAACCTGTAAAAAAATTGACCCCGCCGGGTGGACTATTTCTCACAATGCGAGGAAACCATGAACAACCATTATCCACCATTGAAGGACCTCGAAACCAAATCTAAATCTACTACCAAAACACCGAATCAGTCACAACTAAACCCTTCTAACATCAATATACCACTACAAACACCAAAATAAACATGCATTTCTCTATTCAAACAACCAAAATAACACAAATCCAGAAAAACAAAAAAAAACTAAATATCAGAAAAACAAGATTTTTAAGTGGAAACTCATTATTTTCCTTTTCCAATTGTTGTTGTTGAGTGAGTGTGAATCTATTAGAGTTATTGTAGAACGATTTAGTGTCGTCGTTGAAGTTCGATTTTGTGGGTAGTGGGTTTGAGGGTTTGAAGAATGAGAGGAGATAAGAGAAAAGTTGGGGCTGATTTTGTTTTGGGATGGTTCGTCTTTAAGGTTAGGAGTTTGTAAAGTAAAGGGGGTATTTTGGGTACAAAAATGGGGCTACTTAATTCGCATGTGAATGGTTAAAATTTGGGCTGCTTATCGAAAGGGGTCCTAGTTTAGCCAAAGCCTTTTGTTTTTTAGTTAATAAGCTAAATGGTTTCCTTATTTAGTAAGAATGAGTTTACGAATTTACTAGGATTTATTGTTATGTTACTATGTATGCAGAATAGTGGTAGTGGTTATAAAATATTGAAAATATAATAAATTTTGGGTTTTTCTCTACCTATATTTGTTTTAAATTTTATTTTTGTTGTTTGAGAATATACCTCGTCTTCTTCATCTCTCATTGTGCATTGTAATGTATTAAAACTCATTGCGTTGTTTTTATTATTATATAAAATTTGACTAAGACTCATAGTCGTAGCCTTGCCAAAGAAGGCCATATATTCCATTTATTTATTTTAAAATCATACAAAAAAATGTTTTAAAAAAAAACCAATAGACACGCAGTTTAAGTGAAGAGGTGGAAGGAAACAAAATGTTATGGAACTGAGTGCTATGAAAATATCTCAAAATTCAAAAAACATGTCCCCATGGACAGAAGTAGGAGCAGTAACAAACTGACTAACCAAATGAACATCATAAACTATATATGGTCGAGTAACTGTAAGATATACCAAGCTCCTTACGAGAGTATAATATATAGAGTCCGGTCTGACAAAGGAACACCATCAGTTAGAGAATATCGAGCATTGGTTACAAGAGAGTTATCTACCGTTCTGTTATCATAAAGTCGAGCTCGATCAAATAAATCATATATATATTGTGCGAGACAAGATATAACCTTTTGAAGATTGAGCCACCTCAATACCTAAAAAATAATGTAACAGTATCAAGTCCTTCATCGGAAACCAATGAGCCAAAATCACATTTTAGTACTTCAATTCCATCAATATCAACACTTGTAATGATCATATCATCTACATACTAAAATAATTTCTGCTACACTCATACATATGATAAACAAGGCTGAATCATGATTACTAGCAAGAAAACCAAGTGAAGTGATAACCATAAAACTTTTATCAAACCAAGCACGAGAACCTTGTTTGAGATCATATAAATCTTTCTAAGTCGACAGACTTCACCTAGTTGGTGAGCAACACCCAATGGAGGAGTCATGTAAAATTATTTGTGAGGATTAACATTAAAAACTCGTTTTTACATCAAAATAGAAGATCTTTCACTTGTGAATGAGATACAACTACAATAAGAGTACAAACTCTCGTTATTTTTATCACTAAGGGAAAGGTCTCCTCATAATCAATACCATACTTCTGTGAATACCCTTTTACTACAAGACGAGATTTATATCTTTAACGAACCCATCAAAATTTATTTTTATTTTAAAATCCAACGAGAACTGGTTATATGCTTACCATACGGAGGTTTAACTATATCCCACGTAGGAGTCAGACAAAGAGAAATAAGCCATTCGACTATAGTATTTTGCCAACGAGGATCACATAAAGCTTATTTTAATGATTGAGGTTCATATAAATTGTGTATGTTTGATATGAAATAATCAAAATGAGTTGATTAAGAAGAATACCGAAAATCAGTAATTTAGTATAGTTACTTGTACGAGTAGATCTTCTGAGAGGTAGAAGAGTTGTTGGTTCACTAGAGGAAGGAACTGACTCAAGCATTGATAAAGAAGAAGTAATATCTACTGTTGACAATGAGACAAAACAAATTCAACGGACATGTAGGTTATCAACAGAAGCGTAAATAAAGTTATGGCTGGTTTTGTTGGAATTTATTTACTACCAGATTTTGTTGATGCACTGATTATTATCGATAAATAATTAAATTTATGAATAATTAGTAAATACGAATTAAACTAATAAATAAAACTCATTATAAAGATGATTGCGTATATGTCATGTTAAATTCAGATTATGTCAATAATTTATTTTTTTATTTTTTTTATTTTTATTTTTAATAAAAGAGATAAAAGATTGGAGTTATGTTTAGTTTGATTAAGAAAAATCAGCATGGTAGAGTTAAAGAGGCTTCCTATATTGGTGTTGTTGTTGTTACGACTGCTGTTATATTTTATGCCGAAACCTTGACTAAGATCAGAAATAAATATTTTTCAGTCTAGTTATGTTGAAATCAACATCCGTTCGATTTCATATGATATTGTGAATAATTCAAAAACTTAAAAGAATCCAGAAACAACAGAAAATTCAAGTAGTGAAAAATCAATAGATCAATATAAAGTTTTGACACTTTTTTGCGTCTATGAATAAATTCTGAAACCAAAGACCTAAGATAAAAGCTTACATAATTCTAGGAGGTTGTGTGTGCATGTTTTGGAGCACCTTTGAGGTGCATTAGTGCATTTTTTTGGTATTAGCAGGCTAACATCACTTGTTAAGGAAGGGTGTGGTTAAGCCAGTTGCCCCATTCAAATTTTATATCAAGATTCGGTGAGGCCTTTCATAACTCAAAATCAAACGTGACACTATTTCTTCATACTCGCAACTACCTTTTGTACTGATACGGAGCTTTTCCAGCACTACTGCTTTTGCGAGCACAAATTTTAGGAAACCGCGGAAATGTTTTGATCTTAATCGGTATGGAGTATTGCAAAGAACATCGATGGTGGTTAAACGTGAGATCAAACAAGCAAAAGTGCTATTTGGCGTCTCCCACTCCCACTCCCACTCCCTTTCGTCTTAATATTAAGAAATTTTAAGATAATTATTAACAAATATTAACAACCATAGACTATTATTCAATATTCACTCTTAGCGTTTTTTAATCATTTTCATTTGTTTCCATTTTTTTATTTGTATTTATTATCCAATTAGAGTATTAATTTTTTTTAATTAAAATGGGTTTTGTCGCATGCCACAAGTATCCATCATGGTCGCAAGTTCGTGCGACCAAAACAAATCTGGAAACACGATCTCATGCGACGAACACTTGCATACAGCCAAACCCTATATCTATCTAAACACCACAATTTACAACAAAATTGAAGCCAAATCGACGACTCTTCATGTAACGAACAATTCCACCACACTAATTTATGAAAATGAAGCCTAAAATCATGCCAAAATCATGCTTTTAAAAACATAATCGAAAAACCTACTTTTATACCACTTTAACACAACGAAATCTGGAAAACCAATATAGTGGAAGGCTTGTATGGTTTATCTTAATGTTGTTATGGATTCAGATTTTTCAAAAATTACGCTTTGATTTTCGATGAATTTTTTTTGCTTGAGAGATTTTGAGAGAGATTGAAAGAAAAAAGAGGAAAAAAATGGTGAGAGATTTATAAAATGCTTTTATACCTAGGTTTTCCAAAAAGGGGCAAATTTGTCCAAAATTTGGTGAGTGATCTATCAAATAAGTGTAGGATCCAGCGGTGTAAGATCCATAAAAATGTGTAATGTTTTTAGCCTCGCCCTTAGTAAAATTGAAAAAATTAAAAATATACAATAAAAAATATTTTTTTTAGTTTGATCATATCCTCTAACATATGATCAAACTAAAAAAAATTATTTTTTATTGTATTTTTTTTTAAATTTTTTCAATTTTACTAAGGGCGGTGCTAAAAAAATTACACATATATATAGAGAGAAGTACCAAATCTCTCAAATATCCTCTGACATATTTTTAGAGAGAAGTACCAGTCATACTCAAGTACTCAAGTACTCCACTACCTAATTACCCACTAGTACCCGAAATTAGGATAATGTCACTTGGTACCTCCATCTAAAATTTGGATAAAAATACTCCCGACTATATATATCCGCTGGCCGCTGGTACCTTCACCAGTACTAACATGAAACTTGTTTGAAAAACTAACCTGAGAGTTGTTTGAAAAACTAACCTGAGAGTCGTTTGCAACTCTCTCGATTTCCTAAGAGCTGTTTGCAATTATCTCGATTTCCTGAGAGCTGTTCGCAACTCTCTCAATTTCCTAAGAGTTCTTACTCGTGATTTTTTTAAAAAAATCAAAAAATATCATCAATAGATCTAGTTTTGTTCATCTTAAAAAACAAAAGCGATGGTACTTTCATATATTTTTCCAAGCTTCGGTTTGAAAGATATGGATCTTTTGAAAAAAAAAGTAAGAAAGAGAATTTTTGGTTACGTGGTTGTTGATGAAGGGTGATGGTAGTTAGGGTATTAAAATAATGTTAGGTATTAAGTGGGAGTTTAATAGTTGAGATGGATATTAAGAAGTAATAAAACCAAACTTGGGTACTTAGATGACCATATAATAGTTGAGTGGGTACTTAAAGTGTAATTTCCCATATTTTAATGTATCTTTTAAATAACAACTTTCATTTTATTTAGTTTATTACTTTTTATATTTTAATTATTAATATATCAATTTTTTTTCATAAAATAATTAATTTTATTTTTATCTATATTACAACAACATCTAAATTTAATGTTATTTCTATTTATTCTTGTAAAATATCTTTGAAATATTAAATTTGATTTGGTTATATACTATTTTCAAAATATCTATCAAAAAAAATATACTAAAATTTATTATTATTTTTATAAAAATTATGATAGATGCACAACGTTGGATAATCAAATACATTATATTGTTATAGATCTGTACCTTGGATAACTAAATACATTGGTTTGATAGTTTCCAAACCAGCTTATAACTAACTACATTTTTTGTGGTGATCGATGCAAAACCTGTGCTAACTAAAATACATGTTTTTGGTAGATGGATTAAAGAAATAAAAAAGATAAATAAAGATGTATACAAACAGATAAATAAAAGGATTAACTTCAATATGAAACAAGAGAAATACACGGAAAGTTAAATACAACAGAGTCAAGCTTATAAAAACTTCAAAAACAGAATCTCCATGGTCAGACTCAAATTCAGACTCTTTTTAGTTAGTAAAATATATAAACATAATGGTGAGAAAAAAACATAAACATGCAAAAATATGGAAACAACAAAAAGTAAAACGAGACATTTCCTTCTACCCTTAGTCAGAGTCTTTTTCGTTATTTTTGAAGTCATTTTCCTTTAAATCATCTTCCTCTGAATCTTGGTCTTGTGAATCTTCTTCTTTGTCTTCTGAGTCTTTGTCTTCAGACTCTTTGTCTTTATCTTCCTTTAGGTTATGTTTTCCCTTTCATTTTAAGAGGATAGAAATGAAATCCTCATTTGGATCCTCGTCATCTTCAGAATGATTATCTTTATAATATTGTCAATTATAAAAAGAACTGAAACCATCATCAGAGAAATATGAAGAAAATTCATTTGTCGTGGTTTGTTTTTAGTTTTTGGTTGCTTCAGGGGCACGAATAGGTTAACTAAAATCATTATCATCTGATTCATCATCTGAAGAATAATTTAGAGGTGACATTTTTCAAAACAACAATTTTTTCTGTGTATAAGAGCTCAAAGTATGAACTGGACTTTATATGAGTAGCTAAAAAGTTTAGAAGGTGAAAAGTTTAGAAGTTGAAATGCTTAGAATCTTTGGCGGTAATTATTTCTTCCTTGTTATTGGTGAGGTTTGTGATTAATGCAACGTAATCATGAGTATCTAATTTTATCAAATCATATAAGTAAATAACCAATCAAATGTAAGTTACTACTTTAAATTTTGATTTGACAAAATAGGTGGGAGTTTGGTAAACTACATTAATTAAAACAACATAAAAATTCTCTAAATATTAACTCTATAAAAAATAATTGGAACAAAAGATTGGAAACACATTATATAAAAAATACAAGATAAATGTGAAACATTTTATAAAAAATTAAAGATAGATGCGAATTGCGTTAAATATATTTTAGCTAGATGCAAAACAAGGGCACGAGTGACATGGTAGATGCAAAATGTCTTATTTATATTTCTGCTAGATGAGAAACAAGGAAAAAAATGATACGATAGATGATAAACACCTAATTTATATTTTTTTGCTTAATGCGAAATGGGCCACAAATGATATGATAGATGCGAAACACCTTATTTATATTTTTGACAAGGCCACAAATTATATGATAGATGCAAAACCTTTGCATATATATATATATATATATGATAGATGTTAGACTATATATATACATGGTGAGAGTTGCGATACGTTAATAAAATAATTCAAACTAAAAAGATATATTGATTGTAGACAAACTGTACAACAAACATTACAAAAAAAAGTTACAGCAAATATTACAAAATACTCCCAAAATTTGTTAATGTTGTATACATTAAGAAACATGTAAAACATTTATGCCCTTCTTAATAGTGCAATCTCATAAGTTTTTTCAAAGTCAAGGTTTCCGCACAAAACATAATCTTTGAAATATTCACAGACCATTACTCCGCAATCAAGTGATCCAAGTCTTTGTTTAGGAATTTTTATTGGACATTTGATCTTTATGTTTACTAATGCTCATACAATATTTTTGCTTAGGAGGTATTGAATCTGTAATTTAATAAACATATAAATAAATTAGATGAGAGACATATATATATATATATATATATATATATATATATATGCTATCAAAATACATTAGAAAAGAGACACTTACTAATCCTTCTGTGGTTTTTCTTGTTGGATCCGGATGTTTTGGCATTGAGTTTAGATTTACTGTTGTTTCATGTTCGACATCTATTACAAATAATGTCCAACTGAAAATATTCTCAAGTCGGGCTTCTGTTAGAAGCGGAACGAAGATGTAACCTTCTGTGATGTCTCGTAGCTCATCGTCAAGATAAAGTGTTACATCCGAATTTTGATTTAGCATCAGCTACATTAAAGCACTTATATTTAGAAACGTTTTTTGTTTATTAATTAATACATGTGTTGTAAAAGTATGTTATTCTATTTATTACCCTTCCAGATAAGTATGTTCTTGCACCAACAAGTATTCGATAATCGTGTTGTTTAAGGTGGATATTTATATACCCGTCTATTACATGTGTTGTTAAAATGGAAGCTAACACCTTGTTTTTATATGTAATGGGAAGCAACGCAAACAAAATAAATTTAAATTTAACTTTAACCTTAAAGTCGATTTCTTCTTCGTCTAGTATCTCCAACATATTACAAACAAAAATATTAGATCTTGCTACCTTTGGCACTCACCATACTATTATATCGGGATTGTTTTCTCATTTTTTAATCAGCTCTAATTTGTAGTATTACTCTATTTTAATTGCAGTTGTAACTTTGTCGGTAAATGACCACTGTTTTCTAGTAATTTATGTGTTATGTAGTTCATTAGGGATTTGATTTTGAGAAGGATCCAAATTTAGTTAAAATGAAATCCCTTCATCCAACTCTTTCTGCAAAAATGTGAAACCAATTAAACTGTAAAAAATGATAAATGTGAAGCCTTCATAACTACGATGCAGCTCTTACGACCAACGTCTTTTCTCAAAATATCTCTAAGCACTCAAATCAATTAGTGCCAACTTATTATATTCTCTTCAATTTAATGTAATAATAATTTCAATTTCAATGCTAAATCGATGTTGTCAAATCACTATAATATTTTAATGCTATTTGTAATTAATTCTCTGAAATTAATTGCAATTTCACCAATTAATTTCTTGCAATTTAATTTACTGCAATTAATTCATTGATTCAGTTTCACCAATTAATTCACGACGTATCAATACAATTTCACCAATTAATCACTTGCAATTTCACCAATTAATTCAAACTGCATTAATATTATTCGTCAAGTCAAAGTAATTCACTGTCGTATTTATTAAATTGTAAAATAACTTAAATAACTCATCAGATTATTTCCTCCCAAAAATTAAAACAATAATATAACTCAAATAATGCGGTAGATTATTTCTTCCTAAATCAAAACAATAATACAACCCTCTATCGAATTGTAACCTGCTCTGTTAAGGCCAATACCAATACACAATCCAAACTTTTCGAACAAATCCAAAATTTCCGAATAAATCCAATACAAACCGAAATCCAATACTAATACAAAATCGAATACATGGTAGATTATTAGATTACTCTAGGATCTCATACCATGTTAAATAAATAATAAATCAGCTAGAGTTTTTGTATTATTAGAAAGTGTACATACTACATAAAACATAGGATTATATTTATGGATAAGATAAACGGCTAGGCTTGGACCTTTATATATCTAACAAGTACGATATCTTATTTAATGATGATGAGGTAAGTATATAAATAACACAAGACTTTTGTTACCTTTAGTTTTGGGAGACTTACCATATAGGATCCATTACCCAAAGCTATTACAAATAAAAGCGGAATTTTTTTGAATAATTTTCTTCTAAATTTACCCTCGAAATAAATAGAGGTTTTAAAACAAGTCTAACTTTTTTCTCTTTTCTCCTACCTCTCTACCTTCTTCGTCTGACTCTCACTTTGATATTTTCTTACCTTCGATGGTAAATCCGAAAAAGTATCGGATTTCCGTTTACTTTCTGATTCACGATTCAACTACACCAAAACTATATCATTGCTAAAACAATAAGTCCGATTATTTTTTCTTTCAGAAATCAGTTTGATTCTATCATATTTCATAAACCTAGGGTTCCATTTCCATGGATTATTTGAGTTTTTTCATGTAGTTTAGTGATAATCTACTTCATATTTATCAGTTTTGTGTGATTTATATCTATTTTGTATGATAAATCTTCTTCATTACTTCAATATATATCAGTTTTCAATTCAATCATCAGTCATTCATACTGTTTATTCTTGTCTTGCTAAAGCAATACACGAGACGCTTATACTAACTGCATAAACCCCCCTACAATTTCACGTCCAAATAGCCTTATTATTGTTACTGCAAATCTGACTTGCTTTGTTACATTTGTATAGGTTTTGCAGCTATCATTTTTGCCATGATTGCAGGTTTGTATCGGTTTCACATCTATCAATGTGTCTTTGTTTTATATTAACATAGGTTTCGCATTTATCATTGTGTCTGTGGTTATACGTTAACATAGGTTTCACATCTTCAATTTACCTCATCTTCCTGTTACAAGCTTCTTAGCACTGGGCCAGCTGTCGAATTCTTCTTAGGTCTACGAGACTGTCGTAATGTTTGTGTACGAGTTTTCTCTACTATAAGATGTCTCCCACGGATTGGATTGAACTGAGACTAGTACTAGTACCTTCCCTAACCCTAGGCTATCCTAATACCGATCTCTTATATAAGTCATTCCACACGCTCGTCCGGGATCCGAGGCATGTGATGATTCACCTTGCCTAACATAAGACTGGACGGGAGAATCGCATATTATTGACAGCTCCTTTCCTTGTATCGGCAATCTCCTTGATCGCCTGAATCAATCAACCAAAGAAACAATCAACAAATCAAGTTGAGGTATCAAAGTATATCCTGTCTTCTTTCCGTTTCGACCCTGATGTATGAGTTGAGGAATCCATCATAGCTAGATTCATCAGTAGCTTAGAAACTAGGAACGAGGGGAAGAGATGAATACGAGCAGTCGGAAGAGCAGCTCTCTCAGAAGCAACCAATCTAAGAATTGATGGATTTGGTAGAGTGCCAGTCCCAACACTAGAACCAAGTTAGGTGAGCTTGGAGGTATCGGTCGGGGAGTGGTAAGGTTCCGATCAGATCAAGGAATTGCGTAAATAATGCGGCTTGAGCGGCCACTCTTTCCCCGCCGTGCGCAAGACTCAGGAAGTCATTTGGCGGTATCGTATATAATAATATATCTAAATAGAATCTAGATAAATGCTTTCTTTAGTTTTTCGTAAAAAAGGAAAGGCTGCTTTTAGGAGCATAAGAAAAGGTTGAAGTTCATAGGTAGTAGCCTAAGCGCTAAGAAGGGCCTATATGCTTAACACATGCAAGTCAAACCTTATTTTCTCTGTTAGAAAGAGAAGTCTCATCCCGTGCGTGGGTACTTTAGTACGCTATTCAAAGCATCGAGGAAGAACGGAACTGGAATGGTTTCTTTAAGGCAATATAACATCCAGCTATTTCAATTGCTATTATATATCATATCATAATAGAAATGGCTTGTTCGACGGTAACGAGAAATTTTCTTAAGAGAAGAAAGTCACAAGTAGAATCGAGAAGGCGTGGGCCCAGGAGCTCGTAGAGTCGGTAACCTGCTCGCTCTAAGATCGAAAATGATCTCTCAGTTATTATGCTTAAGACATGCAAGTCAAACGTTGGAAGAAATGATCATATAATATTGAGATTCGGAAAGTACTCAGTGTACCCACGGTAAAAAAAAGAATGCATTGAGAGAAAAAGAACGAGGGAAAAACGAGGAATCTAAGAACATCAAATCGGGAATGAAGAAGACTGTCAAAAATGCTAGATTCGAGATGTTAGAAGGTGCAAAATCAATGGGTGCCGGTGCTGCTACAATTGCTTCAGCGGGGGCTGCTGTCGGTATTGGTAACGTCTTCAGTTCTTTGATTCATTCCGTAGGAAGAGGAGGAAAACACAAGCTTATATAGAATGAAAGAATTCTTACGATTCAGTCTTCGGACCAGTTGCTGGTTTTTTTTCGCACGTTTTCTAGGATCAGAAGGAACCGCTATCAGCATCACAGGCGTGCTTTTGGGAATCCTTTTTTTGGGCTTTCTTTTTTGTTTTCAAAGGTATGGTTTTCGCGTAAAAAACAAGTGGATTAGTGCCATTTTTTCTTTATTATTCTTATTTTTGGTTTTTTCCGTAGGCGCTTTGATGCGTATCTACCTCGTCTCACTTTTTTTGCCCACGATCTTTCCTATCATCTTGAGTTTTGGGAGCCC